>CM053561.1:16788670-16840877 GCA_028646485.1 Cryptoprocta ferox
AGGAGTCTGGCTAGAGGTTTATCAATTTTGTTTATTTTTTCAAAAAACCAACTCTTGGTTTCATTGATCTGCTCAACTCTTTTTTTGGATTCGATATTATTTATTTCTGCCCTGATCTTTATTATTTCTCTTCTTCTGCTGGGTTTGGGGTTCTCTTGCTGCTCCCCTTCTAGTTCCTTTAGGCGCTCAGTTAGATTTTCCATTTGCACTTTTTCTAGTTTGTTGAAATAGGCCTGGATTGCAATATACTTTCCTCTTAGGACAAGTTTGCTTTGCTGCATCCCAGAGAGTTTGGATTGTTGTATTTTCATTTTCATTTGTTTGCATATATTTTTTAATTTATTGTCTAATTGCCTGATTGGCCCAATCATTCTTTAGTATTGTGGTTTTTAACCTCCACATTTTTGGAGGTTTTCCAGACTTTTTCCTGGGATTGATTTCAAGTTTTATAAAACTTGAACACCGCTACTTTAAACATCCTCAATACCGCATGATAAAAGTTCATAATAATAGAAATACTAATAGTGATAAAGGAAATGTGCAACTTTGAGTGTTGCTAGGCTCTACCCCTGGGTTCCCAGGAAAGCTCACTCCCCAACACTTACCAAGGTCAGACTGACTCGGCAAAACCTCAAAGCCACGGCTCTGTTTCTGCCTCAGCACACATTGTGTGTCAGCTTAGTTAAAAAAAAAAAAGCCAAAAGAAGCATTCCAAACATAAAGATAAGAAAAACCAAAAAACCTCCCTAATCCCAGGGACTAAAGTCATACAGTCTTGCACATACTAAAAACTTAAGATAAAGCCTATAACTTTCTGGAATGTACTTCATCATAATTATTTGTAATTCTTTATGTAAAAAACATATATAACCCTACACCAAATATCCCTTCCCGGGAGCACTTTCTTCTTTGTGAAGATTGTGTATTCTGTGCAACTGTCATAATGGGCTTGAATAAAACTCTTTCCTTTCTATTTAAAAAAAAAAAAAGGATTTTTTCATTTTGCATTGACAATAGTAACATTTTTACACCAACATAAATTATTCAACAAGAACTTAATAACGGATATAAACCTAACACCTTATTTAAATTACTAAAATTCCCCCTATAAATAAAAATATAATTTTAATGCTGTCGTTTGATATTATGTTTTTAAGATACCACAAATGCACAGGCAGCACAACATTAATGATTTTTTCACAGTTTAATAACTTAAAAACATTTTTGGGTATATCCACTTTAATATCAGAGTAAAAATCTATTTAATAAAATTTTCAGCTTAAAAATTATATTGTTGAAAACATATATCTCTACAACTGCTAAGCAAGAACTCACAAGGTAAATGTATTAAACAATGTAAAAAATATTTACATTTTTAAAAAAAGAAAAACAGCAATTGAAACTACAGTCAACTTTTTTTTTATGTTTATTTATGAGAGAGACAGAGAGCCAGAGCATGAGCTGGGGAGGGGCAGAGAGAGAGGAAGACACAGAATCTGAAGCAGGCTCCAGGCTCTGAGCTGTCAGCACAGAGCCTGATGTGGGGCTCGAACTCATGAACTGAGATCATGACGTGAGCCGAAGTCATTCGCTCAACCACCTGAGCCACCCAGGTACCCCCTCAGTCAACTTTAATAATGAAATGAAAACAAAGGAGCCTGGTGGCTCAGGCGGTTGAGCATCTGACTTTGGCTCAGGTCATGATCTTGCGGCCTGTGGGTTCCAGCCCCTCGTCAGGCTCTCTGCTTTCAGTACAGAGCCTGCTTTGGATAATGTCTCCCTCTCTCTGCCCCTCCTCTGCTCACACACACTCTCTCTCAAAAGTGAATAAACATTTATTTAAAAAAAAATAAGGCAATGAAAACGAAGCATCAAAGCCAAAAGTGAAGAGGTTGCAAATATACAGTTACAAAGGTCCAACAGCATTTTATTGCAACAAGATTTCTTAATGAACAAGTACAAGAATTCTAATCAGATAGAACTTATAATTTATTCATATCATATTTTAATTATTCCCACTAATTCACTTGCAAAGTAATTAAGAAGTAGCTTCGAAACATGTTTCGAATGAATGAAACTCCACAGTAGTGCATGTACTCAGTAGGGGCTAGAAGTATATGGCCTAGTACTATGCATTTTCGACAATTATGCTGGGTGATTTTGATGTACTAAACTTTGAAAAACATGGGGTTAGTGTTTAATTTATAATTTAATAGTGAAGAATTTCCTGTGGAATTTTAGAAATCATGAGCTCATCGTATGGATGGCATTAGTCTCATATCTGAGTCTCACAAAGAGTTAATTTACACTACATATAATGAGTACCTAAGTGCTTTGGCATATATATAAATAGTTTTTTAAAAAGTTAATCTAGTGAGAGCCCTCCATATTCTCAGCAATATCCACAATATCCACAGTTTTGAACTGGAATGGTGAAATTGGTCTGAATTGTTTCAGACAAAAATACATTCAACCCATAGTGTTCAATGTGCATCCAGACACAAGATTGTAAAGTCACTGAGGCATCTGCAAAGTGTTGTGTCCAGTTTATGCACACACATACACACTTGCTGGCCTGGTGGAGATCTGAGGTGAAGCAATGGAAACTTAGCCACGTGTGGGGTGTGGTAGGCTGAGCTCCATGGTGGCCCTGGAACGGCCCAGGCCTCCCATCCCCTAGGGTCTCTCTCCACACTGGGTCTACAGAAGAGTATCCAGCTGCAAAAGTGGGACCTTCTAGGCCTTCTTTGTCCAGAACTGGACACTCTTCCTTTCCCATATCCTAGTAGTTTCAGTGAGTCACAGGGCCCACCCAGCTTCTAGAAGGGGAGACACACGGATCATGAATATCAAGACATGGGAGCCTCAGTGTAACAGATTGTTAACCTGTCTAGTGAGTTCGATACCCAGCTCCACACATGGGCCTCAGACTTGAAGGCACTTTGGTTTAACACACCCTGGAGGTCACAAGGACATACTGTTCTTATGCAAACACACATCTATTCAATGCCACGGTCCATTAATAAACTTGAGCAGGAATCAAAGGAAAGGTAGAGATATTAACTTTTCTGCCTCAGTTCATTTCCAATTCTATTTTAGAATGAGACTTCTATGTGACTTTTAATATTTAATAACACTTCAATCATAACTGCATGGGTCTCAATTGACATACTTTTTAAATACAGAGGTGCCTAGATTTACCATCATGACCACCAAGTAATGAGATATATATGCTTGGAATATATGTGAGAATTATAATAATTACTATAGAATGATTGACTAACACATATGTCTATGAAAAAAAATACAACATAGGCAAGGTGTCATTTAATTTGCTTACCTGAGGTGATAAGATGTGGAATCTTTTTGGAAATCAAATCCCAAAATCTTATTTTCTTTTTCCCTTATAAAAGAAAAAAATCACACAGAGACCACTTATATTCCTTTCCCTAAGGGAAAATTGTAATTTTCTCTTTCAACTGTTGATATCAACTTACTTTAATATATGGTAGACTCTGCATTGGAATACTTGAAACCTGAGTCCAATTGTGTGCAGTCATGAATTTCCTGAGAAAAAAATCATCTGGGATACCATGCTGAAAGCTTCCATGACACACCTAATGAGGTTTACCACTGAGAACAGTTAGAGCCCTACTGGATGGGCCACTGAGATACCTCCTGACCACATAGTAAGGGGAAGAGGAACATTATCCTTAAAGGAGTTTTGCTGAAATCCGAAAACAACATGGTGGTGAAAGGGAGGCAAAACAGAGGTCCCTCCATGCTGTCTGGGAGCTGTTCCTGAAATGATTCTTCCAACTTCTGTTGAAGACCTCTTGTTCCCTTTGAAGCTTGACATAATGTAATTGGAACCACCTACCACTTGGCCTTTATTCTTTTTTTAAAAAAATATTTTATTTATTTTTGAGAGAGAGACAGTGTGAGCAAGGAAGGGTCAGAGAGAGAGGTAGACACAGAATCTGAAGACAGTCTCCAGGCTCTGAGCTGTCAGCACAGAGCCCGATGCGGGGCTCGAACCCACGAACCGCGAGATCATGACCGGAGCCGAAGCCTGACGCTCAACCTACTGAACCACCCAGGTGCCCCCACCTGGCCTTTATTCTTGACCAACCTTTCTACATTTAAAAAACTGAGTTGTCCTGAGTCTTTCCTTTGTAATATTTTGGACTCTAGCACTTAATCTAGGCAAGAGCAAGACCGCTACATGTCCTGTGCGTCCTTGCTTCCTCATTTCCATCAAGGAATCTTGGAGATTAAATGCTGCAGCACATAGTAAGATCAGGAAATTCCACTAGTGGACAGTATGAAGAAAATACGCTTGTATAAAGTCTCTAGGAATCAGTCTTGGTTTATACAATGACTGCTTATTGGTGTGAGACTAGCTTTCTTGCCTCTGACAATGAGTGAGTTCTCTTTATCAATCAATCAATCAATCAATTCTAAATAATGGCAGGAGAGGTGAAAAGGAGCTGAGTTGTATTTTCAGGAATTGGGTCAAAGTTTTATTCTCTGTTTATTTCTTTACGAAGCACCATGATCCCACTGCACATAAAGTGGGTTTTATTGATGGATTACATCTAAGAAAGAAAAAAAAATAAAGGAAAAGAACTTAAGGTCTTTTAGCCAAAGTTTTCATTCTCAAATGGATCAATAGACTCCCAAGCCTTAGGAATAACTGTCTGTAATGAAAATGTGCACGTGTATATCATCGTATAATCAATACAGTAAGTAAACTGGTTGAGTAATTTGTTTCTGCCTGTTTACCGTCTTGCTACTCTAGCTCTGGCAAAGGTCCCGATGCGGTGGGCTCAGTTACTGATCTGCTTTCTCCGCTCTCCCATTCCCCGCGTTCTAACTCAGCCATGGAAGAGATAGAAGTCCCTGGTGGGTGTAGACATGCACCACTCACGGAGAATGCAACAGAAAGGTATCTAAATAGATAATCGCCTCTCCTACCTAACAGGAAATGTATTACTTAAAGCAGTGACACAACTACAGTTTGTGGAAATTGTCTCTTTCCTCACTGAAATCTTGAGCAGAGGAGTTTTCTGCTTTTTCTCCTCATGCAAAGGCATCATGATATCTGGCTTTGCTCCTCACCTGCCCTGAGGCGGGCTGCGGTCCTCAGACTCCCAGGGAGGTGGGCTAGCAGAGTTGGGTGCCGTCTGGGAAGGGTATTCTCTCCCAGGAATACTCAAAGATGCCTTTCCAAAGATTTAGAATAGGAAAGAGAGAAGAGGAATAATTTAGTCTCAAATCTAACCTGTGATTTCTAATTCAATCTTAAGAGTTTTCATTGAAATATTAGACATTTGGTCATCATGCCCCAGAATTTCACTACTGTTTGGTTTCCCTGGAAGGAAGAATGAGTTACATTTGTAGCCCTAACAATAATGAATTCAGTCAAATTCGCTATCTTCCATTTAAATAAGATAAAACAGCAATAGAAAAACTTAAAAATAATCATATGGGGCCGGACATGTGGCAGATGGTCTAGGTGACTTTCCTGGCAAGAATTTTCTCCTCACCTATTCCCAGGAGCTCCCAATTTACGTTAGTCATTCATCTGGCCCTATTCCAGGCTCCGAATGTAGAGGACACACCAAATAGATCATTCCAGTTTCCTGGCCAAGTCTGCCCCTGGCTACTTCTGGGGAAGATACGACTCTAAACTGTTCAAATGAGAGCAAACTGTAGGGCTTTGGGTGGGAATAGTAGTGCCAAGGTTTCTAGGTCCGAAAACATATAGCACAGCTTACACGTCTCAGGGCTGTGCATTCACCAGCTCAGCCTTCCTGTTGCAGATGCACAGGAGAGGGGCCCAGAGTAACCGAGCTCATGGGAACATCACTGAATCATGGATCATACCAAAGGTACCTCTGACTTTTACCTGTATGCCGTGTCTCTACTGATCTGTTCAAGCCAGTCTGAGTCAAGTCTTCTGTTTCTATAACCAGAACTGTGTAACGGATGCAGGCATCAGAGAAGAATGCGGATCACATTTTCCAGATGAGATGAAACACTGTTTCTGATATTGTTGGGTGCCAGGGTGGCTCTGTCAGGTAAGTGGGGGCCTGTTGATAGGGCTCAGGTCATGATCTCATGGTCATGGGATCAAGGCCCCACGTCAGGCTTGGCGCTGAGCACGGAGCCTGCTTGAGGTTCTCTCTCCCTCTCTCTCTTGCTCCTCCTCCACTCTCTCAAAATAAATCAAATACACTTAAAAAATATTTCTGATATTGTTGACACGGCATCTGTCCCTTCTCCATACTTGTCTACTCACTCACATCTGTACCTGCCCCCTGGGAGCTGCATGGGTATCAGGAGTTCCCAGACTTGGCTACAGATCATTGTCCTGGGAGGGCCGCTGAGCAAGGCCAGCGTATCCAAGACTTTTCTGTGAAGTGTGACTCTCCAGAGCTCTTGATAACTGTGTTCCCAGCACATAGATGCAGTGCAGTGAGCCAACACCAAGCCGAGGACAGACCTGAAAGCCAGAGAAGCCTGGGTGGAGTCCAGCCCATGGTTCCTCTGGCCCCCAAGGTGAAGTCACCATCCACAGACACAGGAGGAAATGGTCCTCACTCTGGAGTTCAGTTTCCATCATTTGATAAATATAATTTTAAGTATTCAGAAGATAAATTTCCTCCATTGTTCTTCCTCTCATGCCACAGAAAAGTGACTCTAGAGTCCTTTAAAATTTACACTAGAAACTCTTTTTCTTCCTTTTAGTGCAAATATTTAAATACTCTAATGACAATTTTTATGTTGCCAGCATTTTAATGTTTACATTTGGGGGGAACAAATAGATGCATATAAAGCAAATATTCCAGGCTCTGAATTTAGCTTCAGAATTTTAAAACCAGTATGGAAGCACTCAAAAGATGTTCTTGTTATTTATAAATTCAGCAGAAAACTTTGACGTGAAATAGAGCCTTGTAGGTACAATAAGATCACCAGTTACTATTCTGTATATAAGTATCAAGTGTTTCCCAAGTACCAGGTAATAGCTTTTTAAAAAAATCAAGCTGTGAAAATATAGCAATATTTTTATGTGAGCATGACAGACGAAAGCATGAATAGTTTGCTTGAAATCCCAGAACACTGGGCCAAACAGAAAAGTTGTGGGAGTGGATACTTATTTGCTCACTTCAGTTTCACCCCTTTTGCCAGACTCAAAAGGAGTAAACATGGAAATAACATCTGATAACCATTGGAATATCAAGTGGGCCAAGTAATTCCTATTCTCTCTGCTCGGTGGCAGATAGTTGTTCATCGTAGTTTATGATTTCTCTCTCTTTTTTTAAAGTGCATGCTTTTTGACTAAATATTTATACCACGATTCACTCTTTCTTTACAGCCAGGTTTATTTGCTCACACGGCACAGATGGTTCACTAGACTGATTTTCCAATAAATATTTTACCATAAAACTCATTTCAAAATGCAATAGCAAAAGTAAAAATTGTCCTGGGGTTCAGTAACTAGATATAACAGTTCATGTCTCGGGAAAAATAATTCACCTTAAGAGAATTTGTAGGAAGAAAAATCTGAACTTAAAAGAAAAGCTTGCCTTTTCTAACTGCACGACTTGAAAACTGAAGTCAACCTAATTTCCTGTCTCTGTGTTGGACAATACGTGAACAGGGAGAACTTTCCCATCTATATGTTAAATAATAGTGAATATAAGACAAATCAGCTAAGCTACCAGACCCAGAAAATACTTGCTCCTGAAATATAAGACTGAAACCAACTGAAATAGTTTATTTACAAGGACTAATTTGTTCCTTATTGAGAACTGCTTCCAAACACTTGCCCATGGTGCCAACTAATGTAGAACTATTATAAACTATGCAGTCTTACCCCCTCTTTGTCTTGAAACACCTGCCTGAAAATCACCAAACTCTGGCTTTGCAATTTTATAAATATCCTTCTGGATGTTTTCTTTCTGAGATGCCACTAAGACCCTATCCAGGTAATTTTCTCCTACTGCAATAATGCAACAAGATTAATAAATTTGGCTTTGCTTGTTCAAAGCTTTCTCTTCCCCCTCCTCCTTCTTCATGTTTTCTGATTTTACTGGTTGACAAACTTGAAGATTTCACTAACATCTGATACAACCTCCCCACCCCCTGCCACCATGTTTGAAATTTGCCAAAGTAATTAAAAAAGTGTGTTCATATGAGACTGTAAGTTGATAGTTCTTCTGTTTCTTGTCTTCTAGATTTTTCATAGGTGGGTGGGGGGTATTCATTTATTTAAAGCTGTGATTCATATGAATAGTGTCCCCAAGGAGGGAGACTGGGGTGGGGCAGGGGAGTTACACTTCTTCCCAGTGATTCAGCTAACGCAGAATACCTTTACAGTTGTTTCACAAGAAGAAAATGTTTTAGTCTTTCAGATGATGGGTTTTCCTCATAATTCTTATTTATTTCCTTACTCCTATTAAATCAACAAAATAAAATGGATGTAATTAAACATCTCCCTGAGTCTACTCTACAAGTTAACTTTAGATGTTTAGAGTCATAATGTTATTGCATTGGAAGGGCTCTCCTTATCTTTAAACTGCTAATTACCAGTTTGTGGGCCAATTGATCTTCTGGATATATTGTATTTGGTAAAGTTTCTCTACAACTTAAATTTCCAGGTTTTTAAAAGAAATCTGATGATCTCCCATACTAGGTTGGAACCCCATTCAGGAGCAGCCGGAGCGGAATGATAATACCAGTGGCGAGCACTTGTTGAGGGTTTGTGTCGGGCTGCACTGAGTACTTTATATATAATTTAACTTTTACAATTGTGCCAAATAAACATTAATAGCCCCAACCAACAGACTGGGAAAGTAAGATATAGAGCCTATCAGTGATGTAAGGTCATAGCTAGTAAGTGCCAAGGTTAAACCTAGTAAGTCTGACAGGACAGCTCATCCTCTTAACCACATGCTGCAAGGCCTCCCTTCCTTGGTGTAACTGAGCTTCATGTTCCCAGGCTGAGCAGTGCACGGTGAGGCTGCAGCCCTTTTGTGAAAATGAGTCCCCTGTAAGATAGCCTCAGGGGCTTAGTTTGTGATTCATGATCACCTTTGAGTTGCATTGTGTAAATGATAATAAATATCCACTAAAAAAGGGAAATATATACTTCTCAAAACATAGAATCACTTCCTTTAATGGAGATACTTTGCAAAAAGACTTGGTTAAAGAAGTTTCTATTCCTACAGTATTCCTAAACAATGTCCAGTGAGCTCCTTTTTGTGACAGGAAGCTCTAGCTAAGAGCTGTGTGTAGTCTTCCAGCTTATCCAATTTGCCAGAACTAAACTGCAGATTTCTTTGAGACCGAGAAATTATTCTGAGCTCCTTGTTGCTTGTGAGCTGCATAAAAATTTCCTTATGTACAATTTTAAGTAGAGGAAATTTAAGTGAATTGTAAAGTACAAGTTTTATTTGTTGGTAAATTCTTTTTTCTGTCCCAGTAGTCAGACTATAAAAGGATAGTTAATGACATGAGTTTAAGTAAAACCTGGCCCCTTCTGGTTACTTTTTTGCAGAAGATAGTATTTTCACTATAGTCAATTCTTATTATTTATGAAAATTATATTTTATAAAGTCATCACAAACACTGAATTAGTGAGTGCTGAATCATTGCTTTTAGGAGAAATACAGGGTTAGGTTCCTGTTAGCCTTTGCCTTTGTTATGACACTTTTGTGAACTGATCAATACATAACCATGTTTTGTGTATGTTGCTGTTTAAAGATAATTTACTTATGTTGATTCATTATCATTGAACTTGTAGCCAACAGGTTCTCACTGTTGCCTGAGCAAAGCTTGTCCAACACACACACTTTGTCAGCAACATCACAGCTTTCTTGTGCTTGGGAACACAAACCAGCACGTCAGGATTACGTTCAGGGTGAGGTTAAATGGCAGAATCACCTGCCAAAGAACAAAAGTATGAAAAATACTACGCTATGTAGACCATGGGTAGGACCCTTGTTCACAGTATGAGAGCTGAAACAAGAAGGCAGAGGGTCACCTTCTTCTACCTCAGCTAGGAGTGTGAGCAGTGGGTGACTTAAACGTTTCACGGCTCTGCACCTGTTTGCAAACAACCAAGAAAGCACCATGAGTGTAATTTTGGACTTAAAATACATTTTAGTGAGTAGGCCATTCTGCAAATACAGAACTTGTGAATAACAAGGATTGAATGTGTTTTACAAATTATCATTTTAGTTCGAATAATGATATCAGAGACGACACGGACTAAAGACTTTTCCCTGGCACACTTTGTCCACATGAATTAATAATGACATATTTCATTTGTATTATATGTTAAAATAAGGCTGAGAAGAGTGCTTGCAGAATTAATCTCCTATGGCCCAAATACATCTTTTGAGAGCACCCAAAATCTTCATGAAGTCCTTTCAGATCCTGCTCTTTCACACTGACCAACCTCAGTCCACTTGGTGCCTAGTCATTGCCTTATTTTTGATTTACTTCATCTCATTGAATCTTATGTCTCCACCACTAAGCCTCTGGAGATAATGTAGTAACTTTTAAAATGAAAGTCTGGCTGAATTGTTCATTGATCCCTCTATGTGGTGCAATTTTCCCCTATATTCCTAAATTCTTCTGATTTCCTCCATCTCAAATAACCTCTGTTCCTGTTGCACTGTTTCTCTCCTCTACTCAACTCATCTCAACATTTCTGAAATTCCATTCATTCTTTGAGGTACAATTGAAAGTTCAAGCAAAGTGTTGGTATTGGTGTCCTCAAGACCACCCTCAGGTTCAGAGATGCATTAGACAGACAATTATGCTCATGGCCACAGGTTTTACAATGAAAGAGTCCAGAGGAAAGTACAGGATCCTTGTTTTCTCTCCCAGTGGGACTGCCTAGAATCCTCTCAACCATGCTGTGTGTCAACACGGGTACAGTTTTGCCAACCAGAGTAGTCTCCCAAGTCTTAGAGTCCAGTCAGTCCCATAGGCATGGAATGCCCTCACAGCTGATGTATTTGGTCTCCAACCTCTCCTGAGGTCACAATGTCTCTGCATAGCCCAAGGCCTCTACCATAAATCACTGTTAGCATAAACCTGGTTATCGGACCAGCATGACTCAAAGCCCCACTCAAATAAAGACTTTCATCAGGCAGATATTCCAACGGCTTAGAAACTCTCTCCCAGAAGCTGGTCAAGGGTCAGACTTCTGCTGGAATGTGCAGGGTTCCCACACCCCATGCCTGCTGAGTGAGTCCTCCTCTGCACACCGCACACGTGTAATTTACTTTGTGAACCTTCCCCTCCCCCATCACTAGCTGAAGGAAATCACTCTACCTCTGAAGTCTTGTGGCACATTATTGCTTCCCTTGCACATCACTATTTGCCTTGCTGTGGGTATATGCTTTCATGGACCCAGCTTGTGGAGCAAGAGAAAGTAGCCAACTATTTGCAGAGATTTTGACTTGCTAAGCAGGTCTGCCATCTGAGAACAAAATGTGACTTGCTCTGGTCCAGACTATAGGAAGGAGGCTTTGGAAGGGACTGTTCCTTAGGGAAAGGAACAGAGATAAAGGTTTAGTATCCAAGTCAGAGGAGAACCTCAGAGAGGGCAAATAGCTAATCGGGAGGTTTAAGTTGTCTTGTGTCCAATGTAAGTTTTAAAAAAATTCACATAAATTGCAATTCCTTGGAGAGGTAGGCAGAGGAGAAAGAGAAAGGTCAGGCTTGGGCAAAAACCCAAGACTGCCCTTTATGCTGATGCCACCTACAATGTTCAAGTAAGCTTATTTTTCTTAAGCTTTTAATACTTGAGAGACATCATGTCTGAAGGAACTCTGGGCCCTCACAAACCTAGCATGTTCTTTAGTATATAGCTTCATAATTCACTTTTATTTTATACTTAGCATGTGTTAGAAACTATTCTAAATGATTTATATGCATTATCTTATTTAACCCTGTGGTGCAGGATTTTTACATCGAAGAAACTGAGGCCATTGAAGTAAGTCACTCAAGGTCCAAAGCTAGTAAATGGCAGAGCAGGTGTTGAGACTTCTGTGATTTGGCACCAGATCCCAGAACCTAACCACCGAATAATACCCAGCCCCACAGCAGACTACCAGTTGCTGAATTTGTGCTTATTAAAAATCTGCTGGAAGGTTGATAGTTGAATTAATTCCTGACCAGTTTTGATAAAATCAAGGGACACTGAAGTCTTCACTCCAGAATTTTTTCATGTTAAAGACAGACTATCTGGCTAGAAGGGCGGCAGATTTGACTCAAAGTCAGAAAATGTATTGTCTTTGTTACAGTTTGAATTTCAGCTTCAATGAATAAAACACGTTCACTCTCATACTGTCATCAGCAAGAGGACGACATGAGCAGTGAAACCAGATTTGTGATTTACTGTTCAGCCTGAACAAGAGACCTTCAGGAAAACCACCATTTTCTTAAATGCTGTCAATACTAACCTAGGAGTCAAAGTGAATAATTTTACTGTCTGGTGCAGTGGGAGAAGAGTTGGTGGTAAACTCTGAAACAAAAGAAATAGGCATAAGTTCTCTTCTTCCTTTTACAGTTGTCACCCGCTTAACTATTTGAGAAATAGAAGACCAGAGCAGACTGTACCCAAGACAAAAGAAATCAATTCAAGAACGTAATGAAGCAAATAGAAGGAAAGCAAAGCAACTGGTAGGAACCAGGGAAGATTTGTTTTAGGTCTGCAGGACCAAAGTAATCAAAAAGAAAATAGCTCGGCTGAAAACAAAGGCATGTTGTTTTCCCTGATTAAATTATCTGGTCAATACTAGATGGAGAAAAAGAAAGGGAGACCAACATCTTATTGGGTCCCACTTTGGTAAGGTGTGTACACATATGAAAAATATAGCCTACTAAAAAGATTTGAGAATATAAATAGAGTAATTAAGTCCTAAATCCTGAAAACTGAGAATATTGGGCTCAAAGTAAAATAAGAACTCATTCGGTCCATGCCCTTTGGTGGTTCTCAGGCTCCTGATAGAATGTGTTCTCACACTTCTACTCTCATGAATGGCTCCAGTCCAAAAGAATAGTTTTATTTTGTGGTCTGAGGTCAAGGTAGTAACAATTTCCATATAATATTTTTCGTAAAAATGGTCTCACATGTTCAGAGAATAAGCTAATTTTAGAGAATCATATCTGGGTTGCATAAAAAAAGAGCTTACAGGAGATATTATTAGTTATTGACTGGGGGGCATATTATTGGTTCTAGTTCCCCCAAATGACAGAAACTGCTGCAAAGCATTGGCCTGTGTGAAGGCTGCTGCCCTGCGGAGGGGCATTTGCAGAAGCTGGAGATTTGGAGACAATGCCCAAAAATCTGCCTTAACTTTGAGGATCTGCCAGTGAGATCAAGAGACCCCAGCCTCACTGAGGGGATAGAGAGAGTTAGGGAGGGCTTCTCCCACCATGTGACAGGGCTGCTCAAAGCCAGGGTAGAAGGTGGTCTGTGCTCTGGGATCGAGAGCCACTGCCAGAAATATTGTTTCCCCTGTTCAATCTGACCCCAGAACTCTGCTGTGGGTCTGTGCACCAAAACCTTGACCTCCTGTGTGGACTGAAGTTTGTAACTGTGACCCTACTGTTATTCAAGGTTTCTGCCCAGTGAGAATAGTGGACACAAAAGCAAAATCTAGTTTGCCATTTGGACTCAAAAATTTGCCCTTGTCCAAAAGTACAGTTTAAAAATGTCACCTTCCCCAAACCTAGGATGTAACCTGGTTAAGACAGTTTAGGAGCAAATGGAACAGCTGTTCCCTTAGTTTTAGTGATGATTAGAGAATTCGATAAATCATAGCAGTGGTTTAGAGTTGAAATCTTGGAAGACAGGAGAAACTTTGAGGTACTAAGAGTAAGCACAATTATGCATAGTACTTAAGAAGAGAGATAGGGACACTTGAGTGGCTAAGTTGGTTGAGTGTCTGACTCTTGATTTCAGCTCAGATCATGATCCCAAGGTCATGGGATTGAACCCCAAGTTGGGCTCTGCCTTGAGTGTGGAACCTGCATGGGAGTCTCTCTCTCTCTCTCTCTCTCTCTCCCTCTCTCTCTCTGCCTCTGCCCCCTCTCTACTGCGCTCTCACTCTCTATCTCTCTCTCAAATAAAATAATTCTTTTTTCCTTTGAAAATCAAGATATATGGGGTTTTGGCCTGGATGGACTGAATCCAGTTGTTTATAGCTATCTTTGAGAATTCACTTTGAATGCAACAGTTTATTTTATGTCCCCACTGTAAGCAGAACACAGCAGATTGTGAGAGGTTTTAATGGAAAAAATATTGGCTCCCATGAGTTCGATCAATTAAATCAGTGTAGACATAATGGAGAGGGAACAGGTACGTGGCGGAATAGTTATACTTCAATCTGTGAGATTAATTTATCCAAGGACCCAATGTATGGACTCCGGGACTCCACCACCTGAAGCAAGGCAGTGGTTACAGCTGAATGTGGAATGTGGGCTATATGGTCAAACTGGTCACCACAGTGTGTTATCACATATACGGTGGAGGCATTTCTCATTTCTTCAGTCTTCTCCATACCTGAGCTAAGTATCTCTCCAGCTTTCCGTTTTCTTCTCCTCTCCCTCCATTCACGTCCAGTACCTTCCTGATTACTAACAGATGCCATGGTGATCTTGACCTGAGGTAGGAAGTACTGTAGGAATCATGATGCCATTGTGCCCACTTACAACAATACCTTCCTCTGTGAAAACGTAAAGCAAAATGACTATAAACTCATATTATGCATCTGTCCATGTGAGTCTATCACTGAGTGGGACTACCCTGGGTGCACCGGCTTTTCCTGTGAGAGGATGTGGCTCAGACGCTGGTGTACCGGAAGTGCCACCCGTGGGGTGTGGGGTGCGGGGTGGACAACTGTCACAGTGTGTGACTCAGCTCATGGGGCAGGCTGGGCTGCCAACACTGGTGTTGGGATAAATGAAGAAAAACAAGGAAATGACATTATTAAACCTATTTTTCTCTCACTATGACAAAAATAAATTCCAACTAGATTTAGAGATTTACATGAAAACAACAACAGCAACAAACTAGGACAGGACTATAATAAAATGAACCTGGCACAAAGTAGTAGAAAATATGAGGGAAAACCTAATAATCTAGAAGTGTGGAAACCCTTGTAAGTATGCCTAAAAATAAAAATATATTGAAAAAGAAAGACCTACCTATTTGGTGATGAGCCCAATCTAGGTCATCAATCCTAAAATGTGGGCAGGTAGCAGGATTCAATGGTTAGGGGAAAACCTAACGGGAAAACCTCTTAGAAATTATGATTTTTGGGGAAATTGAAGATATTGAAGGTAATCGAGGATGAGTAGCATTGAGGAATAAAACTAGGAGGCCTAACAAGTAATAAAAAGGGGAGGGCCCTTAAGTAGTATTGTGGAAATGTGCAGCCGACTTTATGCAAGTTAGGCCCCATATGTATCTATCATTTAAAGAGAGAAGCAGCAGATGAGAAAAATATGACTTTCAAAAGACAAAGAACATGACTCTTAAAAATACAATATGGTCGAGTGTCAAAGATTTATTTATATCATTAACAAGAGGATAAGCTAGGAAATAATGCTGGTTCAAAGGAGTATAGGAGAAATAAAATTACTTAGACATGGAAAGAAAGAACACCTGAATGAGATTTGATACGTGGATTCAAAACTGGTTAACGTCCTACAGGGCAATAAAACTGTCACCTTGGGGAGCACGGGCAGAAGTCATTTGTGTCTCTACAGGTTAAAATCCATTTGACTTGCTATTGTACAAAGATAATTTACACTTTTGTTACATTTCTAAAAGTTAACTATGAACCTTTACAGAGCTGCAAAGTATTGTACCCAGTCCTAAGTAGTCAGAGGGCATACTCCTGGAGATTACATGAAATAATCTGTAAGCAGGGACACTCAGGCCCAGGTGGTAAGAGCCAGTAAAACGGCACAAAGTCTTCCTTTTGCTTATTTCCAAATTTTTGAAATGATGGTTTTCTTAACAGTCTGACTCTGCCAAACATGGATAAAGGACCAATAAATGTCTAACTACTGCCTAATACAAAGCATGTCTTTCCTACACTGCAAGTAGCAGCTTTTCAAGAAGCTTGGATCTGTTGGATTTTAAAACGTTGGATAGAAACATTCTCCACATTGCACTGGGATACTGGGGCTCCTTCAGAAAAATTCTCATTTTACTAGATAATTTAAAATTGTGAAAAAAGAGATATTTACATCTCTTTAGCATTCATTATCGTCGATTTTCTACCAAGAAAATGTATTTTTTTAAATATCTTCTCTGTAAGATCATAAAAACTGTAATAGCATTTTGGAAAAAATGCACAGCACACAGAAGTCACAGCACCAGATTTGCTGTCTTTGGTGGGAGGACTCACTACACTAATAGGATCATGTCCTCAGTGACTTAATGCATCTCTTAGGAGCATCATACAAAAATCCTTTACACTCAGAGGAATGTCTAAATGCAGCAAAGATATTCAAAATTGTAATGGCTCTCCTATGAGTCACATTTACAATGAGACAGGTTGTAATGGTTGAATATATGCTATATGCTATTATTTAGAGTTTTCAACTTTCAGTTAAGGACATAATAATAACGAAAAAAATAGTGACTTTTAAGCAAGTTTGTGGAAATAAGACTACCCACATGTTCTGTATTCCTGGTGAGCCAAGAAGAAAGATAATTCAAATTCACTTGTGAAAATCTCAACTGCTCATGTGTTGAAATCCCATGTAAAAGAATGGATACATATTAGTGTAGTGTTAAAATTTATTTGCCAAGCAATTTTTAAAACAAAAAAGATGACCAAATCCAAGATAAGGCTATTTAATCTTTCCTATTCGCTATATATGAATGTCCAGTGGAGGCCCCAAAGTCTTACCCACCAAGTTCTGAAGAGCCAAGGATGGGTCCAAGCCATCAAAAGGTCTGTGACCAGAGGGAGGGGGGAACTGGAAATAGCCTGGAGCAAAGTATTTCTTTTTGTTTTTTTAAATTTTCTTATTTTGTAAAGTATTTCCTTTTTGTCCGGAGATCTGGTTTTCCACGTGTCTTGAACACAACATCTCACAGACTTGTAATAAAATTTTCTGCAGTACCAGATCAGAGAATGAATCTATGGTGAAAGGAATACTGCTTTTGTTCTAAAAGTTTGGTGAGAAAGGCAAAGGGTTCCTGCGACTTCCTGATACCCTCAGACCACCAAGACTAGAGTTTCCACACAGAGACTTAGAGTCCCTTCCTTAGGGTAGAATATGCAATTTCAGTGCTGTAAGTGTGCAATTAGAAGAAATCGGTTCACTTCCTCCTTCACAAGGTTACTATTAGCTAAACAGGTTCACTTCTTCCTTCACAAGGTTACTATTAGCTAAACAGGTTCACTTCCTCCTTAATAAGGTTACTATTAGCTAAACGTTGCGCGCGCGCACACACACACACACACACAATTTAGGAAAATGGACAAATGGGTTTTTGTGGTAGGTTTGTCCATGGTTTTTCAAAGTGTAACTGAATTCATATTGGGCTGAGGGTTTAATGGTAGAATCTGTATTCTATTCATCTCCTTCCCCAGCCTTTCACTTATTGATATGAATTATCAGTCATTCCCCTTTCTTGTGTCCCATTCTGGATAAATCTGCAGCTGATGTGCACATTTCAGCATGTGTAGCTATGTGTATATGATCGGATCTGTAGACGTAGGTGTCTGTGTGTTTGGTAGTGTGAGGGCACAGTGGGGGTACTGAGGAGTGTGTGCAAGGTGTGGGAAGTCCTACAGATATCCCACTACAGGTTGATCCCTAACTCACAGCGCCCCCTTTGTTTCTCTCTCCCAGAAACACTCAACAGCTAGACAATCCAAAATGGGATTGGGACACCCACTGAAATTCTTTCTACTCGCACACTGTTGTTTTGTGATGGAATATATTTGTGCATATCAACAACTTCAGCTGTGGTCCCAGAAATTAGACCTTATTCTATTATTCCTGTCCTTCACAGTCTTTATAAAATCTACCTCCAGCCCTCGACATCTGTACTCTCTCTAGAATCACTTCCACTTTTATCTACCTCCACCTTTCTTGGTGAAGGTGGTAGTTAGGCATTTCCCAGTGAACCCACAGAGTAAACAGGGAAATACATGTGTAGGATTGGAGGATGGTCTCTCTGCAGTGATGGGAATTGAGTATGGTCTAGAACTCATCCAAAATTACATTCCCTGTCTGGAGCACTGCAGCTGAACAGCAGATCCAGGAACGGGCAGCCCATTATCCCTTCCACATGAGCCAAAGGGGGAAAGAGTGGGAGTGGGGCCACTGATGCGAACTCTAGGTCAAGCTGTCTGACTTGAGAGCACTTGGGAGCTTATGTCCTAAAGGTTTGGAGAAATTAGCACGGTGCCAGCTTGGCCAAAACATCAAATGGAAATTGGCAAAAGGAGAGTAAGTCCCTTTTCTGCATTTCCCCAACCCCTTTCTGGGTGACCTTACTCTGTCAAGACTTTATCTTTTTATCTCTTTTGTTTTATTGAGTCAGTCCACATAGTAACCCTCATCAAGATGTTAGGTGCCCTCAGCACCAAACATAAAATTAGCAGTGAAATTTCGGTGCCTACATATATGTTATTTTTGACCTGAATGCCATATTGCCATGCATAATATTGCCCATGCAGAAGGTTTACTTTTTAAAATTAAAATAGTATCTGTATCCCTGGTGGCATAAGCAAATAAAATGATTTTAAATTTATTTTTTCAGGGAAGGCTTGGGTCTGTTTAAATGTAATTTTCCCACGATCTTGCTCTCCCACTGCACAAGCATGAAGTGTGCACCCAGTCTGCCTCGGTTGAGTCCGGCTTCTCGCCCACCATCTCTGGGACTCTGGGGACAAAGTTACTTACCAACAGATTATGTAAACTGTCTGCCCTGTAGTTTCCCTAAATGAAACATGGGGGTGATAATGAGTCCTCTCATATAGAGTTATTACAAGAATTAAATGAAGCAACATTCGCAAAAGGCTTGAAGCAATGCCAGACATATACTAAAAGACACAGAAGGGATTGATGAGTGAAGTGTTCAAGTGATTGGCTTGTGGCTGCTTAATAAAATTGTCTAAAACTTTCATTAAATTTTGATGGTGAAAAATATTAACATCTCCACATAAAACCTAAGGAAATGGTCGTAATAACTACACTTAAGCATTTGTCTTCCTATTGAACTACTAACATTACAATAAAAGAATGTCTATGATGCTACTAATTTTCAAAAGAGCCCTTGGAGCTGACATGCTGAGGTGGTGGCTTGTCCAGCTTGGCAGGTGGTTGTCTGTGCCAAGGTCAGTCAACCATTGGAGCTGCCTTGTCTGAAAAGAGCAACCATTTTGTTTGTTTTTTATAGAAACACTTCTGTAAGGATGAACCATATAGAAACTATGGAAAGTTAATTTATTTTTTGCATTAATTAAATACAGCTTTAGAAATCGCCTCATCCACACCAGTCTCTGCCACCTTAAATTAGAAGGAAAATAAAACCCAGGAGAAAATAATTTGCCCATACTTTCTGTCCCCCATTCGCCCCACCCACCGTGCAAGCGAAGTGTTTACCCACATAACAAGCCTCCGCCTGTGGGTCCCTGGGCCACAAGCTCACCCAAGGACACAGGAATCCAAGTACATCATAACATTACTTGGCCTCTGGAAGTGTCTCCTTTCCTAACACCCACGTGAGGAGGATATTTTGCAACAGTTGAGTGAAGAGGTCTGTTTGTTTCTTTCTTCTATTTCCTATCTTTGTGGAAATTCTCACTTCACACACTGTCTTCCTGACCTCACTGAGCCTCGTTAGGACAGCTATTTTCAACTCTTTCAGGTAAATCATGTCATGAATGTCTGTTTCTAGGGTTTTTGTTCTTTTGTGTGAAACATTCCCTCTGTTTATCTCTGTTTATTCATTCTCCTTGACTCTGCTGATTTCTGTGCATTGGTTGAAAGAGCCCCTCTGGCAGTCTTGATGGAGTAGTGGTTGGAGGAGCTGAGACTTGTCAGTCAGCCTGCCTGGCTCTTGGTGGCTGTCCAGAGGGCCTTCTTTGTTCTTGGTGGCACAAGGGTGTGCCAGACCTGTCAGTGGCTGGAAGGGGAGCATTGCAGTTAGCGCCTGGACATGGGCTGAGTGGAAGGCAGCAGCCGGGAGAGTGTGCATTCAGCAGCCCACCCCCCCCGGGAGAAAATGGGAGATTGGCTTTTGTGCCTGGTTTCCCTGCCCGGGGTTGGTGTATAGCTGAGGGGCTGCTCTGCCCCTGTTAGTTACTGCATCTTTGTCTGCTGCAATCCCCCTTGCCTCGCACAGCTGGCCCCTCCAGGCGCTCATCAAAGGACAGAGCTCCAGAAGTGTGCAAGCTCATTCCAGGGAGGTGTTAGTGACTTACAGCGAGTGGGCTCAGGTGAAAAGGTGAAGGTCATATCGTCCGGCTTCCCCGGCCTCTGGAGAGGGCTTCGGTCAACCCCATGTGTGTGCTAAAGCGAAGCGTCATCCTAAGCAGCAGCTTTAAAGTATTCAACAGGCCTTGTTCAGGGAGACACTGGGAGCTGGGCTTATTTCGGGGTCCCCTGCCTTAACCCCTGGGGGGTAAGCACAGCACAGCTTGTGGAGCTCAGGATCACAAGCCTGGCTGGCCCTCAGAGCTCAGTGTCTGGGGCACCTGTCACTCTTGAAAACTGAGGCTCCAGGTGTCCAAACCCTTCAGTTGTCAGTGGGAAGCTGGGAGCTGGGTGTTCCCTCATGACTGCATGACACTAGGCAGGGTGGGACTTATGACAAGAGCGTGCCAGCCTTTCCTACCTGCGCACATGTGGGTGATGTGGGCATTTGCCCATCTGCCTGACATGTGGGAATCACACGGCTAGTTTCTGGATTTCCTTCAGGGAAAATTGCCCAGCTGTAGCTGTAGATTTGGTGTGTCCATGAGAGGAGGGGAGGGATGTCACCATCTTGGATTGGAACCTGTGTCACAGCCTGGAGAAGGCTTAGGGCCGCCTCGTGGGCAGCAGGAGCTCTGGACAGGCCGGCTGCTGAGCCGCATTGCCAGAGAGAAACTTCCAGAGCAGTGAGCCAAGCCCACGGCTTCCCCCCGCCTGAGGTCACACCACATTGTTGGGCAACCAGTCGGCTAGGGACCCTGAAAGGCTGCTACCCAGCTGTGTGCCTAAACTTTGTCACTGACTTGACACTTGAAGCCAAATCTGTAAGTCCTCACTGGGACTTCTGGCCAAAATGTCTACAAGGGTGGCTGGAAATGTTTGGGGGTGATCTCTAAGTGAAGCAGAGTCTTGTTTCTTTGCCAGTGTCTTCTGTCACCACTAAGTTTTTTTTTTTTTTTAATTTTAGTCATCTTCTTGTGTGTGTAGTACTATCTCATTGTGGTTTTAATCACATTTTCGTGATGGTCAGTCGTGTAGAACGTCTTTTTATGTGTTTATTTCCCACACCCTCTCCAGTAAAATGTGCTAAGCGGGTTGTATATTTATTTTAAAAACACTGTTGAGTTCTGAAAGTTCTTTATGTATTTTAGATACTACTGGGTTTTGTTTTGTTTTTTTTTTTTTTGGATATGTGATTTCCAAATAATTTTCCTAGTCTGGAGCATGTATGTTATCCTCTCAACAGGATACTCTGTAGAACAAAATATTTTGATTTAATGAAGTTCAATTCATCAATTTTTCTATTTATAGATCATGTATTTGGTATCAATTTAAGAAAATTTTGTCTAGCTCTACATCCCAAAGATTTTCTCCTATTAATTGCTAAAATTTTATAATTTTTCAGTTAAGCCCATTATCCATATTAATTTTTGTATGAAGGTGTGTTTTGTTTTAGGTCAAAATTCTTTTATTTTTTAACTTGTCAATAGATGTCCATTTGCTCCAGCACTGTTTTTGAAATGTTGTTTTTGCAGTTTTGTAAAATCATTTATGCACCTACACATGGGTCATTTCTTAGGATTTCTAATCTGTACCTTTGATCTGTGTCTATACGTATGCAACTGCTAGACAGTAAACATCGCTGTGTCCGTGTGTTGTTTTAAAATGAGGTAAATTTATTTCTTCCACTTCCCCACCTTTAAAAACCATTTCCAGGTTATCTAACTCCACAACATTTCCAGATAAATTTTAGGATAATTATGTCTATATCTACAAAAAGAATTCATTCTAGGATTTTGATAAGAATTGCATTAAACTTGTGTGTCAATTTGGGGAAAATTGCCATCTTTATGGAGTATTCCAATTCATGAACAAAATATATCCAAGTATTTTAATCATTTTCAATTTCATTCATCAGTGTTTTGTAGTTTTCAGCATACAAGTTCTGTGCATGTTTTGTTAGCTTTACATATGGGTGTTCTTGGTTTAAGTTATATATATATTATTTATATATTATATTATTTCTATATATTGATATATATCTGACATCCATGTGTTTATTGCTTTTATGTGTTAAATTTTTCTCTAAACTTTACTTAGAACATTGGTGAATAATTGTTCATGAGAGTTTTTTGTATATTCCCAAGGATTCTCTTAGACTATCCTGTCACCTGTAGATAGAGCATTTCTTCCTTTCTAATAGGTAAACCTTATATTTCTCTTTCTTGCTTTATTGCAATGGCTGGGGCTTACAACACAATGTCAAAGAAGAGTGGTGTCAGCAGACCATTTTATTTCCAATCTTAGGGGAGAAATATTCAGTCTTTTCCAATTAAATGTGATATTCGCTACAGATATTTTGTAAGTGTTCCTCATCAGGTTTAATTTTTCTGAGAGTTTATATCATGAATAGTGTTTATTTGTGAAGTGGCTTTCTTCATAAACTGCTATGATGATGTGATGTGTTAATATGAGGTGTTACTAAATATCGAACCAGCTTTGCATCTTTGATATGGAAGCTTTGGACAGGATTTATATAAATTACATATTGCTGAATTCTACTTGATAATATTTGTTAAGGATTGTTACATTTATACTCATAAGGGAAATTAGTCTCTACCTCTCTCTCTCTCTCTCTCTTTCTCTCTGTGTATTATGCTTCTATCACAGACCACACTACAACAAAGTGGTCAAAGTCAACATGATCAATTGCATTGATTTTGAAATTATGTGATGGAAATGGCACTTATCATCTATGATCTTCCTCTGAAAATTCCATAACCCCAGTCTGAGTAGGGTTAGGGTTAAGGTTAGGGTTAGGGTTAGGGTTAGAGTTGTCATTGACTGAGATTTCTCCTCTGAATTTTAATTTTCTGTTTTCCTGTCCTTCTCCCTTCTCCCTCTCCCCTCTCCCTTTTCTTGTCTCCTTCCCTCCTCTTCGTCTCTCTCTCTCCCTCTTTCTCCCGTTCACTTTTGCCCTCTCTGTCCCTCCCTCTTTCTTCCTCCGTCTCTCTCTCCCTCTCCCCTCTCTTCCTCCCTCTCTTCCCCTCTGTCTCTCTCTCTCTGTCTCTCTCTCTCTCTCTCTGTCTCTCTCTCTC
The DNA here is from genome assembly GCA_028646485.1 of Cryptoprocta ferox. NCBI lineage: Eukaryota > Metazoa > Chordata > Mammalia > Carnivora > Eupleridae > Cryptoprocta > Cryptoprocta ferox. The sequence continues at coordinate 16,812,247 of CM053561.1, forward strand.
TCTCTCTCTCTCTCTCACACACACACACACACACACACACACACATATGTAGCTCCCACACACTACTTATAATAACATGAAATGACTACAGTGCAATGGGTATATTGAAGCAAGTCTGCATGGGTCCAAACCCTGAATCTGTATTATTTTCATAGCATCCAGCAAGTGGTTTTGCTTCTTCGTGCCCTAGATTCTTCCTCTGTAAAATGAGGATGGTAATAGTGTAAATGTCATAAAAGATTGTAGTGAAAATTTAAGTGAGTTAATACATGAATAATTAGTGAGAAGAACATCTAAAATATTATAAATATTCAACAAATTTTAGCCATTATTACTGTATTGTTCCATGTACTCCATTACTATCCCCATTAATGTGCACCGAAGGGAGGGAAAGTGATACTAAGCATCAGGTGAGCCAAAGACACTGTTTTATGTGCTCTCATGTTTTCATTCATGTTCTCTTACTTAAATAGTTTATTTTTGTCTATAAAATTTGTCTCCATTTTAATTAATAAGTGAGGATCACAGATGAAGATCCCACATATAAATACCTAATATAGTGAAACAGAGCTACTTGATGATGGGAATTTGAGGGATAGGATAATTTCAATACCTTTACAAGATTTCATGTTCCTCTTATAGAAAGGTGCTAATAAACAACTGGTTTTCATTATCTCTTAATTTGTATTCATCTCTATACATCTCCCTTAAGGATATGTGAGAAAATACAATAACAGAGATGAGAAATATGCTGACAGTGATAAGCACATCCTATGTGCTCAGCATTTCGACAGGCTATTTCAGTGTGGTGTCATTTGACCTAGTAATGCTATGTTAGGCAATTATGGATAATTTATTAATGTTTATAGACAAGGAGACTGAGTTTTAGAGAGTAAGTCACTTCTCTGACAGCAGAGGGAAACTTTCAGAGTTGGATTAAAATCCAGGCTCTTTAATACCAAAACCCAAATCTTAACCATTAGGCAAACCCAAGCCTTTGAGTATTGAAAATGGAAGCACAGCCCCTAATGCCCACCTATGAATCATGTTAATTGGATTAAAACTTAACTGTAGGGCACTAACTGAAAGTTAGGTGCCTGGTTTGGAAAACAAGGTCTTCTCTTCCACACGACCTTATGAAGGACAAGCAGTTGTTCAATTTAGTCTACATTTTGTCCATGCTTTAAAGTCTTCCCTGTCTGGTATCAGTCATCCTGCAGTGCACTATATGAAAATTATGGTAAAGTTCTTAGACCTCTTAAACAACAAGCCACATTTTTGTAGTATGGGATTTGTCACTTACAGGGAAATTGCCAAGGCTTTATTTTGTTCTCGTCAAGATGGCAGCTCTCTTGTTTACGTACTTCAGGCAAAGGAGACGGGGTTGGGGAAAGCAGTCAGACTTCATTCCAGTCTCTTTATGTCAATGATTTTTTTGCCTCCACGTACAGGTGGAATCATTGACATATGACTTGAAACATTTATTTTTTTTAATTTTTTTTACATTTATTTATTTTTGAGAGACAAAGAGAGACAGAGCATGAACAGGGGAAGGGCAGAGACAGAAAGAGAAACAGAATCTGAAGCAGGCTCCAGGCTCTGAGCTAGCGGTCTGCACAGAGCCTGACGTGAGGCTCGAACCCACGAACCATGAGATCATGACCTGAGCCAAAGTTGGACGCTCAACCGACTGAGCCACCCAGGCACCCCAACTTGAAACATTTAGACTCATGTGTGGCAGGGTCAACTTTATTACGGAAACTAGATTTTCTGCAGGGAAAAAACTATGTTAATGAATATTGGACTCTTGATATAGAAGGAAGTAGAAAGTAACTCAAATGACTTGAAAATTCAGTAATTAATGTCTATAAGTAATATCGTTATTCTTACAACTTGTGCAAAATATGCCACTTCACAGCCAAGGAGGAAGTGGGTAATTTTCTCTTTTGCAAACACTAACCTCACTCCATCCTCTCCTCCTTCAACTAAATGGGGACTGCTCTTATCACTGATGATAATTTCTGAATGTCAAACACTGTGGCAAGTTTTGAAGTATTACTAATACCGATCATTCCTTTCCACTCTGCTGTGTCCATAAGTAAATATTATCCCCTAGAAATTTTATCTGAAATTGAGGAAAATGGACTTCCCAGCATCTGGAGGAGTTTCTCAATGAAGTGATCTTTGTACCATAGCCTCTGGTCTCTGGGGTGAAATGCCCATCATCCTCTGGCCCCAGAACCACGTTTTCATGGTGAGGAGTTACAAAGTGGTGCCATGGCTATCAAAGTAATGTCTCTCAGGTCCTCACCAGGACCCTGGGTGTGTGTCTTGTATGTTTTGTGTCAAACACTGGACACACTGCTGCTTGGGTTTCCCTATTTCTCTCCCAAACACCTTGTCTCATTAAGGCAGATAATACAAACAAACACAACATAATCTCTTTAGCTATTATTCCCTGTCTTTCTCCTTGACCATCCACTTTGCGAGTTCCGAGGGGGTAAGATAAAGTCACCCAATTTCACAAATTGTGTTTATCTGCTGTTATTTCCTTCAGATATTTCTTTATCTCAAACCAGAGGGGCTTGGTGGGCCCTAAAGCATGGACATGGCCTCCCTGCCCTCTCCCACTGTCCCACTGTCCCTTCTGCTGTGCCACAGTGACTGGTCACACAACATCAACCCAAACCCAATTTCTGACTCCACATCAGGGCAGGACAGCTGTAGTTCCGGGTTCACTGTAGCCACTGCACTTATGAGACCCAAATAGGTATTAATCTAATGCTCCATGTATTGAGCTTTACCCAAGGATGCAAGGAGGTGGATGGGGCAGAATCCACACCTTCTCCCCAGGAATCTTTCCAGCCACCTGTTCCTGAATGCCTCCCATCCCTTCTCTGATAGAACGTGTATCACTCATCCAGAAGAGCCAGTGAGCATGTTGGTCCCCTGGGCACGAGGATGCCAGGGACCCTTCTCCCATCAGTCCCCAGGCTGGTGCTCCCACTCATGACTCCCCCACCCTGCTGTGATCCACACAGCCGCTGGGGCACAAAACACAGCAAGTCCATCTTAACTCAGCTGTTGTAAAGGAAACAGTGCTGTGGAGACCAAGGTCGTTTTCAGATAGGCCTGCGTTACTGAACACAGATGTTCCTCCTTTGTTAAGCAGCCTTCACCTGACCTGTAACTGGGGACATCTGCTTGTGCATCATTCCCTTCCCTCTTTGCGGGTCCACTCACAATCTCAGCCTTGAAGTTAAATGTTGTACCGAGGCTCTGTATTTTCTGCTTCAAGTGCTGAAATGAACCATTACCACATAACACCCGTGCCCTCTTGCAATGTTTTTTATTTGCTATTTAATGTTGTTCTAAGTAAGAGAACTTAAAATGTGAAGTTATTAACATGAACTTCATTGTTTTGTTGAGCACTATGAGCTTTAAGTGTAGGCATCTGAGTGTCTTTACATATACACAGAAGGAATCACAGAAATTAGTGTGTAGTCTGATATATTCACATGTATATGTGAGCTCCAGACTATGAACTATATATCTATTTTATGAGGACAGTAGAAATTTCACACAAAACTAATGCAAACCATACATTTTGTTTCTTGAACCACTCTCTACCACCACGACCACTGGTTTACTGGGGAAAAGGAACAAGGCTTGACCTGTCTTTGTCTTTTCTTCTAAGTCATGACTTTCCACGTAAGTGGGCAGATTCAGGGAAATAACATGAGTAAGAATATAGGGCTATGCTCTTTGATCATCTGTGTTTCTGAGAACATCAGGGCTTTCTGAATTCAAAGGAAGTTCCTGTTGGAGCCCAAAGGGTGACCCATCAAGTCTGTGAGTGCCCTCTTGTCATGGATGTGACATGCTGTGTGGTGTCTTCCCCAATTTCACCTGTGGACCCCTCACCCCCGTGTGATGGTGTTTGGAGATGGGCCTTGAGGGGCCATTACAGTTGGAAGAAGTCATGAGGCTGGGGTCCTCATGATGGAATTAGTGTCTTTCTAAAAAGTGGGGAGGATACTGGAGCTCTGTATCTTGGCCCTGTGAGGACACAGTGAGAAGACTGGTAGAACATCCTCCCCAGAACCTAACCACGCTGGCACCCTAATTTTGGACTCATATTGCGTAAGCCACCCAATCTCTGGTATTTGATGATGGCAGCCCAACCCAAGGTCCATGCTTACCTGGCACCCCTTTGAGTATTGCTGAACCCGTCATCAGGAGCACCTGGGCTTGGTGGCTGTGGGTGCGACAGACCCTGTGTGTGAGCCAGGCGGCCAGGACAGCGGGCACCTGGTCTGCACACATCCTCTGCTTGCATAGCGCTTCCTTGTACCCTCACACATTGCTCATCAAACAGGTTAATAATGAAGTTGCTAACTTCCTTCAAGGCACTGAGTTCAGAGCATTGGGCCAAGCACAAGTGTCCCTCCCAAGTGGGACACTTTTGTGACCACACAGGGTGTACATGTATGAGGCCGACCCTGAGTGTGGTCCCCTGTGGATGGGACTGGAGGCGTCACTGCCTCCAGTCCATAGCCCTATATGCTCTGGATGGGACCAGGCAAAGGTCCAAGCTAGCCCAGAACCTAAACATTCAATGCAGAATAGACATCATCTCACAGTAAATAAGGGCAGTCATTAGGGACATCTTAGAGGAAGGAGCTTTCAAGTCACATTTTAACAGAGAGATATGACATAGGTCATCCTACCAAAAATAAAAATGTAAAAAGCATTTGAGAAAAAAATTTTTAAAGTATTCTCTGTGTTAAAAGTATTGTACAGCAAAGCACTGAGATCCAGCCCCTTTCTAATTAACTGTCCCCGTCAGACGTTATCCACCCAGGGATCTTCCCCAGCTTCTTGTCTTTAGCTGATTCCACTCAGCTTAAGATGATTTAAAAATCATGTGTTTTTTTTTTGGGGGGGGGAAGGTCTTCAGTTTAGATAAGAAATAAATAAATAAAGCACATTAAATAGACATTCCATAGGGTGTTTTAATATTATTCTAAAGCTCTAGTTCAGCTGACGTGAGACCATGTAATGTCTTTCTGCCTCCATTTGAGACTCACTTTCTTCCTTTATGCTTCTCCAGTAACACCGTAAACGCCTAATTGTCCCATGCTCTGTGGTCACAGGCCCACAGGCCTAGGTTCTAAATAAATGCCTATTGACTCATCGATTAAGTTTATTTTGTAACATTTAAACCTGATCATATGATCCTTAGCCATTATTCCAAAGATAGCCATCATTTAGTCATTAAATCCATTTTTCTCCAATTTCATTTCATCTGTTAATTGTTATACAGTGCTGCATTTATGAGATAATATTTTCTATTTATAAAATCACAACAACAATAGTATCAGAAACAACGGCAGCATTGAAGAGATCACAGATTGTTTTCTACTGACCTCTGACATATTTGGGATGGCTTACTGCTAATTTACCTAGTTCAAAAGTGAAATAAAGCTCAAAATGTAATGATAGATATTGTTTATATGAGCAACAGTTTCTAGGATTGATATTTGTCAGAAACAAAGGCAGACGCTTGTAACTAATCTTTGTTTGGTCAAAATTAATTTTATTGCCTTGTCCACAGGGAGTTTTAAAAAGTATTCATCCAAAAGAAAGAAAGGGGAGAAAAACAGAGATAAAGAATCATATATAATCCCAAACAAAGCTAATAGAGGGGGGGAAATGAAAATTAAAAATCAGAACCTGAAAAATCAAATAAATGGAGATTGACAATTGAGATACAAACCTGGAAAAAAATAACTTCACAGCTTTTATGTCTTGGTGAAAGAGGAGAATTCAGAACAGAAGCAGACAGAATTTTAATCAATCTTTTGAAAAAGAGCTTACAAATGAGAAAGCAATATCAAAAGGAACCTAAAAATGGAAAAATGTAACTCATGCAAAACTGGTTTTTGAAATACACTCAGAGCTCTTTTCTGCCAATAGTCTGTGCTGATAGAAATGTTTTAGGTCACGTTTTCCATTTGGGAGATCATTTGTAGCCATCACTCCAATAGTGATCATGACTGGCGTGTCCATGTCACTCACTCTAGGGGTAAGGATGCTTCTTCTTTATGGGCAGTCTTGAATACAGGACTGGATTGTGTTTTGAACAGTTATTCTGCAAGGAGACCGATGTGAGTATCTGGCAAGAACTCTTGCTTGTTACTTCTGAATAGTTTGATAGCCATTCTGGCACAAGGTGGGCTTCTCTCAAAAGATGGGCTTGGTCTATGTGAATACTTGTTACTTCTCTGCTTTCACACCCATGTCTAGCTTCCTGTCAGGATAGAGTGTGTCTACACTGCAGTCATTACTACCCTATAGTTCCCAGTACCCGGTACTCAGTTTGGTTTGTGAGTGAGTCGACCTCAACACTGAGGCACCTGTGCTGATCAAACTCATCCCCCATTTCTTCAAGGCAGTTCTAGCATCACTTGTCAACAAGTGATCAACAGGAGGCCACAGCCAACAGCACTGGAATGAACACTCCTCCCCGCCCCCATCTACCACTGCATGCCAAGCCCCTTATCCAGCACAGGAGGCCGCTGGTTTTTAATCACAGTGCACCATCACTACACACAGAACTTCATTGCCAAGTGAACCATCCAATGACAGGAATGTGTGTCTCCAGAGTTACAAGAAACAGAATTCCCTGCTTCTGATTTTGGTGTCTGGGACTTTATTCTCAACCCTGCAGCTGTAGTTAACTTTTTAAACCTTCAAGCTACTATTCTACTCCCAGAGTTTTATTAAACTCTTCTACCGCCATCTCACTCAGAGTTATTAAAGCTTAACGCCTTATCTCGCCAAGATTCTACATTAGCTTTCCTCCATCACCTCTCTCAAACTATCCTGTCTTTTGTCCAGCCCCCCAGGAATTTCTGTCATGCCCTGTACACATAAGACACACCCTCATGCTAGGACCTTTACCTCCAAGGCTTCCTATGCCTGGAATGCACTACCCACCGATGTCTCATAGATGTCTCATGCCTCACGTTCTCCAGGACTTTCATCATCCTCTGTGGTCCCTAACCTCCAACTTCAATAATTCCAATCCCCTTTTCTCTTGTCTGTGACCATGCTATTTAAAACCAGATAACACACCAAGTAACATTTATTTGTTTATCAGGTTCATCATCTGTCCCCCCTTCCCCTGCAATGTTAACTCCACGAGTCTGGGATGCTTTTTCTGATGCTTTCTGTTTTCTGTGTTAGGTACTACTAGTACCTAGAATATATCTGGATCATAGGAGGTGCTTAGTAATCATTTGGTGAAAAGTTGAATTTAGAGAGCCATTAAAGTTATGTAAATTCATTAATTACCAAAAAAGTAAATAAAATAACTGCCTAATATCTGTTCTGCTGACAGACATAATGATAGGAACATCTGTGATCTTCACTCACTTATGAGTTTTATAATGGATTTGCTTTGTGGCCTTGAAAAACAACATCTTCAAAGTCATTTATGAATATTTTAAATTATATTTAAATAACTTTTAAATCATTTTATCAATGTAAAATACCAAATTGTACCTGTTAAGATATGACCAAATTATTTCAGGCTTATGAATGGGGTGCCTGGGTGGCTCAGTTGGTTAAGCATCTGACTTTGGCTCAGGTCATGATCTCACAGTTTGTGAGTTTGAGCCCCACGTCGGGCTCTGTGCTGACAGCTCAGAGCTTGGAGCCTGCCTCGGATTCTGTGTCGCCTTCTCTCTCTGCTCCTCCCCGACTTGTGCTCTGTCTGTCTCTGTCTCTCAAAAAACAAATAAATGTAAAAACAATGAATGGGATAATTATGGTTATCCTTTTAAATAAGAGACAGCACGCTTCTGTAGAACAAAAAAAGGACACAAGGCTTTCAGTAATATTAGTTACTTTAAGTAACATCAGTTTCTGTTCTGGTTCTGCCATTGACTTCCTGTGTAATCCAAGGTCACTCAACCTTTCTGTGTCATACATTTTTTGTATCAGCAAAATGAAGACTAATATGGCTGGCCTACAGTTATTTTTAATAGATGATGGTCAAAAACAGTAAAATGTTAAGGGCTAAATGCAATAGTATGTTTTTCTACTTACAATATCAAGTCAATTTAAATTGTCTATTTCTTCTCATAAGTCGGATAATAATTGAAAAGGGTAGATGTCCATCTCTTAGCGGTACGTAAAGCTCTTGGAAATATTTCAGTAATAGGCAATGTAGTTTGGTTTGTAATTTAGTAATGTCTGTGCTGTGGGAGTTTCACACAATGATGTCTCAAGCTTTGTAACCATCACATAATCAGACAGTACATATTATTGTTCCTGATAATAGATCTGGCTTATCATTGAATTAATTGGAGGGAAGAAAGATATTAACACTCAATTTCCAAAACATTCTTTCCATTAATTTGTTCTTTGTTTTGTTTTGTTTTTCATGATGTATTGAGTTGTCCCATAGAAGCCACCAGATTCACTGAGGCTAAAGATTAGTCCATCATAAAAAATACATCTAATTCATAAAGCACTAAGGGCTGCCATTTGCATCCCATCCTCCCCAAAGCTGTCCTTGATAAAGCAGGAACTCAGGGAGAGGGAGGTGCCGAAGGCTTGGTGTAGAGATTGTACAATAGGGCCAAAAGGGAGCAGCAATTTTGAGTCCATCTCTGTGTGTCACCTCACGTTGTCTTCTGGACCAGTGCAGTGATGTGTAAGAAAGTCCTCAGTGCATGAAGATAGGGGAAAGAGGTGTCAAAGAACTGTGTCTGTAGGTCTCAGTAAATCAGTAGAAAGACCACATGGCAGGACACACATGATAATGGCAGATACTTTCCCTCTTACCAATGTCATATCTAGAACTGGGGCAAAAGAACAGTTCTTCCAAATTCAGAGACGAGAAAGCCCCATGTTGCTCATGAGTGGTCCCAGAAGCCACCTCAGTAAAAGTCTCCTCACAATGAGTGGATTACAGTGTGAGGATAAGGAAGAAGTGATAGACACATGAGCTGAGGGAAAAATGAGTCCAAACCATCTGAAGCACACATGAGATACTTCAGTTTACTCCCTTGAATGTGGAAAGACAAATGTGACTCTGATATTTCTAGTGAATTTTGTCTGAGGGTGGTGAGCTGGGGACTGTATTACTGAGATGTGTACAACTTTTGAATAAATGTAACTGACTTTTTTTTTTTCTGAGCATCATCCTTGACTGCTGAATCTGAAAATAAAGTAATCTTTGTTCTAAGTTCTTGCCACAGATCTATTTAGTTCTACCCTCCACCTCCCCAAACTAATTATCATAAGCCACAAAATTCAGCTGTTACTGTACCTGATGATTTAGTATGTATTATGATTAATTTTGAATTTAGCAAATTATCTCATCTTTTGAGAAGAAACAATTTAGTAGAAGAGACAGAGACTTTTCTCTAGTGGCTCTTTCAACATCTGTGCCTGGATGATTCTTGTACTTCTTATAATTTTCACCTGAGCAGTCAAATATCTGTAGAAATCTAGTTTATTTTATACATTTTACATGGATAGAGATTGAAAAGTAAATCAATTTGACATATGTATCTTTATTGGATATTGTGACAACACCCATTTCTATTCAGGAGATACTCTTCAGGAGATAAGTAAGCCAGGCATAAATATGTCATAAATTTCAAAGTGCTAGAGATTGAGTAAATGTAAGTTTGTGAAGTAGAACAGTAGGACTGAAAAGATGAGAAAAGAATTTGTGATCATTATTTTAAAACAGCGAGAAAAAACTCCAAGAATTTAGAAAAGTATGACTATAAATGTTTAGGAGGAGATGTTCCCCTTATACTGATTTCTGAGTCACATTAGGTGAAACAAGAGTGGATCATCTTACACTTTACCCTCAGACCAAAAATTGATGGGCATGACCTTTAAGGAGATGATAACAAGAAAGCAGCGAGGCATGCAGGCCCAGAGCGCCGGGAGGAAACGCGGACACAGCCTCACCTCTGCAGGACCAGCCAAGGCCCCGTGCTACGGAGAATATTTCATCTATTTCTGCCATGGATGGAAGCCAAGAAAGGGCAAAAACAATCTTCAAAATTGTCTTCGACTTCCCTAGTGCCACTAATTTTTAAAAGTCCTGTTTCAAATGCCTACCATTAGTTAAAACTCCCCGATTTCTCTACCACCCTGACCTCCTTCACTTTAAATTAGATTTCACAAACACCACACAGACTTCCTTAAAATATTATATGAGACTGCATAGAAGCTCTAAGTCAGATAACATCGAGAATGTGCACTTGAAATTTATAAAAATCCTCTATTTGACCTCACACAACATTTGAAAAAATCCCTGAAAAGCAACTTTTTACATAGCTGTCATCAGAGACTTCTGTTTATTTCTCATTTTTAATCCCATTTGGGAAGAAAAAGGAAAGGAATATGAATAATTACTTGTATATCGGTGGGGAAATAAGAGTCTTTACTCTTAGTTTTAACAAGATCGTGTTTTTAAGTCATCTTCAATCCATAAATAAGCTGACAATATTATAAAGTGCAGCCATCTCTCCATTACGTTAGCAACATATGTATAACCTCCAAACTCATTTAATTTTAGCTTAATTTTTAAAAAACCTACGTGGCAGTGTGGTAAACAGGCAAGTTAGCAGAAGGCAAGGCTGAATTTTGTCATATAAAGGATTAACTTACGCGCTGTTGACAGCATCTTGGACAGGAGAGAACAAGGACATGTCTAGACCTCACACTTGACCGCTCTCACTTGTGAACAGCACGTACGCCTCCCAAAGGCAGGAGTCCCGTCTGCAGGGTTATGGTCATCATCATAACCCAAACCTGATCAGAGTCCGATTTTAAATTCCTCTTGCTCATGCCACCAGCTGCTGCTTCGGAAAATCTCAGCCCTGCTGGGTCACTTAGCTTGGCCCTTTCTCCATCAGGATTTTCTCTTGCAGGCTGAAGAGAAACAATCCTTATAAACAGAAAAGAGTCTGCTTTTAAGTAAGCTCTAAAACCATCTCTGTCCCTCCTGGGGTTTCAAGAATTGTTGTCGGAGAAGTCTTATTTTCTCCAGCACAAATCCATTTCATTCATATCCAAGGTCCCATTATACTGTCTCCTTAAGAATTTGGTCCCATTTTATTTAGTTTAACAGCTAATTTTTTATGTTAATGTGTATTTCAACATTGGAAGTAAGCCTGCAAAATATACAGGGACTTCTGCTGTGTGTCACTCCTTTTTCTTGAGAGATTTTATCCTATAATTTTCTAGAAACTTGACATATAAGTCAAAGGGAAAAAAAAGAACTTTCTCTGCTTTGAACGTTGGGAGGCAAAACTTTTAGCTTTATTGCCTAAAGTTGCAGAAAGCAGACCAGTCCTCTGAGTTCATTTGACAAAAGCCAATTATCCCAACAGCTAAATTATCAAAAAGACAGTTTTCTGAATGAATTCTCCAGCTTTTCCCCCAGATGAAAGCTTTTTCTCTCTCTCCTCAGTGGCCACCAGATTTATCTGCAAGGACATGATGGAGAAACAAACGCAAAAAGTCTTTAAAAGCTATCTATAGGTTAAAATGAACGATAGACAACTAAAACATTATAGAAATCTCAAAAGCTGTTAAAACCACGCAATAATCTAATTTGAACCACTATAAATTGTATTTTAAAAACCAAAACAAAACAAAATCAACAAAGAAAAAAACCAAGCACATTTACCTAATTGGCCATTTGGAAAAATTGCCTGGTCACTAAACTGAGTTATGGTGGAGTGATTTTGCAGATAAAATTAGATGGAGCCTGAGCTGTGAGGAGCAGAGAGAAGGTTGAGGATCTGCAGGTGTGAGGTGGCAGGGGGCTGGCTTGGGGTGGATGGAAAGTAATAAAAGTCGAACTAAGCAGGGTTTCAGTGGAACAGTCACCTCACTTTCCTGGGAGACTGCAGACTCTTCCCACCTTCAGGAGGGCTCCCGTGAGGTCAGATGGTGTCAGACTAAGCACTGTCCTGTCAGTTGTGAAGCAGAAAACCCAGGGACCACTGCACAGCTCACGTCCTTTAACCTGACTCTGAGCCTACTCTCCACCCTTCTGGACTGTTCACCTCCCTTTCCTACCTTCACACTTGACTTCTCTGAATCATCCCACGTCGGCACCTCATCTCAAGCCACTTGCGAGTTAATCAGCAGTGTGGATTACACACCCCTTACTACCATGGACATTACCCACCCGCTGCCCTTGGTTCCAGGTAACACTGTGCGCAGCATCCACCAACAAACAAGCAGAGACACTAAGGAGTCACTCTAGGCAGATGGTATCAGAGTCTCTAGATAAGACACCAGCAGGAGGGTCCTGGCTCTCCCCCCAGATACAGCAGTGTTTTCCCAAGTTCACGTGCATATCAATGATCTGAGCACTATGCTGAAACACGTAATCTGATCACATGGACCTGGACAGAGACTGGATTCTGTATCTGTAACCAGCTCTTGGATAATACCACCGTTCCCAGAGTGAACAGACTCACGTTCTGATCTCCTCTCACTTCAGTGCTTTTCCTCTTCCCCCTTGAGGAAACCCTTTCCCCATATAGATTATGACATGAGCAGTCCCCCTTGCGGTGTCCTGCCTGCACACTTTCTCTTAACTTCCTGGCACCATCTCCCTGGGCTTGGAGAAAGATGCCCACCCCCACTGGCCCAGAGGATAAGTGCTGTGCTGGAGGGTGAAGCCAGTAACACATTTTAGTGATGTGTGTATTCCTGTATGAGTGAACATTTCTTCATACAGCCAAATGCTCAACAGCAGCTTAAAAAGTTGCTCTAACAAGACTCAACTAGATCTCAGCCAAACTTTTATCCTAAGGTTTTCCTTCTTCTTATACTCAGAAAGCATAAGACAAATATATCTTTCTGTTTGTTCTGTTCGTTTTCTTCCTGTCCGTATATATACTTTTCTTTTTTAAAAAAGTTTATTTATTTATTTTGAGACAGAGAGAGCAAGAGAGCAAGGGAGGAGCAGAGAGAGAGGGAGAGAGAATCCCAAGCAGGCTCTGCGCTGTCAGTAAGGAGCCCAAATCGAGGCTCAATATCACAAATCATGAGATCATGACCTGAACAAAAATCCATAGTCAGATGCTTAACGGATCCACCCAAACACCCCGTATATATACTTTTCCTTATGTTTCTCCTAATCAGTGCTGAAACATGCTCTGGACTCCATACCAATTTTATGACATTAATTTAAAATTCTATCCAAATATCATTGCCATTAATTTCATTCACTTATTTACTGTATCCCATTGTTTAAGAATTCAAATTTCTCTCATGTAACATACATATTTGAGCGAGTACTATCAGGAACTGGATACTTCCATCAAAACAAAATCCATTGTCTTACTGTGAGAAATATGCACTCACTGGGCCAGTCTTCGTATTCTCAGTAACAAACTTTAAGAAATAAAAGACTTCTTTGTTGGCCTCTATGAACACATTCAGAGTTCATATCTTATATTGTTCTGTGACTAAAGCTTTTAATCTGAAATAGAGTATTTCATTATTTCTGATTTATTGGGATTAATCTACATTTAATGAAGATTGATAATGGAATTTTTTTCCTACTTTCACAAATATTGATTAGTGCAGATACGTTTCACTCCACGACTCTGAGATTCACTGGGTACATTAATTCGTAATGATTCCTCCTAAAGTTAATCACAGAATAAATCATCTGGGACTGTCAGAGATACTTTGCATGGACCAGCCACACTCCAGCCTCATGTTTTACTTAGGATTTTCTAGAATTGTATATTTCCATGCATTTAATTTCTTTGCTGGTACCACTTATATATTCAATAAATTGTTCTTATCAGTTAAATGCTCAGAGGAAGAAGGGAGGGTAAAACATAAAGAAATTGAAAAGTTCAACATTCCAAACAGTACATTATTTTAGTATTTTTAAATTGCAAGGGACATTTTATTTCATTAAAAAATTAATTGGGAATATATTTTTAGCCTCAATATCTCAGTCTCCAATGACCCAAATGCTGTGTTTTTAACTGATTAAGGTATAAGTATTTGAGTACTACTGAATTGTTAGTTTGAAAAAGAGATAGACTCCAAGTGAAAATCAGAAATGCTGGACCTAAGTAACAGAGCTACAATTCTCAGGTGTGTGAACATGTTCAAGTTGTTTAATGCCTTCAATGAATTTTCTCATTTAATAATGGAAACCTAATATATGTTCCAGTTCCATGATGGATGAAAAGATTTACTTTAAAATGCTCATAGAAGTGCTTTACAAACCAAGGCATCAGTATTACAAAAGTGTTCTTTAATTATGAACATGATATCAAAACATTTTAACATTCCCTCAAAAATTGTTGAAGGTGTCTGACATTTTTGTGGGCGTCCTATGGTGTAAACCTGCTTTGTGTTTTCTACATGTAGTAATTTTCATGCGGTTGGATTTCAGACAATTCTTACCCACTAGATTGGAGAATAATGATCCCATCATGCCAGCCAGCCATCTGTACCTTCATTCATCCACTCACTCAACAAATATTTATGGAGCAATCTTCTGTGCACCAGATTTGGGATAGCCTTTTGGGTACAAGGAAAAAAAATAGTGACATAGTCTCTGCTTTGATGAACTGTATTTGAAGAGATAGGTAGAGAGATACATCTGAAATACATATGAAATATGCTGAAATAGAGATATAGAGGGAATTTGGAGAGTAAAATAAATGACCCAAATCAACAGGTAGTACAAAATGCTCATCGAGACAATAATTTCCAGTTTTCCTGGCAAGTACAATAAGAACAATACTGATTTAAGGTTCAATCTCTCCCTCTTCCTCTCTCAATAATCCCAAGTAAGGATGGGATTGTTAGGAGTTAGGAAATGAAAGAAATGAGAGTGAAGACTTGGATAATATATGAAAAAGACAAATAACTCAATCTTAGAACCCCAACTTGGAATAAAGACTTGTGTATTTTAGACAAATCAGAAAGAATGAAAGCAATCTTATCAAACATTGAGCACCTCCTATTACATACATTATCGTATTGCAAACCTTGTAGCAATATTGAATGAAATATTATTGCACCTGTTCTATTGTGGGAAATCTGAAGCTGAGCAAGATTAAGTTTCCTAATCTAAAACAAACAAAACTAAAAAGCATAACTTTCTGATTCCAAATCCAAACGTTTATCTAGTCTTCAAGTAAAATAATATATACATCACATCCCTCCCCACAAATATGTATGTGACAGAGAGATGTGGCAAAGCTTCTCAATTTATGCTGTTAATCTCTCGACCCACCCAATGTCCTGCATGTGAATCCGCTACAGTTCTAGCAAACAAAAGGCTTTATATCCAATGGTTAAAAAATAATAATTTTCCCTCCATTTTGGTTATTTATTTCTGGTAGGAAAATGTGTGCCATAGGCAAGGGAAGAGGTGATTTATTCATTGATTGGGAGGGAAGTGATTTTAACATTTTCAGTTTCCTCAAAGATCAAGTATGTCAGCCAGGTTTAATCATCTGCTATGTCCATAGCACGTGTCTACACTCTGTGGTGAGAGCTGTCAGGTCGCTGCATGGTGTATAGAACAAAGTACACTAATGACAAGTAAAAGGGAAAGAGTCTTCTCACAACTGGTATTTTAGGGTAAAAACATGAGCACAACTGGGATAGGTAAAGGAGAACAATGTAAGAGTGGCAGTATCTGGAGACATAGTCAGAATAAAGCAATGGAGGCCAGGATAAAATTGACATATTCATTGAAAGTGATTCAAGACCCACAGTTGGCCCACTTAACATGCT
Organism: Cryptoprocta ferox; assembly: GCA_028646485.1. NCBI lineage: Eukaryota > Metazoa > Chordata > Mammalia > Carnivora > Eupleridae > Cryptoprocta > Cryptoprocta ferox. The sequence goes on from CM053561.1 coordinate 16,828,078, forward strand.
ATTTGAACAAAGAAAATATGGATTTTTGCTACTCATCAACTATATAATAAGCATATTTAGTCTCAAAATCAATTATTTTTCTGTTTACTATATAATCAGAGTGTGGTTTGACAAATTATTTCCCGAAGTTGACATTAGGGACAAGATAAGCCGGTTTAATGACAACCACTCTTGTTTGGATAAGGAAATTAATTCTTAGTAGTATTTTAGATGCTTTTTCTTTCAATTTTTCCTTCCATTTTTCAAACATAGATTAAGTTGTAGAACCAAGATGACTAAGATTCAGCTGAAATTAATGAAAGTATAAATAATATAGTTTCTAAGCAAAAGCATTTACTCAAATGTGCTTGAAGAATGAAACTGTATTCAGAATATATTTTTTTCAATACCTTATGAAAGTTTTCAGAAAAAAAAATTTAAACTGATTTCTAAAGAGAGTAAAGTGAGTAATATTTACCCAGAGAAGGGAAAACAGTCTTCTGAGCATTCTCAAACCCATCTTCCAAATAATTATAGTGTATAGTGTTCACGGTTGTAGTACACTGCTTGGTATCTCCAGGAAACCAAAAGTCATAGTGTCTAAACTCCAGAATTGCATCATATTTAAAATATTTTTTAATGTTTATTTTATATTGGAGAAAGAGAGAGAGAGACAGAGCTTGAGCAGAGGAGGAGCAGAAAGAGAAGACACAGAATCTGAAGCAGACTCCAGGCTCTGAGCTGCCAGCACAGAGCCTGACAAGGGGCTTGAACTCACAAGCCATGAGATCGTGACCTGAGCTGAAGTTGGATGCCCCTGGATTACATCATCTTTAAAGATGTAAGTTTCTCATGAAAGATTATTATTTAAAGACATCTCGTTATGATTCTAAAAGTATGAATCAACAAAGTATTAAAAATAATCCAATTTTTCAACAAAGCTGTTTTGGAAATGAACAGATTATCATATGTTTTATCTTTTAGCAAATCAGGTGTATTACAAGAAATAAACTTTTCCCATAGAAAGTCTCTACAACTTTTATGTGAACAATAGGAATATATGTATATTATTGTATGTCTTTTAGTAAATGCATTCATTAACTTGGTGGTGTGGGGTTGACATTTAAAGAGAAATGTCCCTCTGTCACACCAGTAAATCTGTCAGTAAATTTTTCATATGTTAGTAAATCTTTAACATTAATCATATTCTATGGGTGAATGATATTTTTATCACTTTGGATAATTTTAGAAGGGTTATTAACTCATTTATATAATAAAATACTAGGAGTGCCTGGGTGGCTCAGTTGGTTAAGTGTTAAACTCTTGATCTCAGCCCAGGTCATGATCTCATGGTTCATGGGATCAAGCCACATATCGGGCTCTGCACTGACAGTGTGGAGCCTGCTTGGGATTCTGTCTCTGTCCCTCTTTCTCTCTCTGCCCCTCCCATGAGCACTCTCTCTCCCAAAAATAAATAAACATTTAAAAAATTAAATAATAAAACACGAGAATCTGAAGAAAAGTGTTGGAGAGAGACTGCTGAGGGGCACCTACCATAACTTCTAGTTAAACTTCTGGTTTATGTATGTCTCCATCACTGAGTCCCATTCTCGGCCCATTCTCGTGACCAGAAATTCATGACACTGGAAAAGTTATGTTCCATTTTTAGTTACTTCTAATTACAAACTTCTCCACTGAGGCAAGATCTGTGTCACGCAGTTTCCACCTACTGGTCCTCATGGTGAACCTCATGGTTCAGAAGGCCCTGAAGTCTCAATCTTCATTGCTCAAAGTTTGACAACTGTTACATCCTTTATGCTTCTCCAACCCTGAAAACTTCTTATTTTTCCCCAAAGTTGTCTGTTTTGCCTGTCATTTATTCAAAACACGAAGATAAATGGCAAGTGATGATAAGAATCAGGTAAAAGGTAACAACGGCAAAACAAAGATTTAAAAATGCATACAGAGAATGCGGCCACTGTGTCCGTGGAGAGAGTTGAAGTGGGGCCACGATGGTGGGGATGTTGGCTTCATTGGTCCTGGCCACTGTCTGGGCTGTGAGTAGGAGAAAACCTCAGCCCACCCGGCCACCATCCGCTGACACCTTCAGCAGCAAACAAGATGAGCTTTTTAAAGATAAGGCTGAACACGTAGGTCTGAAAGTTGGTGTCTGAAGCAGAGGTTCTAAGAGCGTTTGTGACACTCTAGAATATACAGAGACAGAGGAGATTCTGAGGAAGACACTGTTGAAGATGCAGCACCAGCCTATACATTGGTGGTTATCAATTAACTGAGGGCAGTTTAAGAAAAACGTCAAAGTCTTGGGCGCTCCACTGACCCAGATGAAATTCTTCATGAAGACCCTGGGGAGGAACATCTTATCAGGTTGCTGAGAGGGATGGGGGTCCCTCTTCTCTGGTTTCCATCTTTGGAATCTGGCTCCTTCATTTTGGGATTCCATCTTATAGGTCAGGTGCTGCTTCTCCAGCAAGCAAACCAGAAACATGCAGGATCTCCCCTGGACCCTATTCCACGAATTAGAGAAGAAAATCCCAGCACAGTGCTCCTCAACAGGGATACCAATCCGACTAAAGACGTTACAGCAGCAGAGTCTCCCAGATGTTCGCTGCCAAAATTTTACGCATTTGTTGAGAATTTTAATAAGGAGAACAAGAAATGGAATCTTCTAAAAACTCACAGTATTTCACCTAGTGAGGCACAGAAAATGCATGTCACTCACCAGTGGAACTGATATGAGGGAAGGATAACCCCAGCCTGTTTTCACGTGCAAGGTGGTCAGAAAAGAGGAAAATCAGAATCTCTGACAGAACTGCTACCCCCACAGCTCGTTGACCAGTTCACTCTCTCAGGGGAGACACTCTCCAGATCTTTCAGTGTGGGTTTCCTCCTCCTGCACACACTTTTCCTTATGAGATTATCATCTATTGCGTCAACTTTTGTTACAGGTCCCCATATAGGAAAAGGCTCAGAGCACCAACTTATCATGTGGGCTGGGCATTTCCAGGATCACGCCAGAAAACTTTACATTTGAAGACAGAATTGCTAAGTACGTCCTAGTTGATCCAGGAAAACAGTTCATGGATCTGAGGGATCTGGGGTGGAGATATTATAAGGGGATCATGAAGTAGAAGCACAGAACTTTGGATTCACTCACAGACATAAAATACAACAGTGTGAAGAGATTTGTGGAAAGCCAGGAGATCCCCGATGTGATTTACCTGCCTCCAGTTAATGGATTTTAGCCATTTATCCTCAAGTTCATTATCCAAAAAATTGTAACTTTTTCTTAAAGTATGATGTTTATTAAAATATCTTGGATGTAGATTTTACTTTTGAGGGTATTGAATTTATATGTGAAAAGTAAAGAAGCAAAGTAACCATGGAACATAGGAACTGAGTCTATACCATATTCATGTAAGGTCCAAAATTAAACCATTAGTATGGAGAAAAAGATTCAAAGTGATCTGCTTGTATAAGACCAGGTTTGGATGTGTGAAATCCGTCTGGGCCAAAGCTGAGGCAAATATAGATCATGTGAAAAGTAAGAGTATATATAAAGGAGAACCACCAAGCAAGAATAGCTCTTTAAAAAATCTAAGCAAAGGAAGCAAGGAATAAGTATATTATCATAAAAGTAGTTGTTAAATTCAACAACTAGAAGAATTTACCCCTGAGGATGTAGAGACCAACCTGAGAACTTAAAAATAATATCTTAACTGCTCAAAAGCATGTGGGGGGAAGTAGCATTTATGAAACAAGAAAAGAAAGATTTGGAAAAGAACAAATGGGAAATCTTGAAAGTGAAAAATGTAATTATTTAAAGTACAATAATAATCATAGTAACCTCAATAAATTATCTCAATAGTATAGGGAAGTATCTTAAGAGAGGATCAATGAGTTGAAAGGTAGCACTGAGGGAGAAGATCATAGCACAGTAAGACAAAAGAAGAAATTATGAAGTAAGTTAAGGGCCATGGACAGTAGAATGAGAAGTTCAGAAATGCATCCAGTGGAAGTTGAAAAACTAGAAAGAATGGAAAAGAGATGACCCTTGATAATAAAATGGCTGATAATTTTCCAGAAATGAAATGAATGAATGATCGAGTTGAAAACCTCACTGAATGATCAGCAAGAAAATGAAAATAACTCTCAACCTAGAAACACTGTAGCCTAACTGCACAACAGGAGGCAAGAAAGGAAAATACAGCTGACAAAAGAGAGAAGGTGGATTGCATACAAGGAAAGGACAAATCGACAGTGGAGCTTCTATTAACAAAAGACTTCAGAAGGTCGATGGCATCATATTCTCAAAATGCTGAAGGAAAACTTCTGGCCACATGAAATTCACTGGCCAGCCAGACTCACGTTAAAGACCAGGGTTAAAACAAATACATTTTAAAACGTGTAAGAGCCAAAAGAGTTCACCAGCCACAACCCCTTACTGAAAAAAAAAAAAAACACTGACAATGTAGGTACCTCAGCAAGAACCCTGAGGAGTAAGAGAAATAATGGATTGTGTTTGGTTACAGGTCAGAGAACACCCGGATGCTAGTACCTTATGAACACATCGTTCTGCTCCTTGTGTCCAACAGGACGTGCACAGGTCTGCAAGCTGGACAGTTCTTTGTGTTCTTTGTGTTATCTCTGGTGCCTAACACTCTTCTCCTCTCAAAATACATATTCATGGATATTTGTGGTGTGAATCAATAAATGAATAAAATAACCCCAGATAAAAAAATTAAAAAGGTATCAATTTTTGACATTTAACAGAGGCAGATGTAAATTCCAAAATTAAGGATAAAAATTAATTTCACAGTCATACTACCAGAAAGATACACTTAATAAAATCTGCATTAAAGTTTGATATGCATTTACAACAGGATGTAAGTATTAACCAAGCTAATTCCCTTTGAAAATAAGAAGACAAATGATAAACTAACATGGTCACCAAAATCAAAATCATGGTAATTGAAGGAAGTGGAATTATAAGCCATTGTCTGATTGTAAATTCTTAACCCTACACATGTAAGGGTAAACCTTGAGCTCACGATGAGGAGACCCAGGGCCTGCCCACAAGTCTTATTTCCCTCCTCAATCCCTACTTTTTTTGGCTATAAATTATTTTATTTATAGCCAAAAATTTATAGCCATAAATTTAACTAAAATAAATTTAAGTTAATTAAAAATTAATTCTATCATCATGTGCAAGGGCTTTGAAAATCGTATGAAATACAATATGAAAGTATGCTGTTGTTATCTTATTACCTGAGTTCACAACTTTCCAGGCAAACAAGACTCCTGTGGAAGACTTGGATCAGCATGATTACAATGGGATCAGCATGATTACAACAGTGTTGTTTCTGTCACATGATCAATAGTCCCTTAGTTTAGGAGGCTATTGTGTTTTCTGTGTATTCAACTTTCATTAACATTTAGGAAAATCTTGATCAATATACCCAATACCCAACTCCTTCTCTCAGAATCTGGGTCTCTGGAAAATCTGGGCCAAATGGCTAAAACTTCCTCACAAAGGTGTTTCCTTGAGTCTTAAAATCCTTGAAAAATGCTCTTCAGGCCCACTTCTTCACTCCTCATACATGCCAATAAAACACCACTGTTTCCTCGGGCATTGTAGACTTAGCTGATCTGCACCTCAGCAGATAATTGAAGAGGAAAATCCTTGAGGTCTGTAAATAACGTTTCTATCTTGAATGTTGTGTCAGCCCTGTGGTTTGAGGCTTTTGTTGTTGTTGTTGATTTTACATTTATAATTTTAATGGTACCTCACAACAATTTAATTTTGTTTTATTTTGCATACCTGTGCATAAATGTGCAGTTTAATTTGTAATTATGTAAAAAATACTCATGTAATCGACGTACAGATCATGAAATTGAATATTGGAGGCCTCTGAAAACATCGACAATCTTTCCTATGTGAAGCATGGGCTTTGGAGTAAGAGTAGAGTGATTGTATTTCTCCTTGAAAAGATTTCTCAGTGGCCATATCTTTAGATATAGCCCTGATTTATTCAGAACAATTATCCAGACAAAAGTTGGTTATTTGGGATTTTTTTCTGTCTCTAAGATCCATTGTGTGTGAAGCCAGGAGCCTGAAATGATTCAAATCTTGTTAGTTCCCTTAGTACTTAATAAACTGAGAGTTTACAATGACCTCAGACCCCAAAGAGTTTAAAAACCCCAGTGTATAATGGTTTAAAAATCTCCCACTAAATCAATTTAAAATTCAAAATAATTGAAAATAATCTTTCCCCACACTTAGAGGAGTAGTTTTCTGAAGTTCCATTCCCTAGCAACGATTCTGCCATAGAAGCTTCAGTTATGACCGCAGAACAAAAAAATTGTGAGTGTATGACTATTTCCAAAATAAAAATGTAAAAAAGTTATGTGTAATTCATTATAGCATTGTTTCTAATAATAACCACAACAGCAAAGAAATAAGTCACCTTGTAAGAAGGGAAAATATACAACATTGTAGGAATACTTAAGTCATTGCTATACCCAAACACGGTGGCATACAATGTAGCCATGAAACAGTTCCAAATTAGTTAAAGTAGCCCTGTCCAACTGAACTTTCAGTGATGAAGGAATATTCTATGTCTGCATGGACCTTTATAGTAGCCAAAGTCACATACACCTCCCTAAACCTTTGTAGCATGACTAGTGTGACTAATGAACTAAATATTTAACTGGGTGTAATTCTAATTAACTTTGAATGTAAAAATTTATATTTATTTTTTAAACCTTATATAAAAACCATGTATCGAGGTAAGACTTAAAAAATGCTTACAAAGGAAAAATAAAAAGTTGAGCAAATATTGGCATTGATTTAGGAAAATGAATGTTCATCTGTGCACCTGCAGTAAAACAGATTGGATAGATTAGCAAACACACATGCACACACACGCATGTTTGGGATCTGTTCTCTTTCAATCATACCACTTGTTTTTATTTAAAGTATTGAGAAAGCAAATGGAAACCAGCTTATTTTTCAGTATTTCAGAAATGGAAAATTATCATTTGAAAAACATTTAAATTACAGTAATTTATAAAGTGTATTGTTCCTGTTTATAACAAGAGTATATTCATGCTGTTTTATTTCTTGTTTCAAATATAACAAAATTAACTCAGATTAGTATTCATGTATACCTCATTTAACTCATTAGTTGTAATCTGATAACACGTTAAATCAATCATGTCTCCCAGTGATAACTACCATGTATGCAGTACTCTCTTTAGAAGTGTTTGGATGATGTTACGAGATCTTCTAGCAGATCAGTTATGACAAGAAATGAAGACTTATTTGCAGAAAACCAAATTCCATTCCAGTCCCCCCCCCATGATGAATTCATTAATTCTATTATGTTGTATTTCCAATCATTTCTAATTCTCAGTCATTGGAGAAAGATTATTTCTTTAGAGGATAACCATCTCGTAGCACTGACAGTGAACCAACACGATGAAATATAATAAAGCAAAAATGCAATTACAAAACAGAATGGGACTTTGTCCCATATTAAAATCTTTCTGGTGATCGAATAACTTCACAGACTTGCTGTGTTTGATGGTCTATAAATAATTGATAGTCTGTGCTGTGACTTGAAAACATGTTTTCCCCTTTGTATGAGACCACCCTTTGATTGCAGTATTTTGTGTCTCTGATGCTGCTTTGGGTTTGGGCTTCAGTAATATTTAGTATTTGTAGACTTATGAATAGATTTATTGGTAAGCATCTGGGTTATAAAGACTTGTCGTGAGTTATTTTTGACATTGTTTATTGAGAGTTAAAGTTTAAGGCCCAAATCATTATTATGTTTTCCTAAACAATAAATCTATGACAAGCCTATTTCAAGGAGTTGAATATAAACTAATCCACACCATTTCCATCTCCCTGCTTACTTTCAGGGCCACAGATATGAGACGTTATAGTCGACAGGGAAAGCAAAGTATCCGCTGAATTTCTCAGCCCTTCTAGTCTTAAAAAATACGCACAAAACTCTGCTTCCAGCAACTTTATGTTCTCAGGCTCAATAATGTTCACAGGCCCAAAATATCTTACTTTAGAAAATGGAGATGAAGGGCAGCCATTGTGGGTTGTGTGAGGAAAGACAGTTGCAAGTCTCAGTGGGCACATTTCTACCTGCTCTCTCTCTCTCTGGGTTTTGTTTTCCTCAGGCCCCAAAGCCAAATCCAACTGACCGTCTTCAGTTCCATTAAGGAAAAGTGGCAAAGAAACATGCTAAAGGTCCAAAACACAATTTTGAGGAGTATGGCAATAGTTTTGAGGGACACAAATGCATTTCAAAGTCTGAGCACAGGAGGCTAAAGTTCTATCTTAATAATTTGGAAGAGAAAAATATCTGATCTGACCTATTTGACCTTCCTCCCTCTCAAGAACAGACATCTGGAATTAAATAAAAATTATATAAGCCTGAAGAGAGTGAAGACATACAAAAAAGTATACGAAGGAAGCCAAGTGATGAACTAGAACCTTGAGGTATCTCTCTGTGAAGAAAATCTTCCACCTGCTCTCTCAGACTATGTGTGGTGAGGGACATACCACAACCTCCAGACAAGTGAGAGGCTGACAAGTGAGAACTCTTCCCGGCTCCCCCAGCACTGTGTGGGCATCCATGGGGAGGTGAATGGAAGTGAATAGAGTCAAGACTAACCAAGCGGCCATCAAGTTTCTCCTGTTTCTAGAAGAGCATGAGGGGAGAGCCGAAGTTTCCTTTGCCCCCAGATGTTTACTGATATTAGAGGGAACACACTGTAGGTCTGTAACAAGAAGGTAGCAGTGTGGATAGTGGTCATGGCGAGGTCCATCCTGGAGGATGTCCAACCCTCTGCAGACGACCCCTGACAGAGGGTGCAAGATGCTCAGACAACACAGCTAACATTATGACAAGACAGATGCCACACAAGCAACAGTGGTGGGGGTGAGGGGAAGAAAAACCCTTCAGAAAGTGCATTTAAACCTAACCTGAATACTTTCTACCTGGAATCTACTTAGGTAGCCCTATCAAACAGAATAGCCATGAAATATTAAGCTCGATACAGAAAACTTTGATGTTACACATGTATTTTTTCGCAAACTTGAACGCAAAGCTTGAACATTTCCTAAAGACATCATGAGTTAGCTTTATTCTTACTAGAAGAGAGCATAGAAATGATCGAATTCGAGCTTAACATTCAGCCAGTCAGGATACATGGAGAAGTGCGATGAGCGTCCTTTGCCCTGCCTTCGGACTCCCTGCCTCACCTCACCACCTCCCCTCACCATTAACACACCAGTTTTAGATGTATTCTGTGTGTGACAGGTAAGCAACAATGACATGTCATTTTTGCCTTCCAGGGATATTCAGAAATTGCTGTGTGTTAGTAACTTTTGCCTCTGGGTTTACTGGAGGCGGATAAAGGCCATATTTATTATTATCATAATTCAAAGCCAATCATTCCTTTAGAAATCACCTTTGAAGATTTTATTGCCAACTTGTTTATTGTGTATTAAAATTAGGTAGGAAAATCACTGCCTTCAACTCAAATTTATGTGGAGCTCATTTGACTTTTAAGTTTATCTTGTGTAGTATGACATTTTATAAGAGAAATATACTTCAATTAGAAAGAAATTGTACCCTACATATTTTTCTTTTTTCTTTTTAAATATAAATGCTTTATAAAGCATCTACTTCAAAGCTTGGCTTTTAAATGATTGCTACAGGCAAGAGGGAATAAAAGCCATTTGTTTATTCTTCCCAACTTTTGTTACAATTTTGTCTCCTTTGTTATAAAAGCATAGACGTGGAAATATGCAAAATATCTTTTGAGTTCTATTCTTTGTTTTGTGTTTGAACTTCATTTCATCCTAATTTTGACAATGTTACTGAAGTTTTCCCTTTATGAAACTTTATGTACTTTTAGGCTGAGAGTCTACCTTAAGCCATTCTTTGCTAAGTGTTCACTGTGTATTGAAGGAAAAAAATGTAAAACTGGATAAGAAAATACCATGAAACAACTGTATACAGTTAATAATAGGCATATTTTAAATATCAGGACCCTAGTTGGTTGAAAGTACGAAGATGCAAAAATATATACAATACAAAAGACAAAACAAAGCAAAGCTGATGTGAAGAGAGTCATTGCTCCAGAGGCCACCTCTGTCATGCTCTGGCCATGACGGCTACGGGCCACAAAATAAAAATCAAACTGTCATCGTAAATAGAGGGAAATGATACCAGGATTTCTGGTAGTGTTTACAGATACCATTTTTTGTAGTTGTTAATGGAAATTTAACATGAGTTTTGAGTATGTATAGAGATCTCCTAAATTACTTCCTGATAGCTTTGCAATGCCTTTAGAAGAGTAAGTGATATAAAAGTAGGCATATAGAAGACAAAGACACAGGGTTTCACTTTCCTTTGTTCCTATGGCAACTATCTGAAAATTTAATTAATATGGATTTTAACTCACATGAGAAGTATGCTACTAAAGCATTGTTTCTTAGCATTCAAATCAACACCTGTAGCTTGTATGGTAGTGTAATGGTTTAAATTTTTTTAATGTTTATTTATTTTGGGGAGCGGGAGAAGGGCAGAGAGAGGGAAACACAGAATTTAAAGCAGGCTCCAGGCTCTGAGCTGTTAGCACAGAGCCTAACACGGGGCTCAAACTCATGACCTGAGCCAAGTCGGAAGCTTAACTGACTGGAGCCACCCAGGTGCCCTAGTAGCGGAATGGTTTAAAGGTTAGTTTTGTAAACTACTTTAAAAAAAAAAAAGAATGCTAGAACAAGACAAAACAAAATGAAACAGAACCACCACAAAGAGAACTCCAGGACAAGGTGATTTTACTGACGAACACAATCAGTCATCTAAGGAAGAAAAAATATGTCAAACACAGAAAGTAGAAGGAAAGGACCACACTCTTGTAATGAGACCTACATTGCCTGGACATCACAGTCTGAAATGGACATTGCAGGAAAGTAGAATCGTAAATCAGGGCCTTTCATCCACATAGATGCAAACAAACATCTAAATTAAGCATTGCAAATTAAAACAGCACACAGAAAGGAGAATACATCATGATTCTAGAATTCATTCTGGAAGTGTAAAGCTGAATAAAATTTGAAACGTGTTTAATGTCATTTATCACATTACTTAAATAAAAGAGAGATCATCTCAATAGAGTCATTTGACAAAATTCACCATGCTCTTATGATAAAAAACTCGCAACAAACTGGCAATTGAAGAAAACTTCCTTAATCTGAAAGAGCATATTTATAATAAAAAGTACAGCCAAACTCATTCTGAATGGCAAAATACTGAATACGTTCGTTCTAAGTTATAAGAGAAGTATGTCCAGTATCTCCACTTCTCTACAACAATGATATGGAAATGTTAATGCTAGAGCAACAAGGCAAGACAAAGAAATGCCATTTATAATGATTGAAAAGAGAGAATGAAAACTGTCATTATTTGCAGGTCAACATCATTGCATATGTAAAATACATCAAAGACTTTATAAACAATATATTAGAATGAAAAAGGCAATTTAGCAATATTGTGAGATACTGGGTCAACATAAAAAATAAAGTGTATTTTTCCATATTAACATCAGGAAATTAGAAAATAAAATGTAAAATGATTTTTTAAAACACAGAATATGTAGGAGTAAATCTATCAAGAATTATATAGCCTGTTGCTAACACTGGTCTGCATAAACTGTAGCAACAAGTTCTGGAATGGCCTTTAGGTTTCTGCTCTGTATGAACTTCTTCCTTTAAGAAATGAATAGGTGTAGGAAAACTCAGTTTCTACGGCTATAATAATTATCCTGAAATTATAATTCTATGATTGAATATGTGGACTACTCATTTCAAAAAAGACATCAGGAATTCTACACCATGAAGATATATACTGAAGTTTGGGAACACACATTTGAACCACGGGGAACAACAGAAACAGAAAGTAGGAACAGAGACCATAGAATAGGGAGATGGAGGAACATACAAGTCAATGTGTGATCTGTAAAATATGGCCAAGAGCAATATTGCACTAAATTAAAGTGGGACTAGGGACTTAGATAACTTACTATGCATAACTTATTTATTTGTTTGTTTGTTTCTTAAAGGGAGGGAGAGAGAGCATGAATATGGGAGAGAATCAGAGGGAGAGAGAGAGAGAATCTTAAGCAGGCTCCATGCTCAGCACAGAGCCTGTGATGTGGGGCTGGATCCCATGACGCTGGGATCGTGACCTGGGCCTAAATCAAGAATCTGACACTCAACTGACTGAGCCACCCAGGTGCCCCCACTCTTGCATAACTTTTTAAATGAAAATATATCCATGGAGAAATTAACATTAGTTTATATACTTTGGTAGGAATTAGATTATTTTCCTCTGTAGACCTGGAAAACAGAACAAATAATTACACATGTCAGTGGAAGACAAGAAGTAGTGAAAGGTAATTTTGGAGTTTGTGATAGAATGCTTAAGAATTAGTGTTTATCAAGGATGTTTGACAATAATGGATAATGTGAAAGACTCCTGAAAACCAGAAGAAGACTTCAAAAAAGAATGTGCTCCTCATAGGTCTAACAGGAGAAACCCAACAGAGGACCATGGGGAGGGGAAGGAGGAAAAAGAGTTAGGGAGAGGGAGGGAGACAAAACACGAGAGACTCTTGAATCCTGAAAACAAACTGAGGGGGGAAGGGGAAGGGGAAAAGGTAAAGGGGGGTGATGGTCTTGGTGGAGGTCACTTGTGGGGAAGAGCACTGGGTGT
>CM053561.1:16840977-16980132 GCA_028646485.1 Cryptoprocta ferox
TGTGCTCGGTTCCAAATCCCAAGCCTCATTCGATACCTAGAAAAAGCCAAATACAAGAGGAGTGAAAAAAATGTGGGAGCAGGGAAACAATAAACTTTTGCTTATCAGTATAATAAATATTTCAATTAAATTTTTTAAAAATGTGGGGCACTCGGGTGGCTCAGTCAGTTGAGCGTCTGACTTTGGCTCAGGTCATGATCTCACCATCTGGGAGTTCGAGCCCCACGTCAGGCTCTGCTGACAGCTCAGAGCCTGGAGCCTGCCTCAGATTCTTTGTCTCCCTCTCTCTCTGCCCCTCCCCTGTTCGTGCTCTGTCTCTCTCTGTCTCAAAGATAAATAAACATTAATTTTTTTTAAAAGTAAAAATGTACAGGTAGATAAATAAAGTTAGCATTATATAACTCCACTTTTCCAAAGGTAATTTTCAGAATTCCATTGTTTATTTATAGCTTTTTAGAAATTATCCTTCTAAAGTATGAATGCCTATCACAATTTTCTCCTTTGCGTTGCCATAATTTTCGTCATGACAAACATGCTAGCATTGAGTGTCATTGTATGCCTTTCCTCTTTATGAGGCATTATATTTATAGAGCTGGCCTGATATTTTTATCTGTGCAGTGGAATTTCTCTAGAAATATTAGAAAGGGATTTAGGAAAAGAAAAATTATTCTGATATTAATGTAGAAAAGTATTTCTTTCTCATTCAACTGTGGGTCAGTCTCCTGCTCAGGGAATATCATGGCAAAGATTCTTTCCAGAATAAAAGATGCCAGAATATTGACAGGCAAAAGGTAAACTGTTTCTTGTACAATGCATGAACAACATATTTCTAATAAAGAATAAGTGTTAGGATTCCTGTGGTCCTCCCTTACCTGAAGTTTTGTTTTCTGTGGTTGCAGTTCCCCAGGGTCAACTCTGGTTGGGTCTAGAAGCAGATGATGCTCCTCCTGACATATCATCAGAAGGTCAGCCTCGCACCACGTGGGGCCATCCATGTCATTGACCTTCTGGCGGAAGGTCAATAATAACCTAATGCTCAGTCACATGCCTGCGACACTCACCCCAGTTCATCTCATCACACGGGCATTTTGTTATTTCACATCATCACGAGAAGGGTATGTCAGATATTCTGAAAGAGACCACACTCACATAACTTTTATTACAGTAGGTGGTTATAATTGTTCTATTTTATTAATATTGTTGTTCATCTCTTACTGTGCCTAAAATATAAAGTAAATTTGATCTTGGGTGTGTATGTATCAGGAAAAGAACATAGTATACACAAGGTTCGTCACTTTTCGTGGTTTCAGACGTCTGTGAAGGTCTTGGAACATAGCCCCTGAGAATAAAGGGAGGACTAATGCATGTAATTTATTATCTAATGGCTCATTTAAGATACACTTTCTTTTAATTTGTGTCCATTTTCAGGAGCATCTGATACTAAATTTTTGTTACTAAATACAAATTATGTTTGCAGATCAATTCCCATTCAACAACCATTGAATAAATATGTCTATGACTTTTTATCTTTATTACTCAAAATAACATTGCTATTGAAAGCACAAAATTTCACTCTGAGGTGAAAGAATGGTTTGTTACCTACATTCTACATTTGATTCTTCTGGATCTTAAACCTTTATACCTCCCTGGCTACCTAAGTATATCATAAGCATGGTCGCCCATGTGGACTATGTGTTTGTGCTAATGATCAATATTTTTAAGGGTTGCGGGTACACTGCATAATTAAGGTACTATTTTGTCAAAATTTATATCATAATCTAGTCTTGGAGCTCTATGATATATATTAGCATATTAAGGACTGATATATCTTAGAGAAAAGAAAGCTAACTTTTAAGAATCACAGCTTTACAATCATAACTGACCCTTGTATTATGTTTTTTAATGTCCTACATAATTAGCATTCTACAGGAACACATTTTGTAGAATATTGCTTTGTCCTTGAACTTATTTTTTCCTCTATCAAAAATATTCTGCATTTTTCCAGTCTTCAGATAATTGGTTGAAAATTTGATAAAACTGACAATAAATTGTGGAAGACAGGACATGACTTAATATAGTTCTTTACCAAAGGGTTTGAAGCTTACCAAGACCTTCTAAAGAGGTAATACTTTATACTGAGCTAGATGACATGCAGTCAAATCTATCTCATTGCCTATGTTTGTAAATAAAATTAATTGGGACGCAACCACAGCCATACTCTGTCATAGTTATATATTCTCTATGGCTTCTTCAATTCTACAATGACAGAGCTGAGTAGTTGTAACTGATACCTTATACCCACAAATCTGAAAAAATTTACTAATTCACCTGTTATAAATAAATTTACCAGCCCTGCCTTAAACTATAGGATGAAATGATGATGATGATAGTATTTGAGGCCCTGGAGCAAGACCACATGGGAGATACATTTTTTTCCTTACTAGAAATGATTTTTCACTAACACACTTCAGACCACATAAGTGACAAGAAAAAATATTGTTGCTTTGGACCAAGAGCCCCTGACAAATTTGCGAGGCAAATGCAAGACAGGAAGCAGCCTTCAGTAACAGGTGTACAATTCAAAGCAAAGAAAACTACATCTCCAAGCTTGAAAACATGCAACCTGTTTGGATGGACTTTATGTCTGGAATCACAAGATCCACACCTCCATGTGTCCCTATTTAAATTTACTTGCTAAATCTACATTATAATATAAGATTTCTGACAGCCTGGAAGTAACTGAGCAGGTTCCTGTGAGCAGGAAGAAATAATTGTGATTCTCCAGGGGTTAGGGTTTGGGCCACCTCATTTAATTTATCAGGGGGCATTGCAACATTTGTAGCTAGCCCCCAACAAGTCTGTGTCCCCTGTGTGCCATTCATCAGAGGAGACCCTGGACAGTCCACAGGGATGAATCTGTACAGACACATGGATGCTGGCGAGGTTGGAGAAGTCACTTCATTCTCCTAGGAGAGGGAGAGCACATTTATAAAGAGACAGCTTAATTTTTAAGACTCAATTCCACACACTTCAAAACAGTACTTTAAAAATAATTACTGTCATTAGTACTGTCTTCTTTCAAAGAAGTGACAAGGCTATTGATTTATACCCTCGCTTGTGAAATTCCATCACCCATTTCCCTAAGGTAAAAGGATTGTGGTGGCTGAAATCTCCCGAGAGAAACCACTATTACATTATATATTACTTTAATATTTTTTCACTCTCTTAATTAAGTTTTTGAGAAATAAAGTGCAAAGCTGAATTTACATTAATGAAGTTAGTGATTAATTACTCTGTCTCATTTGGAGTTTTGTGTTGGCAAAAGTGAATGTTCAGTATGAAGTCTCAGTGGTATAGAGTAACTTAATGTATTGTCTGCCAAGTATTTTTATAAGTATTATGATAAAAAGTGAAGTGTTTTCTCTAAGATTTTGAAGTTAGAAGTATCTATACACAGGAAAACATTTTCAAAACTAAATCTTAGCTGGGGATTCAGTTTTTCAAATCAATCACTTAAGCAAGCTATGACAAGGTTTTCCATAGCACTGAAAGAATTGTTTATATTGTGTATTTTATGTGCATCATTATAAATTCAACAAAGCTTATTATAAACTCATATTCCAGAAACATTAACTTTTCGTTTGAAATTATTTTTTCAATAAACACACTAGTAGGTCACTGGATAAAATTCAGGAGATTCAATTTAATTTAAATTGAAGATAAACAACATTTAAATACTTAGTATAAATATATTCCAAATATTACATACAGCATATTTATACTAACAAAGAAGAAGAAACATTATCTAAATTTTAATGTTATTTTGACTTGTACTAATAGAAGCCTACCTTAAGGCCTGGTAGATTAGAAGTTCAAAACAGGTTTAATTCAAGGTCCACCAGCTTGTTTGTTTCTGGAGACTCTCAGCAAGAATCTGTTTCCTTGCTTTTCCCAGCTTCTAGAAGCCACACACATTTCTTGGGTCATGGCCTCCTTTCTCTATCATCCAGACAGTCAAACTGCACGTCTTTGACCCTTCTTCTGTATTCATGTCCTGACCACAGCCATGAGAGGCTTTCTGCTTTTAAGGACCTACAAGGTCAGCATGTACCCACATATACAATCCAAGAAGACTTTCCTTAATCACATTTGCAAAGTTCCTTTTGCCATTTACATACAGATTCCTGGGATTCAGACTTGGGCATCCTTGGTAGGCCGTTATTCTACCTACCACACTGGTTTACAAAAGATCTAGGCTACACCTGGAGGTAGAAACACTGCTCTTGACAAGTAGTTTTTCTCAGTCATGGCTGCACACCAGAGTCACTTGGAGAGAGCACATAGGCACCACCCTACACCAACCAATCATAGAGAGGAGGGTCTAGCATCAGCATTTTCCAAGGGCTCTAAGATTGACCCCCCATGATGCCCCTGTTGACTATAGGGCAAGGGTTGGCAATCTCTGGTCTGCTAACCAAATTTGGCCACCTGACAGGTTTGTGCCTGCTTGTTTGTTTTGTTTAGATTTTTTTATTATGTATTTTTTAATTGAAATATGATTCATATACCATAGAATACATTCTTCAAATGTTCGATTCAGTGGTTTTTATAATATTTACAATGTTGTTACAATCATCTCTATCATCAAATTCCAAGACACATATATCACCCTCAAAAGACACCCTGTACCCATTAGCACTCACTAACTCCTTTCCCATCAGCCCTGGTGAACACTAATTTACATTAATGAAGTTAGTGGCTCTATACACTTGCCTATTCTGGCCATTGCATGTAAACCTGATCATGCAATATGTGGCCTTCTATGTCTGGCATTTTCAAAAATTTAATTATAATTAACATACAGTGTTATATTAATTTCAGTTGTACACTATAGTGATTCAAGAATTCTACACATTTCTCAGTACTCATCAGAGTGAGAATACTCTTAATCCCTCTTCACCTATTTCACCCATCCCTCTACCCACCTCCACTCTGGTAACCATCAGTTTATTCTCTGTATTTAAGAGTCCATTTTTTGTTTGTTTCTTTTTCCTTTTGCTTGTTTGTTTTGTTTCTTAAATTCCACATATGAGTGAAATCATATGGTATTTGCCTTTGTCTAACTGACTTATTTTACTTAGTATTATACTCTCTAGTTTCACCCATGTCATTGCAAATGGCAGGATTTCACTATTTTTTATGGCTGAGTAAAGTTCCATTGCATATATGTGCCACATCTTCTTTATCCATTCATCAGTCGATGGACACTCGGGCTGCTTCTGTATCTTGGCTATTGTAAATGATGTTACAATAGCTATAGGGGTGCATACATATTTTCAAATTAATTTTTTCACTTTCTTTGAGTAAATACCCAGTAGTGGAGTTACTGGGTCATAGGGTAGTTCTATTTTTCAATTTTTGAGGAAATTCCATACTGTTTTCCAGAATGGCTGCACCATTTACATTCCCACTAACAATGCACGAGGGTTCTCTTTCTCCACATCCTCTCCAACCCTTGTTATTTCTTATTTTTGATTTTAGTCTCTTGACAGGTGTAAAGTGATATCTTATTTGTGTTTTTAATTTGCACTTCCCTTATGACTAGAAATATTGAACATCTTTTCATGTGTCTATTGGCCACCTGTATGTCTTTTCTGGAAAAATATTCAGATCCTCTGCCTATTTTTAATGGGACTATTTGAGTTGTAGAAATTCTTTATATATATTGGATATCAACCCATTATTGGATAGATCGTTTGGAAATATCTTCTCCCATTGTGTAGGTTGCCTTTTTGGTTTATTGATAGTTTTCTTTGCTAGGCAGAGGCTTTTTCATGTGGTGTAGTCCCAATAGTTTAACATTTACACTAGAGTGGAGTGGAGATGTTAGGCAGTGTGGCTCTAAAATCTCTACTCCTGAGTTCCAATATAGACTCTGAGAGTAGCTTGGGGCAAATGATCTCTCCAGGGCTCTGTTCCTCATCTGTGAACTAGAAGTAACGGTAGTATCTACCTGTAGGGTTATGTGGGTTATGTTTTGAGAATTAAATTAGGTAAAATGTGTAAAGTATGGTCAGCACTGGGTATATACTAAGTCATATCCAAGTTACCTGTTATTAATTACCTCTGTTCTTGGCAGTTATTTCAAAAACATTCATTTTTCTTTATATTTATGAAAATTTAAGTTCCTTCTATTTATTGTTTGATGCCTGGTCATCATTTGCCCAAATTTCTATTCCTATGGGAGTTGATTTACAGCTGATGTCTAATATTCCAATTATAAATAAGTGAACAACAGAGAAAACAATATATATATATATATATATATATATATATATATCTCCCTTGGCAAAGATATATATATATATATATATATATATACATTTCAGCTCAGTTTGTTCAAGTCATATCTCCATTGTATATTCTTTCTTCCTTTGTTGAAGATTATTGACCATAAAATCATGGGTTTATTTCTGGTGTCTCTATTCTGTTTCACTGATCTATGTGTCTATTTTTGTGCCAGTACCACACTGTTATGATTACCATAGCTTTGCAGTATATCTTGAGATCCAAAATTATGATACTTCCAGTTTTGTTCTTCTTTTTCAAGATTGCTTTGGTCATTTGATTTATTCTGTGGTTCTATACAAACTTTAGGATTATTTGTTCTATAACTGTGAAGAATGCTGTTGGTATTTTGATAGGGAGTCCATTAAATCTATAGATTGCTTTGGGTTGTATGGGCATTTTAACAATAATGGTCCTTTCATTTCATGAGCATGGGTGTCTTTCCATTTGTTTGTGTCATCTTCAGTTTCATTTTCATCAGTCATAGTTTTCAGAGTACAGGTCTTTCACATCCTTGGTTAAATTTATTTCTAGGTATATTATTCATTTGGCACCATTATAAATGGGATTGTCTTCTTAACTTCTCTTTCTACTACTACATTATTAGTGTATAGAAATACAACAAATTTTAATATATTACTTTTGTATTCTGTGACTTTACTGAATTAACTGATCAGTTCTAGAGGGTTTTTTTTTTTAGATCTTTAGGGTTTTCTATGTATAGTATCATGTCATCTGTAACTAGTGAAAATTTTACTTCTTCCTTACCAATGTGGATGCCTTTTTTTCCCTTGACTAATTGGCGTGGCTAGGACTTCTAGTACTATGTGTAATAAAAGTGGTGAGAATGGACAAACTTATCTTGTTCTTGATCTTGAGGCTCTAAGTTTTTCACCATTGAGTGTGATTTTTAGTTGTGGGTTTTTCACTTATGGCTTTTCTTATACTGAGGTATGTTCCCTCTAACCCTACTTTGTTGAGTGTTTTTTTTTAAATGTTTTTTATTTGTTATTGAGACAGAAACAGAGCATGAGCAGGGGAGGGGCAGAGAGAGAGGGAGACACAGGATATGAAACAGACTCCAAGCTCTGAGCTGTCAGCACAGAGCCCAACGCGGGGCTCGAACCCACGAACTGTGAGATCATGACCTGACCTGAAGTTGGATGCCCAACCGACTGAGCCACCCAGGGGCCCCTTTGTTGAGAGTTTTTATCTTAAATTGATGTTGTACTTTATCAAATGCTTTTTCTGCATCTATTGAAATGATCATATGTTTTTTATCCTTTTATTAATGTGATGTCTCACATTGATTAATTGGAAATATTGAACCACACTCGCATCCCTGGGATAAATCCCACCTGACTGTGGTGAACAAGATTTTGGATGTATTGCTAGATTCAGTTTTCTAATATTTTGTTGAGGATTTTTGCATATATTCATCAGAGATATTAGCCTCCTTTTTGTAGTGTCTTTAACTGGTTTTGGTATCACAGTAATGTTGGCTTCATAGAATGAATTTGGAACTTTCTTTTCTCTTCTATTTGTTGAAGTTCTAGAAGAAAAGTTATTAACTCCTTTTTAAATGTTTGATAGAATTCACCTGTGAAGCTGTCTGGTCCTGAAATTTTATTTGTTGGGAGTTTTTTTTATTACTGATTCAATTTCATTGCTAGTAATCAGTCTATTGAAATTTTCTATTTCTTCTTGACTCAGTTTTGGAAGGTTATGTGTTTCTAGGAATCTTTCCATTTCTTCTAGGTTGTCCAGTTTGTTGGCAAATAATTTCATAAATTTCTGTGGTGTTGGTTGTTATTTCTCCTCCTTAATTTCTGATTTTATTTATTTGAGTCCTCTATCTTCTTTTTTGATTAATCAGGCCAAAGGCTTATCAATTTTGTTGATGTTTTCAAAGAACCAACTCCTGGTTTCATTTATCTGTTCTATATATTTTTTAGTTTCTATTTCACTAAGTTCTTCTCTAATATGTATTATTTCCTTCCTTCTAGGGCTTTGGGCTTTGTTTGTTCTTCCTTCTCTAGCTCCTTCAGGTGTAAGGTTAAGTTGTTTATTTGATATTTTTCTTATTTCTTGAGGTAGGACTGTATTATTATAATCTTTCCTCTTATAACAGATTTTGCTGCATCCCAAACATTTTGAATCATTGTGTTTTCATTTTCATTTGTCTCCATGTATTTTTTATTTTCTCTTTGATTTTTGCAGCTGACCCATTCATTAATTAGTAGCATGTTATTTAACCTCCATATATTTGTGTTCTTTCCAGATTTTTTTCTTGTGATTGATTTTCAGTTTCATACTGTTGTCATTGGAAAAGATGGATATAATTTCAATCTTTTTTTAAAACCTATTGAGAGTTATTTTGTGGTGATCTATTTAGATCTATTTAGAATAGATCTAAAATGTGATCTATTCTGGAGAATGTTCCATGTGCACTTGAAAAAAAATGTGTAGTGTACTGTTTTAAGATGGAATGTTCTGAATGTATCTGTATTAGACACATCTAATCCAATGTGTCACTCAAAACTAGTGTTTCTTTGATTATCTGCCCGGATGATCTGTCCATTGGTGTAGTGCCATGTTAAAATTTCCTATTATTATGGTATTATTTTCAGTTTTATCCTTTATGTCTGCTAATAGTTGCATTATGTATTAGGTGCTTCTGTGTTGGGTGCATAAATATGTACACTTGTTGTATCTTCTTATTAGATTGTTCCCTTTATCATTAGGTAGTGTCTTTTTTTTACTTTTGTTACAGTCTGTTTTAAAGTCTATTTTGTCCAATATAAGTATTGCTACTTCAGCTTTCTTTTTGTAATGTTTATTTATTTATTTTTTAGAGAGAGAAAGAACAGGGGAGGGGCAGAGAGAGAGAGAGAGAGAGAGAGAATCTCAAGTAGGCTTCATGCTGTCAGCACAGAGCCTGACGTGGGGCTCGATCTCAAGAACCATGAGATTATGACCTGAGCTGAAACCAAGAGTTGGACACTTAACCAGCTGAGGCACCCTCGTGCCCCAACTCCAGCTTTCTTTCTTTCTATTTACATAATCCTCTCACTTTCCCATCCCTTCACTTTCAATCTGCATGTGTCTTGGATCTGAGGTGAGTTTCTTACAGGCAGCGTATGGATGGGTTTTGCTTTTTTATGCATTCTGTCACCCTAAGTCTTTTGATTAAAGTATTTATTCCATTTACATTCAAAGTAATCATTGACAGGTATGTACTTATTGTCATTTTGCTATTTGTTTTGTGGTCTTTTATGTTCCTTTCTTCTCAATATACTTGAATTCCTCTGTCTTTATTTTTTTGCATATCTATTACTGATTTTTGATTTGTGATTACCATTAGGCATATGTATAACATCCTGTGTCTACAGTAGTCTATTTTAAGTTGATGGTCACTTAAGTTTGAACTCATTCTAAAATAACTAAATTTTTACTCCACCAATACACATTTTATGTAATGATATCATACTTTATATCCTTTTATTTTGTGAGTTCCTTGACTGATTTTTAGAGATATAATTGATTTTACTACTCTTGTGCTTTAACCTCCATACTCGTTTTATAACTGATTAATCTACTTGTATTTGTATCTTATTATGTTTGTATGTAACTGTGAGATTTCTTTCTTTCCTAATTTGTTATTCCTAATTATGGCCTTTTCTTTCTGCTCAAAGAATTTCTCTTAGTATGTCTTTGTGAGGCTGGTTTAGTGGTGATAAACTCCTTAAAGTTTTGTTTGGGAATCTCTTTATCTCTCTTTCTACTGTGAATGATAGCCTTGGTGGATAGAGTATTCTTAGTTGCAAGTTTTTTTCTTTCAGCACTTTCAAGGTATCATGGCATTCCCTTCTGGCTTGGAAAGTTTCTGCTAAATATCAGCTGATATACTTATGGGGTTTCCCTTGTGTGTAACTGTCTTCTTTCCACTTGCTGCTTATAAATTTCTCTCTTCATCAGTTTTTTTGTTTGATTGTTTGTTTGTTTTTGGCCATTTTATTACTTTGTGTCTTGGTGTGGACATTCTTGGGTTGAGTTTGTTGGGGTTTTTCTTTGTCTTCTGTATCTGGATTTCTGTTTTCTTCCTCTGGTTGAGGAGTTTTTAGCTATTGTTTTTTTTTCAAATAAATATTCTGCCCCCTTTAATCTCATATGGGGTCCCAATAATATGAAAAGTTATTGCACATGATGGTTTCACTAAGTTCCCTGAGTTATTTTCATTTATTGTTATTTTTCTTCCTCCTGCTCAGCTTGAGTACTTTCCATTACTCTGTCCTCCAGGTCACCAATCTGTTCTTCTGCTTCCTCTAGTCTACTATTTATTCCAACCTTGTATTTTTAATATCAGTTATTGAGTTCATCATCTCCAAATCATTCTCTTTTATGTTTTCTATCTCTTTGCTGAAGCTCTTACTGAGGTCTTCTACTCTTCTCAAGTCCAGTGAGTATCCTTATGACCATTACTTTAAATCCCCTGTGAGTCATATTAATTATCTTTCTTTCCTTTCAGACGCTTGCTGTGATTTTGTCCTGTCCTGTCGTTTGGGATGTATTCCTCTGTCTCCTCATTTCGTCTCACTTTCTGGGTCTGTCTCTATGTTAGAAATGTCGTCTGTGTCTCCTGTTCTTTCAAGTTATGGCCTAATAAAGAAGAGTTTCTGTTGTGCCCTGCAGTGCAGTGTCCCCTGTGCACCGGAATCTGATGCTTCAGGGGTGTCTCCTCTGTGTGTAGTGGGTGCCCCTACTGTTGTGACTGAACTGCACCTGCCTCAGTCCTGTCATCTGCAGTGGTTCTTTTTGCCTGTTTTGGGTAGGGTTCAGTCCCTGTGATATTAGTGGACCATCTGCAGCCACCTTGGCATTGAGTTGGCTTATAGTAAAGGATTAAAAATCCATGGAATAAAATTACATCGATATAGAAGATATATAAGTAAGGAGTTTGGTTTTAATCTTTATACCTTAACAATAAAACTTGTAAAAGTCTCTAAACAAGTGTGGAAAAGAATGTTTACCCTGTTGCATCTGATGTCAGTATCTCTTCTTTGTTTGCCCAAGGCTTTCTGATCATTTTGTGTCTCAGCCTCTTTCTGGCCCAGCACAATGAGCACTGGAAAGAAACTTCTTTATGAAAGGGCCTTACTTAATTAAAGTTTCTATCTGATGCTCAAAACTCAGATGCTAAATACATACCCCAAACCATGATGTGCCTTCCAGGGCCCCACAGTAGTGTCTCCATAGTGTCTGCCACCAGGTGTATATGTGAGAATATCCATATGCTTATCAATATCCATATTGATAAGCTTTCTACTAACTAGCATCTCTACTATAGATACTGCTCTCTCTGAGGTCTGCCTGGTTTTCTGTGGCATGCTACGAAAATGAGAAAAATAGTTTTAAAGATTGAGGAATAGTGACTTACGGATTGTCAGAGGGTAAAGAGATTCTTCCTTGAATCTCCATGGATTTGATTTCTATTTGATTTTCTCTATAAGAGGAAAAATATCCTCTGTCTATACAGTTTATCCATTATGTAGACACTCTCATATGAGGTACACAATTTTTTATTAAGACTAACATGGTCTACTCTTAGAACTCAAAATGAATTACCAATCATATTAGATTCTCATTGCTGCTGTAAAAATTTACCATAAATGTAGAGGCTTACAGCAGCACAAATCTATTTTCCTATCGCTCTGAAGGTCAGATGTATGAAGTGAGCATGATGGGGCTAAAATCAATGTGTGGGCATGATTTTGGAAGCTCTCTGGGAGCCACCATGCTTTCCTGTCCCAACTGCTGGAAGTCACCTGCCCCCCTGAGCTCCTGGCCCATGCCCATGATTGTGTCACTGGAGCTGCCTTCCTTCTGTCCTCACCTGGCTTCCAATGTGGGGTCCCTCTTCACCTCATTGGGCCCCTTGTGACTGACCTGGGGCTTCTGTGACATCCAGGATAATCCCCATCACAAGTCCTTGAATTGATCAGATCTGCAATGACCCTGTGGCCACATAAAGTAACATATTCACAGGTTCTTGGGATTAGAGTGCTTTGGAGTTACTATTCTTCCCACCACATCAAGAAAACTAAAATTAAAAGATTTCCTAAAAGTAGACTAAAAAGAAACATAAAACCATCATGGAAGTGGACCCTGTGTGTGTTGTTATTGGATAAATTCTCTCAAATCATGACTTTTTCGTTCAATGCTTTCACTCTGGCAAACAATGGATTTTGTAAAGCAGAGGAAGAGCAAGAACAAGAAATAAGGTAGATGCACGGTAGATAAGCAAATAGAGGTAAAACTTTTGTCCTTATTTCAGAATGATCTTAAAGTTCACCTGGACATAAGGTTGTTTCACTGTTCAACTGCAGAAATCACTATATCAGCATGTTCACGAAGGATCTGAAATGGATTTACTAGTACTATAACCTATTTGATCCAATTAAAATATGTCTCTGTCTAAACTCCTGAAATTCAACCAGACACATTTCTGACTTATATCCTGCCTCTGACCTTTAGCAGAATGTTCTGTACTCACAACATCACTCTCAGCTGGTAAGAAACGTGCTGATATATTTCACCATTGGAGAAACTGAAACACATTTAAGGGGAAAAATAGCTTATTTGGGTTACTGGCAGAGTCAGAAATATACCGGTGTGACATTTTATTGAGTTTATTGAAGTAAGTATTGCCTACAAATGCAGATGGTAGGTTCAAAACATGCTCATCTGAAGTGACAGGAATAGACTTAAGAAACGCAAAAGTAAACTCTCAAAATATATCACTGCACCGAGGGAATACATTTGCATCAAGGAAATGCAAATCAAAACCACAACGAGATATCACCTCACACCTGTCAGAATGGCTAAAATCAACAACAGAAGAAAGCAACAGATATTGGTGAGGATGTGGAGAAAGGGGAACTCTCTTGCATTGTTGGTGGGAAGGCAAACTGGTGCAGTCACTGTGGAGAACAGTATGGACGTCCCTCAAAAAGTTAAAAATAGAATTACCATGTCATCCAGTAATTCCACTGTTGGCTACCTATCAGAAGAAAATGAAAACACTAATTTGAAAAGATATATGCACCTCTATGTTCATTGCAGCATTATTGGATTATTTATGATAACCAAGGTATGGAAACAGCCCAAGCTGCCATCCATAGATGAATGGATGAGGAAGATGGGGTAATAATATTATTATAAATAATATTATATAGCCATGAAAAATAATGGAATCTTACTGCTTGAACAACATGGATGGATCTAGAGGCCATTATGCTAAGTGAAATAAGTCAGAGAAAGAAAAATGCTATAATATTAACTTAGATGTGGAATCTAAAATACAAACAAAAAAGCAACAGACTAATGGAGAGAACAAACTGATGGTGGTCACAGGGGCACTAGGTGGGGGGATGGATGAAGTAGGTGAAGAAGATTGAGGAGGACAGACTTCGGGTTATAAAATAAATCAGTTGGGGGATGTAAAGTGCAGCACAGGGAATATAGTCAATAACGTTGAAACAGTTTTGTATGGTGAGTGATGATGACTTACCCATATAGTGGTGGCTGTTTTGTAATGTATATAAATATTGAACCACTATGTTGTACCCCTGAAGATAATGCAAATATTGTATGTCAAGGATTTGTCAGTTGAGAAAAAAAGGGGGGGAAATGCAAAAGTAAACCCTCAAAATACATTACTGTACTGAGGCGGGCAGCCCCGCAGTCACATTTCCCTTTGCATCCTGTCAAAGGTCAGAGGATCCGGAGCCCTATCAGCTGGGCACTTTTAGTTTTCTTCTACAGCAGGTCAACAAGTTCAGTGTTGTAGTGATTTTCTCTCCGTGAGCTGAGTGATTCTTTCTTGAAACAAATAAGGCAGGACAGGAGTGCAGGGTCTAAGTGGTCACTGCCACCTGGCCGCAGACAGCTGCCTCTCTGCTATCTGCTCACACCACACAAGTAAACATATGGATCCACTACCTCCTGGTGCCAGGAGATGATCTGAGCAGCAGAAGGCAGCCTGGCTCTATTCTCCCAGTTCTAAATGCCTTGCATGCTGGGGGGTTTCTGTTTTCCAAGGGACTTTTACACTTCAACTATTCTCTGTTTTCCCTGTGTCGTTTGGCTTTCTTCCCTTAAACACCTAAAAAATTCCAAAGCCTTCCTGCTTTCCAATGACTTGATTTGCACCTTCTCTCCTGATCATCAAAATTGCCTAGATACTCCATGACACACCACTGCAGGATTTACATTAGCTACAACACCAGCCAGAAATCTGTGTTTTTGCCTTTCTTAGGTGAATCCTTGATAACAATATTAATACTTTGATAATTTACAATTAAATTTAATTATAAAATATTGCTCCAAATAACAAAGTCTCTTTTTAAAATTTAACTCAGGGCACCTGGGTGGCTCAGTCGGTTAAGCGTCTGTCTTCGGCTTAGGTCACAATCTTGCAATCAGTGAGTTTGAGACCTGAATAGGACTCTGTGCTGACTGCTCAGAGTCTGGAGCCTGCTTCGAAATCTGTGTCTCCCTCTATCTCTGCCCCTTCCCCACTCACATTCTGTCTCTCTCAGTCTCTCAAAAATGAATAAACATTAACAAAAATTTTAAAACAAAAAAATTAAAAAATAAAATTTAACTAAATTTAATTTAAATAATGTTGATTTAAATGCTACCATGCCCAAGACATTATGCTTTTAACATGACATGTTACCATTAATGCCACTTAATTGAACCTTTCTTATCCGCTCTGACATTTGAGAGGGTGGAGAATACAGAAGAAGAATAAAATAGACTCTGACTTCATATATAAAGGCAAATTTATAATATATCCACATGTGAAACTTGAAATCCTTTCCATACTTCTGGGCACCCTAAATCTATGGAATTGGGGGTTTTCCAAGCATTAATTTACTTATATCTCAAGATGCAGGGAGGGATACCTGGGTTTCTATAGTAATTACTAATATTCAGCATTTATTTTGAGCTACGGTCTGTACGATTCGCATTTTTGCCATTAGCTCATGCATTTCTGAAGTGAGAATTTAGCTTTGGATTTCTTTTCTCTGCTCGTGGTCACCCACCTTCTATGTCCATCCTTCCTCCAAGAAAAGGAAAGGAATCTAGCTGGATGCTAGTTCCTGATCCAAGCAGTTGCAGTGAAGACGCATAACCTTTGATTCAAGTTGAATGTCACAATGGATTGTTTGCAACATTTTAAGTGGAAAAGGAATGTATTTATCAAGGGATGAAATGCAAAGACATTTTTCCTTCATGGTTTCCAAGTTTCACAACTATATCTGTGAATATGCTTACGGTTGGGAATTTGGGAAATAGTGATTTTTCTCAATTCTGCACTTCAAATTTACATTTATATCCAGCTTAATGGGAAATTTGGAAAGCAGTCAAACAGAACATGCCTGAATAAAGCTTATTTCCTTCACTAATGGAAACCTTTTCCCCAACCTGGACAGCTTCTTCTCAGACCCTTTTGTGTGTGTGTGTTTGTGTGTGTGTGTGTGTGTGTGTGTGCGTGTGTGTGTATGTGTGTGTGTGTTTGCCTGAACTAGACCAGCAGAGATTCATGATGCCAAGTACAGCTGCCAGAATTTCCTGGATCCAACACTTATTCAGATTTCCTTCTACTGAATTCATCAAAACAATATCTCATGAGTGTTCAGATATTTTGCACCTGTATTTTGTTAAATTTTGTTGTATGTTGATTCAAGGAATAACAACCAACCAAACAACCAAGCAAACAAACAAAAATGAACTAGAAGGAACAGAGAAGCATATAAAACTGGCCAACTGAGACACTTGAGACAAGACAGAGAAAGATCTTGCAGGAAAAAGTAGTTAGGGATTTACATATCTGTGTCACAGGAACGGGAAGAGGATGCCCACTGAATTTATCCCTACACATGAAATGCACTGATGTGCATTGATGGTGAGGTGGTGAGCAAGCCACCTTCCTCATTAAACGTACTGAGAGAGGGACGTTCTGATCCCCTTTCTGTAATGCTTTATCCAAGATGCCTGCAATATTGTGATCTCACCTGAATCATGCTTTAATTCCTAAATTATATGCAGTAAAGTAACAGGGCCAGCTGCGATGTTTGTACGTCCAGCACTTTGCACACAGGCCTAAACCACAGGGAAGTTCTCAGAGTCTGCACGCCGTATGGAGACCAAGAACGAAGAGGCCAGTGTTGGAGAATTTCCAAGCTACAGATATAGTCAAAAAAGAAATATATGCACTATTAAATATGGCTTATAAACTTTGAAAATGGCTTGTTAGAAACCACTGTGTGCTGGAAACATCACTTCACACGCTGTCTCATTAAATCCCCCCGTGCTCCCCACCCCTGCCATGAGCACCTGCTTTCACCAACACCCCAGATCTGAAGACAGGCAGATCTGTGGCTCTGGGTTTGTCTGGCGTCCTCAGGCTGCCATCCCTGTGCTACACTGAGTTGGAATAGGAGCACAAACAGAGCACAGGAGAAGGTGGACTAAACTCGACAGAGACTTGTCATCACCTTATTTAGTTATAGCTTGTGCAGATAACAGGAAAAAAATGCCTGGGGTCTACTGTGAAAATTATATAGACTCGGCTAATGTTCTGGATTAGACTACAATCCTGTGATAATAAGATATGAAAACAATAAATAAATACTTAATATAGAATTTTTTTTGCATTTGTTGAGATAAAAATAAAATAACTTCCGTTCTAAGGAGTTTTCAAAACAACCTAATACAATAATAATAATAATAATAATAATAATAATAGCATCTTTTAAAATAAACATTAGAGGGCATTTCATCATATAACAATATGTTCTGTACATGACATTAATGCGAATAATAGTTACTCAATATGTCATTATTGCCTGACTTAGTAACAAGTCCTGCATTATATTCCTGGTTTATTTTATGTAGTTATCATGTTTGGGGGAAATACCTCAATGCCCAGCACATTCACAGTATAATATGGTAGTTAAGACCTCTGGCTCTGGCTGTGCAGAGTTTGGATGTGTCCCATATAGGATTATCGCCTAAAACTCTCAGGACCCCAGCATCTATGAAGTGAATATAACAGTATTTATCATACAGGGTAGTTGAAAGAATCATGAGATTCAACAGGGAATGTTCTTAGCCAGCATCTGGCATCTGGTAAGAATTGAGCACATATGAGCTGTTACATAATCTGTGCCCCGATCCCAGTGAAAGGAAAGTACATGAAGGTGAAGTTCTATTCCATCAGACAGTGTGCAACAGGAAAGAGTTTAAAAAAGTTGAGGATTGGTATAGCCACAACATACTTTGTCAATAAAGAAGTATCTTTTTTCCTTTAGTTTTCAAATTGATGAAGAAGGATGAGGAGCAGAAGGAAAAGAGAGGAGAAGCCTTACTGTACAAATAGGACTCAGTAAGTAATTCTAGAAATTTAGAGTACAGTCTGTATTTTTTGTTTTTCCCCCCCATTTAATTGATGTGTGTTTGTATAGTTTAGTTCTTTGTTATTTTCTTTGAACTAGCTTCAAACGCTTTTAGGAGTAACACAGGCATACTTTAAGTAATTATTTATTAAAATGTGCTATGTTTTGATCAGATTTATCAGGCAAATTCAGAATATACTTACCCTGTATTCCATTCCATAAAGTGTCCAAATATTTTGTAAAGCATGCCTCCATCTGATCCATTGGGCTTACGCCAGCACATTTGAACAACCAAACTATAGTGACTGGTTGACAAAACACACAGTGAAGCCCTGCTACGGAGTCAAACCAAATATGTTATTGTAGATATAAATACATACTGATCCTACACACATATATGTATACAATTAATATATATACTTTTTTATGAATGTGTAGATGTGTGTTCTTCATAGATCTAGGTACAGTGTATGTAAGTGACATTTTAAAAACTTAAATTTTACGGTTCAGTCGGTTGAACATCGGACTCTTGGTTTTGGCTCAGGTCATGATCTGAAGTCTTGTGAGTTCAAGCCTCGAATCAGGCACAGCTGGGGCATCATGGAGCCTGCTTGGGATTCTCTCTCTCCCTCTCTCTCTGCCCTGCCCTCACTCATGTTCTCTCCCTCTCTCTCTCAAAAATAAATAAATAAAATTTTAAAAAAGAAAGAAGAAAAAATTTTAAATTTTCCATGGATTTTCTTTAATCTCTCTTGGGTCTTGATCTTGGAGATAGATGTTCTTTTCTTTTCTTTATTTTTAAATTTTATTTATTTTTGAAACAGAGAGAGCATGAGTGGGGGAGGGGAAGAGAGAGAGGAAGGCACAGAATCTGAAACAGGCTCCAGGCTCTGAGCTGTCAGCACAGAATCCCACACGGGGCTCAAACCCACAAAATGCAAGATCATGACCTGAGCCAAAGTCGGACGCTTAACCGACTGAGCCACCCAGGCACCCCTGGAGATAGATGTTCTTAAGAAATTTCAGCCATCATTTGGCAGGTGACCATTTTAGGAACACTATAGTCCTGTGTATACAAAAGTATATGTTTTTCCTAAAATGTTTTTAAAATGAATAGTAGACATGTTTCCATTAAATTCAGGATGAAAGACCTATTGGAAATTAATTATTTTTTCAAAAAGCAGTTTAGCCATTAAGTCGTGCATGAAGTGCAGACACAGGCGAGTCCTGGGAGCACATACAGCCGTGTCTAGTTAGCTGGAATCTGGGGGACGCCTCTGCTTGTCCCAGACCCCAGGAAGCCCTGGGGGCCACAGTCGTGGTCCTTCCCCCCGGGAGAGTTCAGCAGTGTTCTCATTACTTCTAGTGTGATGCGTTGCAAACACTTCTAACAAAGGTCATCCCAAAATGGAAGTGGAATCTCAAATCAAGCAATTAAAATTTAAAATTTTAAAAATTCACAAGTGGCAAAGGCCACTGCTCTCATTGAGACAGTGGGTCTTCATCTCTCATTAATTACCTTGCGAGGCTTTCACTTTGGGGAAGTCTGTCTGCCTGCTGGATCTGAGAGCAAATTCTGTCTTTTGCTCTCAGATCTTCTTCCACTCTGGGAGTTGTCTTTTCATTTTGTTGATTGTGTCTTTTTTTGTGCAGAAGCTTTTAGTTTGATGAGTCCTACTTTTTATTTTTGCATTTGTCTCTTGTGCTTTTGCTGTTACATCCAGGAAACTGCTGCTGATGCCAATGTCAAGGAGTTTTTTCCTTATGTTTTCCTCTGGGAGTTTTAATAGTTTCAGATCTGAGTTTAAGTCTTTGATACACTTTTGAGGTAATTTCTGTGACTGCTGTAAGACCGGGGTCTAATTTCATTTTTGTGCATGTGGTTGTCCAGTTTTCTCAACACCATTTGTTGAAGAGACTATCCTTTTTCCATTGAGTATTCTTGACCCCAAATATTAGTTGACTGTATATGTTGGGTTTATTTCTGGGCTTCTGTTCTGTTCCCTTGGTCTATGTGTCTATTTGTAGGCCAGAACATACTGTTGTAAGCACTATAGCTTTGTAGCAGAGTTTTTTTTTTTTTAACCAAAAGATTTTTTTTTCAGGAATAGAATTTAGTGATTCATCGTTTACATATAACACCCAGTTCTCATCCCAACCAGTGTCCTCCTTAATGCCCATGACCTATTTAGCCCTTCCCCCCACCCAACAGCCCTCCAGCAACTCTTAGTTGGTTCTGTGTATTTAAGAGTCTCTTATGCCTCCCTCTCTGTTTTTATATTATTTTTGGTTCCCTTCCCTTCGAATTTTTTTATATTTGAATTTTTTAAAAAAATACAGGTATTTATTATTACAAACTTCCCTCAGGAACTGCTTTTACAGCATCCCATAGGTTTTGCTGTGTTGTGTTTCCATTTTCATGTGTTCCAAAGTATTTTTTTAAGTTTTCATATTGATTTATTCTTTGACCCATTGATTGTTAAGGAGTGTGTGGTTTATTTTCTACATGTTTGTAAAATTTCCAGCTTTCCTTGCTGATTTCTATTTTCATATTGTCAGAAAACATGGTATGGTTTCAATATTCTTAAATTTGCTAAGATTTGTTTTGTGTCCTAGCATATGACTTATTCTAAAGAATGTTCCATATGGATTTGAGAAGAATGTGTATTCTGCTGCTATTGGATGGAATGTTCTACATATATCTGTGAGGTCCACTGAGTTTAAAGTATGGATCAAGTCTAACATTTCTCTGTTGATTTTCTTTTTTTTTTAATTTTTAAATGTTTATTTATTTTTGAGAGATAGAGAGAGAGACAGAGTGTGAGTGGGGGAGGGTCAGAGAGAGAGGGAGACACAGAATCTGAAGCAGGCTCCAGGCTCTGAGCTGTCAGCACAGAGCCTGACGTGGGGCTCAAACCCACGAACTGTGAAATCATGACCTGAGCTGAAGTCGGCCGCTCAGCTGACTGAGCCACCCAGGTGCCCCTCTTTGTTGATTTTCTGCCTGGATGATCTATCCATTGCTGAAAGAAAGGTACTTAAATTTCTTAATGTTATTGCATCATTATTTCACCCTTCAGATCTGTTAATTCTAGCTTAAAATATTTGGGTGCTTCAGTGTTGGGTGTGTAAACTTTTATATTGTTATGCCATCTGATGAATTAACCCCTTTGTCATTACATACTGATCTTCTTTTTCCCTTTTTATCATTTTTGGCTTAAACTCTACTTTGTCTAATAGAAACACAATTACTTCCACTCTCTTGCTTTCCACTGACATTGAATATCTTTTTCCATTGCTTCACATTGAGCCTATGTGTCCTTAAAGCTGAAGTGAGGCTCATATAGTTCACATATAGTTGGGCCGCACGCACGTGTGTGTGTGTGTGTGTGTGTGTGTTTTAAATCCATCCAGACACTGTTTCTCTTGATTGGAGAATTCAATCCATTTTCATCTACAGTAAATTGATACATAAGGACTTACAAATGCCATTGCATTAATTTCTTTCTTGTAGTTCCATTGTTCCTATTTTTCCCTCCCTCTTTGGCTATCTTTGTGAATTGCTTTTTTCATGGTGGAATACTCAGATTTCTTTCTCTTTTTCTTTTGTAAACCTACTAAATGTGTTTGCTCTGTGGCTCCCACTAGGCTTATATAAAACATCTTCTAGATATAAAAGTCTGTTTTATGCTGATGGCAGCATACTGTCAATGCATACAAAAATATCTATCATTTCATACCCCTCTCTGTTTATGCTTTTAATGTCACAACTGATCTCTTTTTATATTGCATATCCATAAACAATTATAGTAACTATAGTTATTTTTAACGTTCTTTTCCTTTAATCTTTATACAATAGTTAAGTGGTTAACATATTATCATATCACAGAATTAAAATTTTCTGAATATAACTATATATTTACCTTTTCCAGTATTGTGTATTTTTGTATTATTTCATATTACTGATTAGCATCTTTTCATTGTAGCTTGGAATACTTCTTTTATTATAAGGCAGATCTAGAGTTGATGAACTCCCTCAGATGTTTTCCTGGAAGAGTCTTTATTTCTCTTTCTTAACTGAAGGTTAATTTTGCCATGTAGAATATTCTTCGCTGAGAGTTTTTTCTTTCACCACTTTGAATATATAATCCCACTCTCTCGTGGCCTGCAAGGTTTCTGCTGAGAATTCTGCTGATAGCCCAGTGAGGGCTCTTTTATAGGTTATAATTGCTTTTGCCCTTGCTGCTTTTAGGATTCCTTCTTTGTCTTTGGTTTCTGACATTTGATAGTTTCATTATAGTGTGTCTTGCAACAGATCATCTTGGATTGAACTAATGGGGTAACATTAATATGTTTGTGAACCAGACATCCACTTGCTCCCCAAGTTTAGGACGTTCTCAGTCATTATTTCTTTAAATAAGCTTTCTGCCTCCTTCTTTATCTTTCTCCTCCTTCTGGACCCCACAGCGATCCTGATTTTTGGCTCATTTGATAGTATTCCAAAGATTACATAGGCTTACTTTGCTCTTTTTTATTCCTTTTCCTTTGTTCTCTTTTTACTGGGTTATTTCAAAGTTTTATCCTCTAACTCACTGATTCTTTCTATTCTTGATCTATTGTGATGTAGATGCTCTCTATATCAGATGTAGATGGCATTTTTTATTTCATTCACTGAATTATTCAGCTCCTGAATTTCTCTTTGGTTCTTTTTTTGTAATTTCCATCTCTTTGTTTAATTGCTCATTTTGTTTGTGTATTGTTTTCCTCATTTTGTTGCATTGTCTTGTGTTTTCTTGTAGCTCTTAGAGTTTTCTCAAAATAGCTATTTTGAATTCTCTATCAGATAAACCACAGGTTTCCATACCCGCAGGTTTGTTCACTGCAGGATTAGTGTGATCTTTCTTTGGAGGATGTTTCCTTCATTCTTCACATTCTGAGGAACTTCTCATGGCTCTTTTCACACTTGATGCAGAAGCCACTTCCTCCAATCTGTGCAGGCTGCCTTCAGGTGAGAAATACTTTCTGTTGATCTTGCACTATATTCTGCGACTTTCTCTGACCTTGTATGGATACACTGGCTCCACCCTTCTTGCTCTTTCGTGTGGCTGAAATCTCAAGCTTATATAAGATTCTCTCAATCTTATAATGTACCAGTCTCTCTTTTGTTTTCCCAAAGGTGGCGCTACAGCTCAAGATTATGGTTCCTTCCTTGTCCACAGACCCTGACCCGTTTTCTGTGTACACTAGGAATGTACTGGCGCTCATGCTGACCACCTCCCTTAGGGACACACACTAGGAGCAGGCTGCAGAGTGGGTGAGGTGTGTGTTGGGCAGTAGGTAGTAGGTATGTTGGGCACCTGGGTCACTGTAGTTGTCCATAGGGCAGTTGCGGGAAGTCTCTGGGTGAGATTTCCCCTGTGGCCCATGGGTCAGCTGCCTGTTGGAGTCAAGAAAGCAGTCAGTAGGAAATGTGCCCCTTTACTCTCCTCTGATACTGCTATCTGCTTCTTTCCAGGCCTTTCCTCACCCCATCACAGAGCTCTCAATTTAATACTCTGGGTAACTGTGGGTGAAAAACGCGTTCTTTAGCAGCCTCTGCACAGCTGGGGAACTAGGGCTCACTCACTACCTTCCCTCTCCCTTGCCAAGAAGGCTCTGGTCCCCTTTGTTCTTAGTTGTGTCATCTTGAGGGGGGGCTAATGCTGGCAAAGTCCCTCTGACCCATTCCGGTGTGTCCAGACTTGTATTTTTTTTTTTCTGTTTTTGTTTTTTGTTGTTGTTCAGAGTGCTGGAGCTTCTCTGGAAGCCTGGACTTCTCTAAAGGCTCCACCCTCTGTGTGCATCTGCACAGGTGCTGTTTCCCAGGTGCTCCCATGCTGTGCTGAGTCGGGGTGGGGCTCCTGTGGATTCCAGGCTCATTCCAAGGTGTGTTTATTACCCAGTGGGAGGTGGGTGAGACCCCTGCGAGGCCCCTTGGCCTCTACACTGGATCCAAGAGGCACTTGTGTTCATGGATGGTTGACAAATTTTAGTGTAGAATATCATGAAACTGATATTATTCTTCTGGTACCAAATTTTTTATATAAGAATGAAGAGAAAATATCCTTTTGAATAGTTTTGCATGGGGCTCTGAAAATAACTTGTCTGAGAAGTCTTCCATTTTTAGGAAGAGGATAACAATGTGTGGGGAAAAAAGGTGACGTAGCAGCAACTATCCCCTGTAGCTTAAATACGAATAATGTATCAAAGTCAATAGAGAATTGTAAAACTGACATAATTTTGTTCTTTTAGATGCTTTTTGCTTTCTAATTTTCTTTCAGGAAAATTTATTTTGGCTTTTAAAAATAATTCTATCATAGGGGTGCCTGGATGGCTGAGTTGGTTGAGTGTCCGACTTTGGCTCAGTTTATGATCTCACAATTTGTGAGTTGGAGCCCCGCATGGGGCTCTGTGCTGACAGCTCGGAGCCTGGAGGCTGCTTCAGATTCTGTGTCTCCATTTCTCTCTGCCCCTCCCCCGCTCACACTCTATCTCTAGCTCTCTCTCAAAGATAAACATTAAAATAAAATAAAAAAATAAATAATTCTATTAAAATATGTATTGCTATTTTTCTCTTACTATCTTGTAAAGGTACTGATGTGTGTGTATATATCTGTGTATGTGTGCTTTCCACAAATGAAGTCAACTTGTTGATGATTTTTATTGTATGCCTGTCACAGAGACATATTTCATGAAGTTCAGCTCTTATTATTTCCTCCGGTCTGAGCTTCCCAGTGATCCTCTCCCACCGGTTTTGGCTGCTCACCTCCCTTCACCCCGCCCCACTTCTTAGAAAACAACAGCCTCTTACATAGGATTGGCTGCTATTGTGAGTGCATAGGTATCACTGTACGAAATCAGTGTTGTGATTTGCCCCATTTTTCAGGTGGCACAATGAAGCAATGAGAGATGAAGTTACTTGCCCAGTCATACAACTTACAGTTGGCAGCACTAATATCCAGATCAAGGCTGCCTGCCTCCAGAGCCCATTTGTTAACTTCTATAACTCCGTGAAACATTTCGGTTATTGACCCAGCAGCTATGAGGTTAGTTCACTATATTTATTTTCATTAAAAATGCGCTTCTTTCCAATTCATAGTCTATTCTCTCAGATAGGTTTTTCTTTAGTTAAATAAATGCACGAAGCACAAACTCCAATATTATGATTTTGTTTCTGAAACATGTCCTTCCGAATATTAATATGTGTTCTTTCCTTTCAAATGAAAAGTTTATTCCATGATAAATTAACATGAAAGTTTCTTTGAAAAGCTGCTATTCTTAGATGCAGCGCATGTAATGCACAGACATCATCTTAGTAATTTGTGTGGTTGTACGTTTCCTGATTTTGTCTTTTTGATTAAGTAAGTAACTAGAAAGCTTTTCTAAAGGAATATTAAAAATTTAATAATGTTTCGGGGTGCCTGGGTGGCTTAGTCGGTTAAGTGTCCAATTATGGATTTTGGCTCAGGTCATGATCTCACAGTTTATTAGTTCGAGCCACACATAAGGCTCTACTCTGACAGTAGGGATCCTGCTTGGAATTCTCTGTCTCCCTCTCTCTCTGCCCCTCCCCCAGTTACTCCTATCTCCTTCTCTCAAAATAAATAGGTAAACATTTAAAAAAATTTTCAAAATGTTTCTGACAAGAAGCTAAGAAATTAAGATCACAAGGAAACCCAGCATAAGCTTTCAATTCATATCAATGTCGTATATTTGTTCTGAATTTTTTTTTCTGAAGCACAATTGGGGTATTTAGAATATGTTTCTTCCTGTTAAGTCTCAAAAATATGCCCTGGTAAAAGAATTTCTTAGGAAGTAATTTCTTATATAGTTTGTGCGTCAGGGCTTTGCAATTTCTTAAATGTAAAATAGTGAAAGATGACCCTTCCTCTCTTAACCACCCCACACACTGTTTATTTACTATGCCATTGTCACCTTCACTTATGAGTTATCACTAACACTAACAGCAGAAACAAACTTGCTATAATTCTTGTATCATATTTTATTTATTTTTATTTTTTTCTTGTATCATATTTTAATCTTTTAGTCCTAACTGCCTCTTGGACTGTTTGTGCCCTTGACCCACCTCAGTGAGGATTCTAAGAAACTTGCAGAGCTAATAACTGTGAAGTGTGTTAAGGGTTTCATAGCTGGGTATTATTTCATGAATAGTACCAAGGCTGGGAGGAATCAAGGGCATAAAGCCCATCAGCAGAGCTGAGCAGACTCACATAAGGCACCTTTATTGTTAAGAGTTGACCCCCTCCTCCCACAGTCACCATGTTAAAAGAGAGTCAGGTCCATCTGAAATGACAGGCAAGCATCCATTGAACAAGCAAACATATAACACATAAATACTGGAGCATGTCCTATTGTTCACTCAGTGTATGGTTTTAAGAAAGTTTTGTGACTTCTAAACTTGTCTGCTATACAAGATGATTACCTCCCGCACAGGACTGAGTGTAGATTTTATAAATTTCCTCTTTTCTCTAGTAGGCACCCAATAAGTGTTCATGAAATATATGGATGTAAGTAGGTCACAGAATAACTGAGAAATCCATCGTTCAGATTCTGTCATTCCCCAAAGCAAAGATTTAGGGTAACTTCAAAGGAGAAGGAATTGTCTTTGTGAACACTTAAAGGATTTTTAATTGTCTACCTCTAAATGAGTGAAACATCACCAAAAAGCC
This sequence comes from Cryptoprocta ferox, assembly GCA_028646485.1. NCBI lineage: Eukaryota > Metazoa > Chordata > Mammalia > Carnivora > Eupleridae > Cryptoprocta > Cryptoprocta ferox. The sequence continues at coordinate 16,867,520 of CM053561.1, forward strand.
ATTTTTACATCTTTACTAATATATTTTTGTATATTTTTACTTTTTTTTTTACTTGTTTTTCCTTTCCCTCATTACAGGAATTCATATACTGGTTTTATTTCAGTGATGGTAATTGGAGTGAGTGGAAAACTTTTCTTAATGTCATCTTCATTGGGAAGTGAACCTGACATCCAGAGAATCATTTGCAAATATATCCAGACCTCACAAGTATTTTATTCCTGAGTCAGAACAATTTCTAAAGAGTGAAGGTCTTACACTCTCCCAGTTATCTCAACCGGTGGACACGCACAGTTACCACAGATGTATTAAAGCTAGGATAACATTTGAAACTGCATCCAGTCTGAAATGCACCGGCTTTGCTTTATCTCTGTGATAAAAGGAAGATTCTCCAGCCACAGTGAAGGTTGGAGAACAAATCCCAAATGTGGGTCTGGCTCATGGTTCTTTCCTGAAAATCCTAAAATTTGTGTTGAAAATTAAAACAATAAACTATCCTGTGGCAGGAAACAATGTGAAACAGTCACTTTTAGACTCTGGAAATGAATTGAGCACTCCCAATTCTTGGTTCTAAATCTAAATCACACTTTTAAATCTTTGTTCTAAATCTAGAAATTTACCAAAACAATCCTAAAGCTAAATTACCAGAGAGACAGAAATCTGAAATCATTGCTTCTTTTTTAATCCCATGGTTGGTCAGTTCATGTATTTATTTTTCTCTGCAATGCTACAGGTTCTTGCCTACTTAAATGAACCTGCAATTCTAATATTAATTGTATCAAATATAGAAATCATATTCTATCCTAGATAGAGACAATCACAAAATGCCTCTAAACTAAATAACTCCAAGAAAACATTTCAGGAAACTGTTCTCATTTCCACATGATTTCTTTTGAGAGCTTTTTGATTGACCTGTGAAAACCATCAGTAAAGCCTGTGATGGCTTCTCCCGCAAAGCTGATCTTGTAATCTCCCTCCCTCCTTTGGCCCTCCTTCACCCTCTCTTTTCCTCTCTTTTCTTCCTTCCCTGCTTTCCCATCTGCTTTCTACCCTCGCCCCCTTCCTCTGAGGCAGCATAGAATTTTGGACAAATGTTAGCATTTTTTAAAGTAAACAGACACAATTTCAAGTGCACACTCCACTATTTTCTGCTTGTGAAAACTCGAGCACATCATTTATCCTGTTCAAATGTTCACTATCTCACTTATACTACGGAGCTAATGAAGTTGACATGATAGAATGGTTAATATGAAGAAATTAGAAAATATATATAAAGTGCCTAACATATGTAAAGCATTCAATATGCATAAGACATTATTGTTAAATAATGTAAACTTTGTTAATGGCTCTTTTTGGAGGCTTCTAGAGTCAGAATTGGAGGAGCCCTTGGAGGTCATCTTGTCCAGCCCTCTCACCTTACCAGTGAGAACCCTGAGGCCCAGAGGAGTTGAGTGGCTGGTCCCGGTGAATTAATGGCGGAACCAGGACAAGAACCCAGGGCTCTTTAACCACCTGGATGTAGGGAAACATGGAGTAAGGAATACTTAGCAGGTGTGCTCTCTTTTAGTTTAGCCAGGTTATACCCAAATCACATGGATTAAAACATCCTCATTTTAGTACAAGTTTACGGTTGACTCCCGGTAAACCAGAACTCCCGTGTAAAGCTACCTTGTTGAAAAACTTTAAAAATGCATTAGTTTACTTTTCTGAATTAGTGGCCCCAAGTGACAGTTATCAGGGGATCTTGCTGCCCCTAAGAATCTTTCCAAAATATTCCCTACTTTCCCTGCCATTTCCTTTTTTCCTTGATTCTTGACTGAAGTGCAGCATGGCAGACACTTGCGAAGTTGTGTGGTGCCACAGAAGGAAACTTCGTCCTTCCGCTCACGAGCCCACAATCTGTTAGAAAAGATAAACCGACAACAACAACACTATAAGGATGATAGAGGCCAGCTAAAGTGGCCAGTTCTTCAAGAGTTTTAGTCATGCACATGTTGGAGATGAAGGAGTCTGCAGACTGTACTCGCCAGGGACAGAGCTACGCTATTCCCACAGATTGCCTCTTTCCCAGGGGTCTCCCCCAATACCAGTACAGCTGGAATTCTCTGGGACTTTCTGTATTGTATCTCTATGGAGCTGCTTCATGAGCGAACTGATTATTCAAAGTTCTTCCTTGGAATTGCCTGAGTTTCAAGGACTTGTCTATAGAATCCTTTCCTCATGATGAAACCTCTCTGGTGTCCTGCATACCCTGGATAAGCTGCTGTTCACTCAAGTTGAGCCCAGTTTAATAATGCTGGTCTCTTGCATTGCATGGCCACGTTGGATAGGAGTCAGTGGGTAAATACCGTGGCATCCAAATTCTGGGGGACCCAGGGACAGCTCAGGACTGTGTCCAGCTAAGCCTCTGGGAGGGCCCCATGCATGGCTGATCTTAGAGTGGTGACCACTCATTAACACTCATTTTGGCTTTTTCCCGTCTCTGTACTGCTTTCTCTCACCCATCACGAGTGCTTCCAGAACCATCTCCCATGTCCTTTTCGGGACTGTCTGTATGGGAAAACTCAATGTCTGACGTATTCTGACAGTGTTTGATAATAGAAATCACCCAGTAAGTGGTGATGCCATTGTCATCCACATCTTCATCATCACGAAGATAGAATTAGAGCATTTTCTGGCTTGTTTTTATCACTTTGCCTTATTGGGAAGAGTGCAACCCACAATTTGGGAAAAAAAGATCTGTGTCATTTTGATTAGACTTTTTTGTGAAGGTTATGACATGTACTCTGGCCAATTCTTGTCCTCAGCATTAACTGAGTGGCTGCCATTGTAACACGTGACGGCACCACCTGATCTCAGGAAAGAATCTAATAGAACATTAGAAAGACATTCTTCCCCGAAACCAACCTGATCACTGCAGCAAACTGCAAAAACAGCTTTGCTTTCTCCAGCCTCAATGACTTGAAAACTTGAATACACAGTATTTGTTTCTGTTGTTTAGAACACCTTCTTTATAGCAAGTTCTTGCTCATCTTTAATTATTCAGAAGTCTCTTCTCCAGGAGGCCACCTTGGCCTCTGCAGTAAGGGTGACTTGATTTCCCCTCCATTTCCATGGAATTATGGATTTTTTTAACACATGTCTTCTGAGTGCCTTGAGGCAGGGATCAGACTTGTTTACTTGCTCAGAATTGGATCCTCAGTCACTGGCAAATTAAATAACAAAGCTTTTAATATTTAACTGGATAAGTAAGTGAATGGTCAGGAAGTTGTGAAAAAAGTTTGAATCGTCTCACTAGTTCTCTTTCACGAAGGTAATAGGAAGGAGATAAAGCTCAGGTTACTTTAACTGAGGGAAAGGCAAATGTGCCAGGGAAAGGAAGAAACAGAACCAGAGCATTGCTGGAGATATGAGAATAGGAAATAAAGGGGCAATGGAAGAGAGATTCTTCTCTACAGGCTAAGATGCCTTTTGTCCTATTTACCCAGGCAATCCCAGTTGAAACTTGCTTTCCTGGTATAATTATTAATATTGCCCCACTAAACTTACCAAGTATCCCAGTGTGGATGATATATTTTGTTATTAATCTGCCACAGAAAGATTTAGAAGTTGCCTTGGAGGAAGGAGAAATGCATATTGGTGAAAAAAAAAAAACTTACAAGATAGGAGGTCGTTATTTTCCTATCTCTCTTTTTCTCACCTTCATCATTTTCCATAATTTTATCTTCTATTCACTTCCCCTCTGCTTCCTGCATCCTTCACTGCATCTAGTTTATTTTGTAACTCACTGACAGCATTTCTTTAAAAATTTTTTAATGTTTTACTTATTTTTGATAGAGAGAGAGACAGAGTGCGAGTTGGGAAGGGGCAGAGAGAGAGAGGGAGACACAGAATCCCAAGCAGGCTCCAGGCTCTGAGCTGTCAGGCAAGAGCCCGACCTGGGGCTCAAACCCATGAAACGTGAGGTCATGACCTGAGCCAAAGTCAGACACTTCACCGACTGAGCCCCCCGGGTGCCCTCATTTACAACATTTCTTAATTTGTCAGGACTATTTCTTAGGTCTTTGATCTCTGCAGCAATAGAGTCTCTGGCTGTCTTCTATGCTTTTGTAAAGCCCAGCTGTTAGTCTTATGACTTTTATTCTAAATTCTTATTCGGATATATTGTTTATACCTGTTTTGAGCAATTCTCTAGCTCTATTTTCTTCCTGCAATTTCTTTTGAGGATAATTCTTCCATTTCATCATTTTAGCTAGTTTTCTGTCTTTACATGTTTTAATAGCTTGTTTTGTGTCCTGCATCTGTGAGAACTACTATATTAAAATATCATACGCTGTCCAGGGCCTGGCCCTTCAGGAGGTGTTTTTGGAGTGTGTTGCACGCTCTCCATTGTTGTGTCTCTGGTTGCTTTGTCTACTCGTAGTGGTAGTTTGAACCTTCCACCAGCTGTGCTTTGATTTGTCTGTTGAAGTAACCCTCTGTTCTGCCAAGCTGTCTCCGTAGGGCCCTGGAGGTGTTTCTGTCACTGTGTAGCCCCAATTCCTGGAATTCCATGTGTTATGGCTTCAGTGCTGCTGCGTTTGAGGGACAGGAAACTTCAGGCCCCCCTCTTCTCTGCCATCTTGAGTCTTCCCTCGAGACAGGAGGCGTTCTATGAGACATTTTTATGTTGGGGCTTTGGGTCATTTGACGGCTGCAACAGTAGTAACCACTCTGATTTAACTGGGACAATTTTAGTTTGTCCAACCAAAAGCCAAAAAACCAAAATATTCTGAATCAACACTTTTGAGACAGTTTTTCTGCCATTCTAAAAGTTAAGGGCAACCACTCTTCCCTCTTTCCGGAGAAGAACCATATGCTCTGAGAGGTGACCTAGGGCCTGATGTTCATACTGAAACACAAGATTCTGGTGGAAACACTCCATGGAAACCATAGAAATCAAATCTGAGGCCACATAAAATTGAATAAAGATTTATAACCGCTTAAGAACATAATCTGGGAATAATCACTAGTCCATTTTAAGACAATCTTCAGTCTTACTTAATACTGATTTTTAAAATGGAAAAGTACTGAGAGTTTCATGGCCAGGTTGTCATCTGGGTTCATGACTAGGAGCCAGCATTTTAGTTTTAAATCCCTTATAATTGATCCATATGTCAAAATTATTCTCAATGGTGAATAATATAATTAAATAACTTGGTGACTTTTTGATGGATTAATGATAATTACTTATAGGCCTGGGAATTAATGAAGAATTTATTTATTCATGTATTATTTATTGTTGGGTTGATGCACAATAACATGTGTACACTAGAATATGTTCCAGAAAGAACTGTGACTGCCACAGACTTCTCAGAAACTCACTCTAGATACTCCTTGTGTTCTGAAAAGCCACTTTGGGGTCTACAACTGATTTCTCTTATCTTTCAGACTATCGGCTGTTATCACAGTAGTTAGAATCAATATCATATATGACTGTCCTCTAATTTACTTATGGACAGGATCATACATGAATTTATATCTCCTGGAAGAATTACTGATGCACTTATATAATATAATTGTTTTCTTGCGAGCATTATATTGTATAACAAGTGTGCAGAATATGAAGTAAACTGCCTGCACCCAAACCGGGCATTGTTTATAGTGGGACCTATATTAAAGTGATAGAATAGTAAAACACCCATCAATAGTAGAATGTCCATTAAAGGGATGGATAGAATGGGTGGATAGGTGTAATTTAGTGTACATTTTGTGGTAATTGACTGCTCTCCCATACAGGTGTCCCACTATTTTTTGAAAACAGCATAAACTGCGATTTATTTACTTGATGGTATTATAGGTTCCCTGACCCCTCTGGAAACCTAGATCTCTGGTTTTAAAGTTTTCCTCTTTACTCGGGAGAAAATATATTCAGGACAAAAATGTAGCAACTCTACACAAATATCAACTTTGCTGAGGGAGAAAAACAGAGATATAAGAAAAACCTGGACAACTCTAATCTTGGGAAAAGACGGAGAAAAAAAGTGCTCAGGGGAAAGAAACTTTGGAATTTGATGAAAGAACACAGGATGGATGAATCTAAGGTAATTGTCAGGTTGCGAGAGCAGATGGGAGGTAGGGAGCCGAGGCTGCTCTGGGGACAGGATGCAGTGGGAGCAAGGACCTCAGTGTGTCACCTGGTGCTTTGGGTGAAGAAGTAACTCTAACTTACTAATGCACTTTACCTTCAGTTGGTCTCTTGACATGTAACCAAACGCACATTTCTGCAACTCTGTGCTGAACTGCAGGTGGCTGATGGGATGGTAACTGCCAATCTTAGCAACAACGATCCAATTTTGAAGTAAGTGACCATGTCATCTCCTTTTATATAAATAGACACAGGGACACCTGAGGGGCCCAGTTGCTTAAGTATCCGACTCTTGGTTTCGGGTCAGGTCCTGATTTCAATGGTTTCATGAGTTTGAGCCCTGTGTTGGACTCTGTGTTGATGATGTGGAGCCTGCTTTGGATTCTCTCTCTCCCTCTATGTCTCTACCCGCCCCCCACTCCCATGCTCACTCTCTGTCTCTCTCAAAAATAAATAAATAAATTTAAAAATGGTTAAATAGACTCAGTAAGTCAGTTTTGATGAATGAACACCTGCAGATACATCCATCCCACTGAGTGCTTGCTGGAGGTGAGCAGAGCACCGCTGCTGCCTGTTGAGCAACAGAGGAAATTCTGTGACCCACCTGCTCCCATCATAGTTGATCCAGAGTTGTTGGAGAAGGTAGGGCCCACCTTACACTAGATCTCATACACCAGACTCTGTATCTTACACTGGACACAAAGGGGAATATGTTCTTTATTTGGGGATCAAGAATCCCCCAAGCAAAGCACATGGTATAACATATATAACCCTCACTGTGGCCAGACCACACTGACGACTGTCTGCCCCTCTTCCTCTCCTGCTCTCCATTTCTCTCTGCTTCAGTTCCTGGCAGTTTGCTGGGTTTTGTGAGTGATAGTTCCCATGAGGTTTAGCTCTACTCTTCCTACTATCATTGATGCCTAGGATAACATAAAGGAAAAGGCCCGAGGGGCTATCTGTTCCTTACAACTAAGAGAGAGAGAGCTAAATTGGCCTTAAACACTCTACTAGATTAATCACTGCAGTTAAAAAAATAGGATATTTTGTGTTTGTGTTATTTATTATAAGCTTCTGAAGAACAGCGTTTATTTATTTACTTTTTATCACTGTGGTAGGCACCAATGTTTCACATACATTAAATGTTGAATAAGCTAATGATGCAGGAAATTAAGCAGTTTACTGACTCAGCAGTATCTGCTTCTGTCTTCTCGCCACCAAATGCTCCAGACATCGCAAAAGTCAATAGACATTTCTCTGATCCCAGGATTTAACTTCTGGCCATATTTCTCCTGGGTTCTCTTTCTTATTTACTTATTTATTTATTTATTTATTTATTTATTATTTTAATGTTTATTTGTGAGAGAGAAAGACAGAGACACAGAGAGAGAGCACGAGCAGAGGAGGGGCAGAGAGAAAGGGAGACACAAAATCCAAAGCAGGCTCCAGGCTCTGAGCTGTCAGCACAGAGCCCGATGCAGGGCTCAAACATACAGACCATGAGATCATGACCTGAGCTGAAGTTAGATGCTCAACCAACTGAGCCACCCAGGCACCTCTTGCGTTCTCTTTTTTAAATATTTGTCCTAAATCTCTGTGGTCCATCCTTTGCTGACCTTTTGTTAAGTGTTGTCTGAAGCCTGATGGAAGCTGTAAAGATTTGGAAGAAAGAGTTCCCTTTCATACCATGCACTAAAACGAAGCCAGCTGAAAGGCATGTGACCTCTGTGAACAGGCAGATAGAGTCTGGGGTCACACTATTAGATATGGGTACAGGAAACAACTGAACTGGACACTTGGATGAAAAAGAAAATGTAAAGAGGACCTTGGAGGTGAAGTTGACATACCACTAAGAGAGTACATCAGAGATCATGTGGAGTTCCAAGTGGAATCCTAGAATAGTGAGGGCAGAAACTGGCCATCTGTAATGTAGTGCATGTCCCCTGGTATCAGCAGCCCCCACACCAGAAACAAATAATCCAGTGAATAAATGGGCAGGAGATATAAACACTTTTCCAAAGAAGACATCTAGATGGCTAACAGACACATGAAAAGATGCTCAGCATCACTCATCCTCAGGGAAATACACATCAAAGCCACAATGAGTGACCACCCCACACAAGTGAGAATGGCTAAAATTAACAACTCAGGCAACAACATATGTTGGTGAGGATGTGGAGAAAGAGAATCTCTTTTGCACGGTTGGTGGGAATGCAAACTGGTGTAGCCACTCTGGAAAACAGTATGGAGGGTCCTCAAAAAATTAAAAGTAGAACTACCCCACGACCGAGCAATTGAACTACTAGGTATTTATCTAAAGGATACAAAAATACTGAATCGAAACACATGCACCCCAATGTTTATAGCAGTACTATCAACAATAGCCAGAATATGGAAAGAGCCCAAATGGATAAAGCTGTGGTATATACATACAATGGAGTATTACTCAGGGATGAAAAAAAATGAAATCTTGCCATTTTCAACATTGTAGATGGAACTAGAGTTATTATGCTAAGTGGAATACATCAGTCAGAGAAAGATAGATATCACATGATTTCACTCGTATGTGGGATTTGAGAAACTTAACAGATAAACATAGGGGAAGGGAAGGAAAGACAAAATAAAAACGGAGGCAAACCATACTCAACTCTTAAATACAGAGAACAAACTGAGGGTTGCTGGAGGGTGGTGGGTGGTTTAGATGGGCAATGGCATTAAGGAGGGCACTTTTCAGGATGAGCACTGCATGCCATATGTAAGAGATGAATCACTGGATTCCACTACTGAACCCAAGACCACACTGTATGCTAACGAACTTGAATATAAATTTTAAAAAAAAGTGGAGTCATGCTTCATGCTCTCAAACTTTATACTCGAGCCTAATTAATCTGTAATTCCAACTAGAATGATCCTTCCTTAAATGTTCTGGGAAGGCGATTATGCTTCTCACAGATTTCTTCTACTAATTGCTTGGCTATTAGGGTCCCTATTCATAGGAAACAGCCAAAGCCTAAGCATGGACAGAGGAGGAACTTAACATTTGCTCACAGGCATCCACCCTACCCCAGCCTGCCATCACCCCCATCTTCAGGAGACAATGAATTTGAAATTAGGTGAGGGCACTCTGCCTAAAGACAGTTTTCAGTACAACCCAGGATGGAATCAGGGAAACCAGTTAGAAAGTCATTACCTCATGGAGGTGAGAAATAGGAAATTTCCTTGGACCAAAATAAAAAGTAAAGTGGAGATAGTAAGAAGAAATAAACTCCCACGTATATTCTGAAATGAGAACTGAAAGAATTTTCTAATGACTTGGCTGTAAGGTTTGAGAAAGGGGGACGTAAGGGTGTTACCAAGGGTTTTTGGTTTGAACTACTTGAAGATTAGAGCTGCCGTTTATCAGATTGTGTGAATTCTACTATGACCAGGTTTGAGACTTGGAACCAAGAATGCTGCTTTGAATATGTTCAGTTAGGGTCCATTTAGATATCGCAGGGAAGAACCCAACTAATTCACGGCATTTGTGAATCCAGAGTTTAGCAGACATATTTTGGGGGTAATTATTCTACAAATGACATTTAGCCAAGAGACTCCAGGACATCACCTGGGAGGAGTTTAGATCAAAGAGAGAAGTGATTTAAGCATTTAGACCCAACACTGGTTCGATCTTTCCTCGTAGACTCGGAAGGAATCAATAAAAATAATATGAAATGGAACACCTACCCAGGTTGAAGAAAAACTAAAGAGGTACTCCAGAAACCAAGTGTAAAAGTTACATAATGAAAGTGTCCTATACTAAATTAAACAAAATCAAGGTGCCAAAGTATACGTGATATAAAACTACATAAATATCTGAGTACCAGCCATAAAAGTGCATAACAGTGAATGCTTCTGTATATGTTCACATGTACATAAATGTTTTCTAGAAGACTTCACAGAAGTGGGTAACTCTGGTTACCTTGAAAGAGTAGCAGAGAAAAGATGGAAGAATGAAACGTAAATTTCTATTTTTTACTTCATGCTCTTATTTGATTAAAATTTTCACATCTGTCATATTCATAATAAACATCATTAAAATAATTTCTAATATTTATATAATATGAAAAATGTAAACTATACATTAACCAATGTTCTACTTTTACATAGGTTTTTTTTAACGTTTATTTAGTTTTGAGAGACAGAGGGAGACAGAGTGTGAGGGGTAAGGGGGGCAGAGAAAAGGAGGGAGACACAGAATCCGAAACAGGCTCCAGGCTCTGAGCTGTCAGCACAAAGCCTGACACTGGGCTTGAACCCACAAACTATGAGATAATGACCTGATTTGAAGTTAGCCACTTAACTGATTGAGTCCCTCAGGCTCCCCTAGGTTTTTGTTTTTATGTTATAGTTCCCAATTAAAAAAATGTTTGCAAGGTCATGGAACTCCATATTTACATTTTATTAATAAAAATGTCTCTAAGCAACAGGGTCAAAGGAAGATAATTATGAAACCAACTTCCAATTTACCTGATTCAAGCAACAGCATGGCAATCTCATTATTCTTAGAAAGAAAATTCTTAGAAAGAAAAGAAAGATCAGCTATTAAATGGCAGGAAAAGACCACTTAAGAGTGACTTAAGAGTCAGAGATTTATGACTGGGGTATGAACTGCACCATTTTTGTGACTCCAGGTAGATCATACAATCTCTCTCCGCTTGAATTCCTTGGACTCTGTAACCTAGGTGATAATGACGCCACCTCAGTTCTAGGGATGATTGCATGGGTGACACAGGCCAAACGGGTCCCTAAAGTCCCATCACTATTAGGATCACTGTTCTGCACAGAAGTCAAATCTCTCATCATTTGCTTCCCAAATCTTGATTACGAGAGTTAGGATCCCACGGATACTTTTTAAAGCTTATATTTATCAGGATGTTTCTATCCCTAATACTTGGAGAGGAAATTACGTTACACATGGCTCTCTTACTGAGCGCCGAAGAGCCCCTAGCTGACCCCGCTGCAGCAGCTGGTAAGGGCCCCTTCTCTCGCGCAGCCGCAGTGAGAGGGCTGTGGTCATTTCGGCCAATTGTAAGCGTGGCTTCCTGAACAGCTCCCACTGCTCGGCATTGTTTTCATCAGAGTCAGTATGCATTTTGTTCTTTATTCATTTCATCCCGTTTGCTTTTAGAGCATTGTCCATGTAGCTATTCTTTTCCAGGACTAATTGCTTTAATAGGAACCTCCTCAAACTTACAAAAAGACAGAGTGGCTCCTTAAAGTATGGTTGTCACACACCCTCGATTCCCAAATTCTATTTAGCTACGTAAAGTTGATTGCCTCTAAGATGTGTCCCAACCAGCACATGAAGTGTGAACACTGCCGGACAACTGTTTTTCATCTATTCTGGCCAACTGGTATATTAATATTTAGTAACAAGTAGGATCTCGAATTTTAGAGGGTTAGGAGAAAAGTATTTACCCCCAATAAGCTACGATTCATTCTAATTTAGGTTTGGAATAGGGAAGAAAAGCTGGGATTGTATGCCTACAAGACTCATTAAATTGATTGCATTGTCACAAAGGACCCTGTAGAAACAGTACAGGTTCAAGAAACTAAAAGAGACCATTCCTAAGACTTCCCACAAGACTGCTCAGTGGAGGGTCACAGGCATATGAGGGAAAATGTTGTGGATTTTATTTTTGGAAAACAGAGAAGTTGGGGGAAAGACACTGAGAGAGGTGTGGAGGACGCTCCTTGGACCCATTTCTCTGATTCCAGCACTGGCTCATCTCAGCACCCTCAGCTCCTCTGCTTGAGGAGGCGGGCTGAAGGGAGACGTGTCCTCCATCTGCCAGACTTCCCACTTCGGCCTCTGCCCTCAGTGGTATTCTAGTGCACCCTGCCTGGGGGCACAAATGTAGTCGTGAGTGCTCCGTGAATTCCTGCTGGAGAAGTGTGAACTGATATGTGTTCAAAGTGTTCTAGTATATTATCCCCCCAATTCTAGTATATTATCCCCCCAATTCTCGATTTCTGAGTTATTGTGTAAGGTCTCCCTTTGCTGATTTGAATTCTGACTTTAAAATGAAATGAAAATCTCCAGCTATTAAAGAGCCTCATATTATTTCTCAAGAGGATCTTGCTCTTTAAGTACATTTGGGCACTCTTCTTTCCATTTTGTTAGCTTTAATCAGAATCTGTGCAGCTGACTTTATACCATCCCTATCAATCTAATGCCATGAGGCTCTGTGAGTATCTGGTAATTCAGGACTGCCATGGACTGTAAAGCCTGGGGTAGCTGAGGAGATCATTGATCTTCCTACTATTTTCCTTAAATGGAGTCCATCAATTTTGACCTGAGGGGTGTGGAAATTAGCTGAATGTAGAAGCACTGGACTCTGCAAAGTGCTTAGAGTACATCTGCCTATGAGTTATTAACTCTAGATTGTTCCTTCTTATGTCATCGAGAATATTATACTTCATATAACATTATATGAATATCTAGATATAGTCTAGCCATATAGAAGACTAGTATATGGATATCTATCTATCTATCTATCTATCATCCATCTATCTATTATCTATCTATCTATCTATCCATCATCTATCTATCCATCTGTTATCTATCTATTTTCTTTCTATCTATCTATCATCCATCTATCTATTGTCTACGTATCATCTGTCTATCCATCTATCATCTACCTGTCACCTATCATCTATCACCTATCATCTATCTATCTACTGTCTATCTATCTACCATCCATCATTTATCTATCTGTCACCTATCTGTCATCTATCTATGTATCCATCATCTATCTATGATCTGTCTCATCTATTGAAAATCATGAACTCATACTGACACTTCCAATTTGAATAGGGTTTCCCATAGTCTCCTCCTCTCCACATATGTAAACCCATTTACTGACAGTGAGAATGTGGCTTCCTCTATCCTTAATATATGTATTGGATCACATTTCCTACATACAACCTATGGCTGCTGCCACATCCTTTTCCATGGAGATGTCCTCTTCTTTACAACTGAGGTGGGCTTCTACTATTGATCTCACCTGCTTGATTATCACCTCCTCCTGTGCATGTCTGCGGCCTCTGTCCCGGGCTGTACTCCTCTGTGCCTTGATGCATTCCTCACTTTGCTTGAGATTCAACACTCAGAGCCAGACAGTCCTCCTATATGATGTCTGCTCTTCCCTACTTGAGCTTTAAACTCCACTCCAGATCCATCCCTCTGTTGGCCACCCCAACTTGCAGGGGCTCTGACTCTCCTTTCTGATCCTGTGCAATCATCTGTCTTGGTTGGCCCTACCTGATGGCTTACAAGGAATTGCTCAAGAAGATTAGAGAATAGAAGGACACCAGAGGAGAAAGAGAAAGAAAAATGAAGACAAAGAGGAAGACGAAGAATTTTCTCTTTTTATCTAATGTGTGAATACCATACACCCTCTACATCAGAATTTTGTGCATATAATGGGCGAGAGAAGCTTAGCAGGCAATGAATAAATTATAGTCAGCCAATAGGAAAGAATGAGGGTGGAGAATACTCACACATTAATGGCATTCTAAGCTCAGTGGGACCCTCAACACTCTGATCTGTATTTAATTCATGCAAGATTCAGGTCAACTACCTTCTGGGTCTTATTCAACATCTTAATTATTCAAGATGATTAAAACTTTTTTGATTCTTTTTGGATGTATTCCAACATGTAGGATCTCCTCCACCAGGGTCTAGGTTATAGTTTGACCTGTTTTCTTCTGTCTTTATAAGCCTTGTAAATATGACTGTTCCCCACCTAGAAATTTCCCAGACTAAAGGCAATTCTATTATGGAGCCAATCTACCATGTTTCTTAATAAAATTATCACAGAGGATCTCAATACTATCTTTCAATAATTTTCATTATGAAAAAAATGCATTTCCTGGCTTTTTAAAATTTAAACGTTACCCAATTCCCATTCCTGATTCTTTCTAGTGAGCATGTTCAGTGGTCTCAGCTTCAAAATGCTCAGGAACCCTTTTATTAGTAGTACTAAGCTCCCTTATGTCACTACTACTGCTACTACTACCACCACCACTATTATCATACTGTCAAAGTCTGTAGATCTAGAGTAAGCTGTCAAACAATGCTGGATATTCGAAATGCCTTACTTTATTCTTGGAAAAAGTAGAAAGTCTAGGACATAAAAATTGGTTTTCAAAATTATCACTTTGAAAATGTGTTTTCATTATTGTCCAATAATTCAAACTCAAAATAATGGGTGGATTTCATGAAATAATACACAGGTATAGACACAGGCTCTGGTGCTTTAATGGACTGGCTGTGTGATCAACACACCAAATATGTTTTCTCAGCCTCCTTTTCTGTGTCTATAAAACAGAGACTAGTATGGATGAGGGGAAGAGTAGAATTCTGTCTGGCTTTTAAATCTTCTTCCAATTATGAAATGGTGATTTCATCATCTTAATCTATTTCTCACTTAATTTTCTTAAGAATTAAAAGAACTCTTAGAAAAGGAGGCAAATAAACGTTACATATTAGGATTCTGGAAAACACATGTTTGTTGCCTTCCCTCAGGGCTCACCAGTCTGGTCGCCAGCCCTCATACCCCCAGCCTGCACCAGGCTTCAGCGGCTCTGGTGCTAATGTCTGGAAGTCATCATTTTCTCTCATTGACTCTCATCTGCTTCAGCTTACCTAAAGCTCCAGAGAGTTCTAGGCCAGAAGCACCAGTGCAGGGAACAGCAAAGGGCCGGGGTGACTTGTGGAATGGAGCTGGTGCTCAGAGCCTCACACACAATGTGACCACCTCTTTGAGGGCACTGCCCATGGCACAGTGTGTTAAGTAATCGCCTTTCCTCACTGAACCCAATAGGCTCGCTGTGGTTTACAGTCCTCAGTCCTGTCAGTCATCATTATCACAAAACTATGTTTACGAGGTTAGCTGGCAGCAAGAAGACAGATTTCAACGTCCCTTTATCTTAGGACACCGTCTGGTGTCATGTCCTTTGGGAGACATCCACCTGTCTGTCTTCAAGGCCCGTGGGATGTGCACTGACCTTAACGTGCTGCATCATTGTGAGCTTGTGTGCTTGACCTTGCCGCATGCAAATTGTCTTACAGAATATGTTCCAGGGGAACTCTACTTCTGTGAGCCATGTTGCTTCTTTCCTCCTAGCCTGCCGGTTCTTACTGTTTTCCTTGGGGACTCCTGAGAAGATCAAAAGATTTGCATTTCACGAAATGTCTACATCAGTTCCATGTTATCCGTTCCAAATGGACAGATCCAATATCACTCATCATAATAAATATTAATTGACTAACCAAAACACTTCAGGGGGGAGGGCGTCTGGGTAGCTTAGTTGGTTGAGTGTCCAACTCTTGATTTTGACTCAGATCATTATCTCAAGGTCGTGGGATGCTCATGGGCTCTACGCTGACAGTGTGGAGCCTGCTTAGGATTCTGTCTCCTTCTCTATCTGCCTCTCCTCCACTCATGTTTGGTCTCTGTCTCTGTCTCTTTCTCTCTCTCAAATTAAAAAAAAAAACCTTTAAAAAAAGTACTTGGTTTATGACATTGATACTGTTGGTGGAAATAACACTAGTGGGTTTTATGGAAAATTCTTTATGTGTCAGTTGTGAGGTTCCATATTCCTGACAGGTGGCCCTGGAGTGCAAGCTTTTGACCGCATGATGTCGCCTCTGAAATTCTCCTTGGTGTTCATAACTATGGGCTTTCATGAGTCGCCATTCCAACTTCTGGAAACTATGTTTTCCTATTTGTTTGGCTGCTCTAACATACACCACATAACAGTGGCTTCAACAGGATGGAGGATTTCTTTCTCTGTCTCCCATGCCCACCCCAGCCCCTGTCCACACTCTGTCTGTCTGTCTCTGTCTCTCACACACGTGCACACTCACACATGCACACAGGTACACACATGCACACAGGTACACACATGCACACACACATGTGCACACATGCACACACATACACATGCATGTGCACATACATGGGCACAGAGGTCCTACAGTCTTGACCTGCCATCCTCTAAGGGTGTTTCCCTCGCCTACGTGTTCAGAGCTGGCTGCCCACCTCCACACTCATGCTCAGACCATAGTAAGGAAGAAACAGAAAGGGGGAGGCAATCTTTTTTTTTTAAAGGACATCAGTCTAAAGTTACACCTATTGCTTTAGTTCACACCCACCTGGATAGAACTTAGCTACATGGGGAACACCTATTACCATTGAGGTCCCGAAAAGCTAGAGACTATATGAGGAGCCATTTGGTCACTTAAAACAGGGTGTTTCTATTTTTAGCAGGGAAAAGGAAGAATGAACCTGGGGACAACTGACTGGTAGTGTTTGCTGTACTTACGACAATGCTGAAATAGTATTTGTTTCAAAACCCACTTTCATCTTCCATGGACATCATTACAAAGTGCAGAGTGAGGAACTCAGTAAGGTCTCTGTTGCTGACAAATACCGTATGATGAGTCAGATCCAGTTGACGACCTATGATTTACCCAAACATCCCTGGAGGGTAGTAGAGAACATTAAAGACACCTCCCTCCCCTATGGCTGCTGGCTTGCTAGTGACAGTAGCATCCCTCCTGTGCCCGTAGCCACTAGCCCGATCTATGGGGCCCGTCTTCTCCAGCCCTAGTTCTCACCCACCCTAGGTGTCCCTGCACCTGACTCGGGGCCAAGGGGTTGCTGTAAGCAGCTGGACATTCCTGGGGTCTCCACTGTCTCTTACTGGTTCACTTAGTTCTGCTCACATTAAGTCATGAGTATCTGACTGGATCCTGACTGACCAAAACCCAGGAACAAAACAAAGAGCAACAGAAACTTTACCCTTTGGTACATGGCCCAAACTGCTTCTGATCACAAAAAAGTATAATTTGTGTACATAATTCTCCAAGTGAAGATCGAGCACCTTAGCTGACAATGCAGACCAACGCAGTGCTTCCTTCCCTGAAGAAATCTTGTCCACAAGGCAGCTGGTTTTCGTTCTGGAGCTCAGCCCTCATCTCCCTGTGAGGCAGCAGCGGCCACGGCCCACACTCTGAGCAAAACTGAGTCTGTCCACGTTTGCTCTTCTCTCTGCTGTTGCACTGGCTGCGCTCTGACTCGCTTGACCTTGTGGATTATGTCCCATTACATCTGCACTATAAGGACAACAATTATAAGAAGTTTTCCTGAAATATGGGTAGAGAAAGAGATATGCATTTAGAACCAGAAGAGGAAAGACCTTTAATTGCAAAGGACTGGCTCTTGGATCAGCTCTAAAAACACATCTTTCACTAAATATGAAGTTACCTGAGAAGGATCCTTTTGTTTTCATTACAATGGCTACCACTTTAAAATATCCTATGTGTCTTTCTGTCTTAAACAATTGGGTATGCTAATACGTGTGATTAAGATTCTAATTTTAACATTTTTAGGTAAGAAAGAAAATTAAATAGAGAATAAGATATAAAAGTAACAATAGCAAAAATTTCAAAAATTTGTTTCATAAAATATAATACTTAAGATTTTTTTTCAAAGAAAAAAATAAGTTTTGGGACAGGCTGTCCAAATGGGAAAATAGAAAATATTGGCACAATTTTTCTAAATAAAACACTAGAAAACAAAAGGTTGGGAATTGACAATATCTAAAAAATAATCATAGAGCTTAATTGTATTACTGTTAAACAGGAGAAAACAAAATCTAATTTTTCAAGATTTTGTGTGGATATTAAACCTTATTTACACATCAATATACCCTTAATGTGGAATTTTAATTCAATCACCATCTTTTAGAATTTTTTCTGTTAAAAAAATTTTTTTTCAAATAGAATATGTTGCTTTTCTTTATTACTAACAAGAATACCTAAGATAATCAATAGGGAAAAGCTGATAATAAAGACAGTGAATATTTATTATGCATTTATTATGAACCAGATACTGGGCTAGATGCCCCACATCTATTAGCTGTTTTATTGTCTCATAGGTAAAGATAGGTCACATTTATCCACATTTAAGGTAGAATTTGGGATGCTTATGCGCACTAGTTCACTTAATCGTCACATCAACTCTAAAAGGTAAGTACTTTGGTACCGTCTTTTGCAGATAAAGAATCTGGAGCACATGTCAGCTACGCAACTTGCCCATAGACATGAGAACTGGTAAGTGCCAGATTGGGGCAGAAACCCCAAATCAACTCTCATGCACAAGCCACTGTGTCATCCACATTGAACAAAGGAAGAAATTGAGTCTTACCATTTAGTAATTTTTCTAAGGTCATACACAAGAAATTAATGGAACAAGGTTAATTTTAGTGTTCTAATAATGTAATTAGAAATCATAGCCACTAGATCCCCTGCTCTGAAATTCCCAGAACCAGAGACGTTCTATGACGAGGCAGCCAGTGGCGGAGAGAGGCTGAGATAACTGGCCTCCAGACCCTACTAACCAGGGACACGAGATTTTTTCTGGGGCACCCCGCCATGTCCATTTGGGCCTAACATACTTGAGTTAGAGGTAAAGAGACCAAGTGGCTTGTTTTCTTCTATAACTTCACAGGCTACTTTTCTGGCGAGAAATCCTGGACCATGCAGAGAGTTACTAACCTGTATTCATCAGCTCTTATAAAATTATATCTAGCTACAGCACTGGAATTAATGTTCAGACACGTGGAAATCAATACAGTTTTCATATGGGCAGCTACCGCAGGTATAGAAAAAGTCTAAGTTAGAGTCTAGCCAATAATTCCTACAGAATTTTTAAGTCAAATTCATTTTCACGGTTTTTCTTGGTCATTCTGATAAGCTAATATACTTAAAATCTTAATTTTTCATTTATAAAATAAAAGTATGTGTTGCATGTGTGTTTAGAGATTGGAAGCTAACATTCTAGGATTATAAAAATCAGATGCTTCTTTTATGAAAGAAGAGAGACCTCAGGGCTGTAATATCCCCCTTAATATCATTTTTCAGTTCTGCACTACATAACTATCCTTTGGAAAAGAAAGCACTCAAGATGCTGAGCCAGTATTTTGAGCTTCATATTAGTGAGCTCGTTCCATTAGATTAATCTTTGGATTCGGTAAAATGTAAAGCAATTATTTAAATCAGAGCCTCCAGCTGGAGATGTACTTTGCAAATACATGTTCAATAGTGCAAAACTTATATATTTGTTCATTAGCAGAGGTGAGAATTAGACCCTGGGTATTTATTAATAATTTAATAATAATAAATTACAGTCTTTGAAATCTGAAGTTAATTTTTTCAAATGATTGCTTGCAAAAAACAAACAAAAAACACAAAATCTCTGCCACATCAGAACTATGGAAATACAAGTGCATTCCCAAGCAGAACTCCTCCTAGGATGCATTCCTTCCTCTATGACAAGCAGGATAGAAGGGAGGGGTGACCGCTGGGAGGGGGTGTCAGTATTTACTGTATATGATAATTGTTCAATTGTGTCCTGTTATTTTTCCAAAAGGAGGCAAAGGAAATCTGCTGCAAAGGTACTTTAACAATTTTAGATTAAATTTTCTCCAAGGAGACTATCATTCCTCATGTTATAAAACTGTAACCTTCAGTTAGACAAGCTTGTGCAGTAAAAATGCTGAATTCTAAGCTCAATCTTGTGACTATTAAACCACAGCCCTTTGGTAGCCACCTCACCTATTTGGGCTTCAGTTCTGCAGAAACAAAATACATAGTGGTGGTGGTAAGCAGCCTCACCCTCACCTTTCTAAATAATGCTAAATAACGCTAAAAGCAAAGTGAAGTAAATTTGCTAAAATATTCAGAGTAGTAGCTCAGTTCCATTAGCTTCTTAAATGATAGCAGTATAAACAGATATAATAATAAATTTCTATTTATTACCCCAACTGTCAAATTATTCCACTTTGTTAAACTCAACTCAAAAGCAATTTATTGAATAATTGCTATATGCACCAGGCATTAGGCTGGCATCACGGGAGAAGCACATCACTGTGGGTCACTTACTTCTCTCAAGGTCCCAACACCACAAGGAGAAAAACAAGGCAAGCTAACACAAAAACTGTCAACTAAAGTACAACATATGATTAATGAATCTCCAATGCATTTTTTGCAGAAGTAGACAAGCTGATCTTAACATTCGTAGGGAAAGACAAGGCACCTAGTATAGTCAAAACAATCTTGAAAACAATGACAATGTTAAAGGACTCATAATGCCCAATTTAATAACCTAGCACTACCCAGAATCAAGACTGGGTAGTACTGGTTAATGGAAGACATATTCATCAATAGAATAAAATTGAGATTCCAGAAATAAGTCCATTCCTAATTTACTTTTTTCAAGGTTGACCAGAAAATTCAAGTATGAAAAAAATTTTTTTCAACAAATGTCCCTGGAAAACTGAAAATCCACATGCAAAACAATCATGTTGGATGCCTACCTAACCCCATATGCAAAAATTAACTTCATTGGATCTAATGTAATGTACACTGGATCTAAATGTAAAAGCTAAAACTACAACTCTCAGAAGAAAGCATGTGGGTAAATCTTCATAATTTTAGATTATGAAATAATTTCTTGGACATGATAGAGAAAGTGCATGAAACAAAAGAAAAGCTAGACAAACTGGACTCCGTCAAAACTGAAAACACTTGTGGTTCAAAGGACAAGTTCAAGAACTTGAAATGACAATCCACAGCATGGGAGGAGATCCTTGCAAATCATGTCTCTGAGAAGGAACTTGAGTTTGGAGTATGTGTAAAGACAAGTAACTCAATTAAAATGAGCAAAGGACCAAGTATGCTAACAGCCAGTATGCACATGAGAAGATGCTGATCCTTAGTCCTTAAGGAGATGCAAATCACAGCCACAGTGAGATGCCACTTCACAACCACTTGGAAGCTGTCATCTGAAAAGACAGGTACAAAGTGGGTGAGGACATGAAGATATCGGAAACCGAAACCCTCCTATGTTGCTGGTGGGAATGTAAAATGGTGCAACCTCTTTGGAAAACAGTTTTGTAGTTCTTCAAAAAGTTAGGCATTCACCACATAACCCAGTGATTCTACTCCTTTGTATGTACTCAGCAAAACTGAAGACATAGGTGTATGCAAAAACTTGCATGCTAATATTCATGGCAGCATTATCATAATTGCTAAAAGGTGGAATTGACCCTATACACGCTCATGCTACAGCATATATGCAATACGTGATACATGCTATGACATGGATGAACCTTGGAAACATGCCAAGTGAAAAAATCAGGTATTAGTTAGTACTCACTTCCTATTCTTCAATGCCTTACGAAGTGGTAACCATAATCTCTCTGTCTCTATGGATTTGCTTATTCCAGACATTTCATATAAATAAAATCATATAATATGTGATTATATGTGTCTTAGCATCCTACTCACCAGGCACTGAGTCTGACTCATTGTGGTGTTTGAGTAAATGTTCGCTGAGCTGATCAACTGAGAAAAATGGAGCAAGTGTAGAGCCTATAACATGGTTTTCATACACTCAGTAATAAATTAAAGATCTTTCCACTTAGCTCCTTAAACACGTTTTTAAGTAAGGTAGGGGCCAATCTCTCACATTTTTCTTTACTTCAGGATATATATGTTTTCCTTTCAGCATGTCCACAAGAATGTCATAAGTATTGATTATCTTTCTAATGCCATTAGTTCATCAAAACACTCTTGCTCTCTAGTCTCTGGCCTTTTGCTTGTGGTATTTCCGCTCTATGCTGCCTGCTTTTCCTTGCTGGTTCTTACTCAACCTCAGGGAAACTTCCCTGATTCTCCTCACACAAAGCTGTCTACACCCATCGTCCACGAACATAAGCCACTTATTTTCCTCCATGAGATGAAATATTGCTCAAAGTATGTGTCCAATTGCCTTCCCTCATAGAATGGAAAGTTCTTGGGTTGTGTTTGTTTTCCTCACTCATATCCTCACAGCTTCACACAGATTTTCAAAGGCTAAATCCTCCTTAATAATATACCATCTTATTTATAGTTTATTTAAGGATAAATCAAATTTCTTGAAACTTGGAAACTGGGGAAAAAAATCTCCTCATATTATATTTAAACAGGAAAATCTTGTTGGTTATACCTGACTTTGTATCATTAAAAATATTTATGTTTTTGTTTATTTGTGGAAAAATGTGTTCCAGATATTTTACAGTTTGATGTTTACTCATTTATCCAACATTTTATATCATTTCACTCCCCACATGGGCCATCTGCCAAGCGAAGGACCCAAATTCTGTCTCTGAAATCATGGAGCTAATACAATTTGTTTTTATTTTTCACTAGGCATTTATTTTTCACTATGCAGGCATGTATAGAATTATTACCAAGTATATGCATTTAACTCTTATTGTTATTAAATTTATGACTGTATATGTCTGGTATCAGTAGATTAAAGTTTTCTTGAGGGTACAGTTTGCATGTTGTTTATCTTCATAGACAACAAAAAGTACTCAGCAGAGACTCCATAAATATTTCAGTATCTAATCACCTAATTACAGCTTTAAAATATATGAAATCATATATCTACTTTAAGTGATTTTCCCCAAAATAAAATAAAATTATTAAATTCACTGAAGTTACTGATTTCTTGCTTTTTTCAATCCCTATAGTATATTTAAATGCTTAAAAAGAAGAGTATTGCTCTTCTTAACATAGTTTCCTTTCACTTTATTTCAAGCTAACCAGTTATTAGGAATATTTTATAGTATCACTAGGATGAATGCTGATAGCCTAAAATAAATTAATGTTTGGTCACAGTTTTGTATCTAGGACAAATCAATTATTTTTATGTTGCTTCTATTTTGTTTATCATAATTTAAAGGATAATTTAAGAACATTAGTAGTCTAAAAAATAAGTGCAGTGACATACCCTTTTGCTGAGTGTTTAAAAGCTGTGTTTAAAACACGATTAAACGGTATGCTACATACCATACACATTGACACATAAGCGCAGATGATTTAGAAAAGTTTCCTGATGCAATACTTTAGGTAGTTCTGGAAATTTGAAAAAGTAACTCAGTCATATGCCTGACATCAAGCCTTTTTAGGACTATAGGTGTTTTCATATATTAAAAATTTATTAGATCTGGGGTGCCCAGGTGGTTCAGTTGGTTAAGTATCTGACTCTTGTTTTGGGCTCAGGTCATGATCTCATGGTTCATGAGTTGAAGCCACACATGGGGCTCTGTGCTGGCAGTACAGAGCCTGCTTGGGATTCTCTCTCCTTCTCTCTCTGCCCAAATCCCCCTCCCCCCCAACACTTACTCTGTCTCTGTCACTCTCAAAATAAATAAATTAACATAAAAAAAGAAGTAAAAAAATTATTAGATCTGCAAAGAGCATTTTATATTCATGAATTGTCTGCCTTCAGGAAAATCTGCTTGCCCCTGCACCACACACTGTCTACTTTGTGAGCATAAACCAGCCTTCATGATGATGTAAAAATGACATTTATGCTTCCACTTCACCAACACCCAGTTCGAGGTCTTAACCTATCAGTGGAAGTCATGCTCAAGGTTTTCATACCAGAGTGTGGGAACACTAACTGCTTTAGGAGGGGATGTTCTCCCAGCATGCCCAGAAATAAGGACAGGTCTCTGTGAGAAGACACCCTAAGGAGTGTCAGTTGATGCTTTTGGAAATTGTATTGGGTCAGAAAATAAATCCTAGCTAGAACACCATACTCTACATGCACAGAAACTACGCAGCAAAATCCCTATTCTTTTAAACTGGGTGAGGGTGGGAATTAAAATGAAGGCTAAATAAATATATGTGAATAACATATAACGTAAATAATCAATCACTGAAACAATAAAATAAGCACAGTAGTAATCATCATAGCTACCATTGGTTGAAAGCATGCTGTGCAACAAACCCTTTATTATTTTGTTTAATATGCACAATTTCCATGTGAGATAAGTATCATTAGAGTTCCCAATTTCCAGGTGAGAAAATAAGATGAAAAAAATTTAAAAACTTTCTCTCAACCACACATATTTAAGAAGTGTAGGAGGGGTAGAGCCAGGACTTAAAAGTGTGCATATTTCACTTTAAACTCGTGGTTTCATCTTCCACGATGTGTGATGATGGTGGCAGAGCCCACCTTCCCTCACCTGAGGATGTAGTTTCAGTCCACACAGGTGCACTGGGAGAGGGCTTGGGATCTGTGCAGTGTCCCCCATTTCTCTACCGCTTGACTAGCAGGGATCTACCATTTGCTATTAGTCAGACTGGGGAGCATGGATGGATGCAGGAAATAGTTTAGGGGAATAGTCAATAAGATTGATCAAATGATTATACTGAAAAATTGGTTGCACTGGGATAATGATGGTTTTGAAAAAGCAAACAGAAGTTTTCAAGGGGGGTGTGTTTTAGTAAAACAAAATGTGCTTAGTGTGAAGAGCTTATCAGATATACAGAAGGAGAATTCCCATGTGGATTTAGGAGGGTTCATAGTCCTTAGAATAAGGATCAAGGCCAGAAGTATGAGTAATGTATATGGAAATATCAAAGCCTAGGAAGTAGGTGCTAGTTTTGAGATAAAAAGTTTGAAGAATTGCAGGACATGGTTACAGAAGAAATGAAAGGAGGAAGATGAGTCAGAAGAGAAGGAAAAAGGAGATGGGAGTTGAAATCAATCATAAGTCATTTTCTGAAAGGATGTCACCGATGTCGACACTTGCTGTGGTTTCTGGGAGGTCCCATGAGAGGAACCTCTCCCAGGGGCGAGGAGTGGTGCCAGGGAGAAGGAGGGGTGTAAGAGCAAGGACAAGGGTGGCAGCACTCAACATCTGCTCACCCACCATACCCCCTGCTTGGGGCTTACCATGCAACCTCCTTCATCATGCTTACAGTGACTTTATCAAAAGATGGTAGTAGCAATACTCTCATGAGATGCATCAGTGTAAGAGGGACAAGTACATGAGTCCAGAATGTGTGGAGCCTGCCTGATGACAGGCTGATTTCTTCCACTGAGTACAAATAACACTCAAAGCACAGGGCCAGTGATTTGCCTGATCAAGACCCCTTTGACTTACCTGGATGGGAGAAAGAGGATGGCTAAACATCAAGAACAACTTACATTTTTGAGTAGCTGCTTTGTACATTAATCTGCTAAGCTCTTTAAAAAGATTAATTTCTTTAACACTTATAACAACCCAATGACATGAGCATAATTATCACCCTAATATTACAGGGATATTATCGGGGCTGGAACGGCTGGGCGTGTCACCCATTGCACCCACCTCATATATCATAGAAGTGGGATTTGATTGTGGGAGACCACAGTTCTTAAAAGAGACTCAGAACTGGCTGGAGATATTTTCCATAAAGGCAGAGCAGGGAAGGGGAGCTGATGGTAATACCATGACTAAGACTGATGATAATAATCTGAAGATAAGGAAAAGGTGCAGAAATAGAAACAAGAGATGAGTTTTGTGCCCCCTATTCTAAATTCCAGATGCATTTTGAATGGACCAAAATAGAGGTTTCATGGAATAGAAGAGGGAGGCTCAAGATGTGGTCAGAATATCTTCAGGTGGGACCCGGCGACTGCACACAGGAAAGCCTGGGAAGAAGCAAACACGGAGGAATTGATGTGCTCCTGATGGGATAGGGAAAGCTAACAGAGTTTTGGAGGAGGCTTAGGTAAGAGGCCTGTCCTGGAGAGGAAGGATGTTATCTTTGCTTCTAGAATAGGAGAAAACTAAGAGCAAATAGGAAAACACAAAGGGATTTCTAAGGGCAGCTGAGGTCATGGGAATGTGTTCAGCAGAGTAGAAAGTCATGTGCTGAAGGTAAGAGGGTTTGGGGCAGACAAAGAGCTGATGCAATAAAGAGTGAACCTAAAATAAATAGGATTTCCATGTAGCAGAGAGAGCAAAAGCATTGGGAACAGAGATCATCCCTTGAGCTCTGGACAAGGGGCAGCAAGCCCAGGACTCCAGAGTGCAGACAAAAGGAAGCACCTGTCACTGTAACCAGAGCGCTGAGCCAGCTGGGAGATCTCCTGGGCACAACTGTTTCCTCCCGATGCATCCCCTTCTCCCCTCGCAACCCTGCCCAAGCTGTCCCACGGTTACTTATAGAAGATCTTGTCTGATTGACTGCAGTGTTTGTGCTGTCAACCGCTGTATTCCCAGCACACATCCCAATACCTGTGATCAAGTACAGGATCATGGGTACAGACGGGGTTTCCTCCCCGCCTTGTCCCATCCTCCCAGAAGCACACTTCTGATGGAGAAAGATTGCTAGACAAAGGTCCTTCAGAAGCCTTACAATGTCTTCACAGTGCGACACTCTGTCTAGAAAGTTTCAGTGACTAGAATTCACCTGTGAGAAATATCTGTCCTCAGATTCACATGCAAGTCATCTATGAACCTTGTTAAAATAGCAACTGGGATTTCAGTCTGCATTGTTTATCAGCTATGGAGTGATGCTCCTGGTTCATGCTTAATGTATGGAGCATCAAGGACTTAACTCTATAGATTCTCCACTTTCTTCAAGGGAAGCCAGATCCTCGCTGGCCCCGATCACACAACCTTCTGGCATTTATGCTGTTCCAATTCTTGTGGCTCCTGTCTTGCTGCTCTTTGACCTTCCAGTGGATCTCACTCAAACATTTCTTATATATTCTAAGTCGGCCTGTGCACCTGACATCAGTGGCTGTTGTCCTAATCGTTCAGACTAATCATGTGTTTCTTGAATGATTGATCTGCTCTGACATTGCTCATGACACACATTTGTCATGCATGCTGCTACGTGTGTGCCTCATATTGGGGACTCTGCAGTAAACACACTTGTGAATGAAGCAGGCTGGACAAGTCAACACAACACATCTTGTGACAGCATCAGGATACAGCTGGAGACACACAGAGATTCTGACATCTGGCAGATCTGAAGATGGAGAGGACAGTCAGAAATAAGTCAGGGGACTGGATCAGATCACAGAGAGAACAAGGGAGAAAATAAACAGGAAGTTTCTGATGTCAAGAGGGCACCACATTAAAATGAAGAAACCTGGTCTTCTGAGTCAGAGCAGATAAAGCTCCTTGTCATGTAGTCCAAGATGGTTCAAATAACATGGATCTGACACTTTTGATGACCCGAAGACGTAAGTCATAAGTGAGTCTTCCCCTCCTTGTCTTCAGTTGTATGGATTCCTATAGTTGTGGTAAATGAAAATCATTACCAGAGAAGATGTGACTGCAATTCTAATATATTGATCAGTGATGGGAGAGTATTTATTGAAAAATAATTTGTAGAGCATGAACCCTGAGCCAGCCCCCAGGAGTATCTAGAGAAAGAAGAAAAGCATGGTCTTTGCCTTGCAGAGGGTTCCTATCTATGGAAGGACTCAGACATACACCCATGATGCAAAGAGAGGAGAGAAGGGGTCTTTTTCCCTGGAGAGTCAGAGAAGCCCATCATGGAGCAGGTGTCACCTTTATGAATCTTGAAATTAGAATCTTTTGCTAGAAAAAAACTTGTTTTGAGCATAGGAAGAGGTATGACCCCAAATCTATTGGTTTGAGGGAACATGACACCATCAGTGGATGAGGTTAATTTTGCAATGCAGTGGTTGGCGGGGAGGGGCAAAAGGGCAATTAAGAAGATAAGGGAGGCCTTGGCACCATGAGAAATCTACATTTTTGTTCTGTATGAAAGGGTTTTGTTCTGAGGAAGTAGTAACTAGGGCTTTGCTCCTCCCCATCCCCCTTTATTCCAACACTGGTTACTTCCTATTGTACCACACTTGTCTTCAAGTCGTGGTCTGACTTTGGGCGGTGGAGTGGGTAAGAAGCCCTGTCCTGGGTCCCGGCCCACCACTGCCTCCGGAGCTGTAGGGACAGTGGTGTGTCAGAACATGGCACTACTGACAGAGGAGGTTAAAAGAACCAGAAATTCATCCCCATGGGAAGAGACTACTCAATGCAAATGTAATTCTTGTTCACATCCTCACTGGAGCAAACCCAGAAGATAGTAGGTTTCTGGAGAATTCCGTAAGACAAAACGAGGATTAAATTTTGGAAAGTGTAAGAAGGAGAATGTGGGTCTGTAGGAAGATTTTTATCGCTAATTAGAACTGGCTACCATAAAACAGGTAGTGAAGTGGGGACTTTCCATCACTGGAGACACTATTTAAGGCTGAGGTGCATTTCCATGGCCGGGCTGAGTGTGGGAAATGGTTTTCTATGCTCCTGCTGGTACCTGTTGTAGCTCAATAAATACAGAGCAATTGATTGCTGATTGCTAAAGATGCCATTAACTCTGACCTAGTCCCAGGGATTAGGTCCTATCCCAGACTGAGTCGTTCTGTGGAATACAGTTATAAACCAAATTACATTGCTCAAAAGTGATGGAAACTTTAGTAGCTGGGGTCACAAAGCGAACATCACAAAAGGGAGAATTGCTTAAATTTCAGGTCAAGGTGCACCTCTGAACACCTATGTCTTGAAACCAAGAACACGTTGGCCTTTACTCCACAAAGCCAACTATATTCAAGGACTTTTATTTGTTTCCTATTGTACAGTAACAAAGTACTGCCAGTTTGGTGACCTGAAACAACACAGGTGGGTTCCTTTGTCATTCTGGAACCAGAAGTCCGAAATCCATTTTGCAGGTCCAATGCCAGGTGCTGGCAAGGCTGGGCTCCCTCCAGAGGCTCGGTACCACACCGCCTTCTCTCTCCAGCTCTCACAGCTGTATACCTCTACTCCACACCCTTCCTCATCTCCAGAGGCCGCAGAGTCACCCCTTCAAGTCTATCTCAGTTCGGGGCTTATGCAGCTTTCTGCCTGTTACAGTTGAGTCTCCTGTTGTCTCCTTCCTCCAAGTGTGATCACAGGCACGCAAAGACAGTGAGCAGCTCTGAGCATGCTATTACATAACAGTACTGAAAAGCTTGTCTGTTGCCAATAAAAGAGTATTTGAAGAAATGGGGTTTGTATTTTAATGATGTTCAGTCTGAGAATCCGTTTAATGCCTACATATGAGCATTCTCCAGGATTGCTCAGTTCTGATTACTTCAGTTGCAACTAGAATTGCCACACTACACAGTCTATTTGCCAAATTCATCTGGAGAAATCCCTTAGGCATCACTGCAGGGACCTGATTATGACAGCCATGGAGAATGTATAGCCAGAAGAAGTTCTTTCCTGTGCTACATTTTTAAAAACATTTTTTAATGTTCATTTATTTTTGAGAGAGAGAGAGAGAGACAGAGCAAGCAGGGGAGGGGCAGAGAGAGGAGACAAAGAATCCAAAGCAGGATCCAGGCTCTGAGCTATCAGCACAGAGCCTAACGTGGAGCTTGAACTCATGAACCCTGAGATCATGACTGGAGCTGAAATCAAGAGTCAGAGGCTTAACCCACTGAACAACCCAGGCACCCCTTCTGTGCTGCAATTTTAAAGTCTCCCTAATCAGCAATCGATGATTAAATGACAAAAATCACTCTGTCAGGATGGCTTCCGTTCACGTGGCCATCTCCCCATTCTCTGCCCACCTGCTCTTTGCCATCTAGAATCATTAAACACAGGAATTTCTGTATTTATGAGTTGTATAGAAAGTGTTCCTCGAGGCTGGCTAAGCACCAGAATCACCTGAGAGGTGTTTTTACGAATAGATTTCCAGGTATCACCCCAGACCTGGCATCATTAGGAGCAGGCTGTGGCATTTTTATTTCTTAAATGGCCCCTGTGTGACTCTGATTTAGCAGACCCGTGGACTGGCCTTTGGTCTCAGTCTGTTCTGAAAAACACCCCTTTCCTGGACTTCTGACCACACTATAAATTCTGGAATGTATTCTGGAAGTTACAGGGCTTTTTAGGAGCATCTTACAGAGCCTGTAGCTGATTTTAAGACATTTAGGTTTTTCCAGTTTTAGCTCTGTCCACAAGTTCACATGCTCAGATTTTGAAAGTCTAGCCCATTGCTGTTCTTTGAGCCCTGAGAATTCCTCCAAGTGCTGTTCAACCGCATAATGTCCCACAGAACTTTCTATCATATCCCAAGCTATAAATGACTGTCTACCTCTCTTGGCCCCATGTAAGGATTGCCTGCATTTCAACTCTAGCTCTCAATTATCCACAAATTGTATTTAATGTGTTTTAATTAGGTTTCCCTAGATCTTTCATAGGAGGAAAAGAGTGGAGGTGAAAAGACATAGGCAAAGTTATGAAGTCCCATCTTCTGATCTTGAGGAATCACATTCATTCTTGAACATGGCCAAGCCCTAGAGAAATGCGTATACTGCTCATAGTATAGGTGTTATGAGCTGTCCTGTTTCTCTACACCTACGCTATGGCCATGTATCCCTTTGGCTTCCACTTATTTAAACTGAATCTCTGCATCTTTTACATGTTTAAACATTTGAGTTTCTATAATCCCAGCCAACCAGAGTTTGTCCATAGATGTTTTAATTGTTTACCCTCAATAAAAGAGAAAAAAAAATAATTGCTTCCACCTCTTCCTCTGCCAAGCTGCCCCAGCTCATATGGAAAAAAAAAATTTCTTCTTTAACCTTCAAAATAAATAGTCCTCCACATTAGATAACGCAGCCTAAAACGCAAAGTAGAAAATATTACGAATGTGTCAAGGCCTTGCAAGCAAAGATATTGTGGCATAACATAGTCTCAATCATAACAGCACATAAAGTTGATATATAAACACTATCATATTTTAAGGGAGAATCATATGAAGGCTTTTGTGTATTACATATTCTGCACCTAAAAATGAAAGCTGTGTGATTGTTTTCATTAACCTTTCATTCTCATAGAAGGACAAAATCAATAATAAATTTATTCAGCCAACTGAAAGGCAATTTCAAGCAATTTCAGTTGGGATTTCATTTCCATGGCTTTTTTTTTCTTTTTCTTTTCTTTTCTTCTTCTTTTTTCTTTT
Organism: Cryptoprocta ferox; assembly: GCA_028646485.1. Taxonomy (NCBI): domain Eukaryota; kingdom Metazoa; phylum Chordata; class Mammalia; order Carnivora; family Eupleridae; genus Cryptoprocta; species Cryptoprocta ferox. The sequence continues at coordinate 16,898,566 of CM053561.1, forward strand.
CTTTCTTTTTTTTTTTTTTTGCCTCCCACAAATTTTAATAAAAATACGATTTGCCCAAATATAAACCTGCAGATTGCAGTGACTTTTCAAAGACTCTGAGTGAATTCCTCTTTACAGCTTGATAATTACCTGTCTATGGATACTGATTCCTGAAAATTATAAGGTTGTGTTTAGGGAAGCAGGTTACTGAAATATCATGATGCTAGAAGTATGTGGGCTTCTGTTGTTAAACACTCCACAGTGTTGACCTGAGTGTTATAACCATTCCAGTCCGATTTTATGCCTATTAGAGGCCACTGACATAGAAGCGATTTTCGTCCTCTTGGTTTACTGCTTTTATTACTGGCCTTGTCCAAACGTACGAAGTGAGATCATTCTGTCAATTATCACCTGTCAGTAACAGTCCAGGTGAGGTTTTCGTGAACATGTCAGAGTTCTTTTTATAAAGAACAGCCTATTTCCTGCTGGCATTTCTGCACTTAAACACAATTTTCTTATGCCCTTTGTCTATTTCCCAAGTAGGAAACCCAAAATCAATGTGCTCAAGCTCTTCCATTCCAAAAGGTCACTCCATATGAATATTTTTCAAACAAAGAAATGCATTCCATGGTGGTCCAAACATCAAGTGGTTTTGGAAAGATTTTAAAATGAGAAATGCCATTTGTCAGCCCATCCTTCCATCCCTACAGCCCCATTCAGAAGCGAATGTTTGGCAACTATTCATATTTTCTTTTCCCCTGGTTATTCTCCATATACTAAATAGTATTCTTAGTCTTTTCATTCTTTCAACAATCTCAAACGACTCCTGTTACAAAGTATGAGCATTTGGCTGATTATATTTCACTTTACCACCTTCTTCCTAACCTCAGTTTCTGAGAAAGATTGATATTTTTAGTTCTGCTATTGGTAACATTGGTAAACTGAAATAATAAACTAAATTTGGATTTATTTTGCTAAAAACTTTAAACACTACATCTCTGATATTTTACAGGAAGATGTCAGCCTCTCTCTTCTCTCCCATCATTGCTGCTTCTCACTCTGAACTCCTCATTTGTCAACTATACCCTTCTTGTGATAGTCCCAGAAATGATATATGTATTTTTCTCACAAACATGACTGTGTGTACTTTCTTTTGGCTGATTGATTCTAAAAGCTGAAAGCCAACAAGCAGGAAGTATACAGACATGACTACATAAATAACGATCATCATGGAAGCAAATGCATGAGGACTATGCATTTCCTTTCCTCCAAGTTTAATGTCATGAACTCGGGGATGATGGAAAGAAAAGTGTCCGTGGCTTAAAAGCAAATAGAGTCCACCAGTTGATCACATTCATGCCATGTTTATTTTCATTTTCATTTATGTCATTACTTCCTATTTTTTCATAAGTTTGTAAGTTTCTCTTTCTTGACAAAAAAAACCCATGATTTTTTATCATATCCTGTTATCCTGCTATTAATCATTCATTTTCCACAAAACTCCCTTTTTCTCTCCCCTGTAGATCTTGTCATCTATACGTACTCTCTGAGCAACCTTTGCTCTGCTCCCAGGTCAGGACCACCAAATCTGAAATCCAGGCTCTTTCTCCACTTTCCTGGATCATGTTTTCAAGTCACTCCCTCAAAACGTGTGTGTGGAGGGTCAGTTTTATGATTCCTTGCAAGCCGTTGGCTTACCATCACATTTGATTAGTAATTTTTCTGTACATATAAATTTAGGTTTAAGGCTAACTTTCCTTCAATTGTATATTGAAGATATTACTCTCACAGTATTCTAGGTAGCTTATGTGAGTAATTCTAATCTCTTTCAAGTATAATTTTCTTTCTGGATGTTGGGCTTTTTTTAAATCTTTGGTATTTGAAAATTTCATCATAGGGGGTACATATGTGATTTTTATATTGGGCTTTAGATCTAAAAATGTATGATTTTCTGTAGGTTTTATAAACATCCTTGGTTATTTCTCTGGCTTTCCTTATCTTTCCTTTTTTTTTTTTTCCTGTTCTTTCTTTATGGAAATGTTTTAGTATAATTTTAAGCTACTGAAGATTGTTCATATTTTCAAGTACTTGTTATTTGGTCTGTGTTCAGGGAAATTCCTTAGTCTCTAGCTTTCAACCCATGTCTTAATTTTATAAAAATTGAAATATATATTTTATTTTTCATAGCTATTTTGTGTTATTTGTTCCTGGCTTACCACTGTTTGTAATATACACAGTACTTCCTCAAATTCCTCTAAGGCTAAGAATTAGGTTTTGTTTTGTTGACTTTCTCATTTGCCTTACATTATGCTCCCTCCAGAGCAGTCTGTTTAACTTTCTTTTTTATGTGGTTAAGTTTCTTTCTACCCAAATGTATTAAATAGCTTTCACGTCAACAAGGTGGGTTTACCCAGGGAGCTGGAGTGTGATTCCTTCACGGTAGGAAATGCATCTCTTTTCTTGGAGGACTTTCCTGAGGATGGAAAGTTGAGGTTTTTCATTTGCTCGCATTGGATGGGCTCCTTAGGCAGGAGGCACACTGTGTGGTTGGGGCAGGAAGCCAGCGGGAGGGACCAGATTCCCTACAGCTGATAACACCTCAAGAGTCCTGTACTTGGCTCTGACAACACCCACCATTCTGTCCATCTCTCAAGGAAGTTCCTTCACTTCCTTCTGGAGTGTTTTATTTTACTCCATTATGCACGCAGACAGGGTGGATGGGGGTAACTGTCTGACCAGCACAGCTGGTCCAGGGGCAGGCCTTCAATCTCCCTACTCGGCAGTGCCTGCCATTGAAAACAGCTAACCCCAAGCATGGACTGATTATCCATGGCATTCCCTGGGAAGATGGCCTCCCGGGAAACATCCCACTCAGACCACCCGTGCATTTGCTTATTTTCCAACTTAAGTCAAAAACACAAAAGTATATTGTGAGCTAGAGCGGGCCCAGTTTCCTGGGTAAAAGAGATATACTGACCAACTAGAATAAGGGTAAGCTACTCTTGACATATACAAATAGACAATAAATCCCATGGTTAAGCACCGCAAACTGAATTGATCATCATAGTTTATTTATTTGTCCATTCATTCGATAAATATTAATGCCAGGCTCTATTGTATGTCAAGCACTATTCAAAGTATTAATGTTGGCACAGGGAATAAAACAGACAGCAATTAAAATGCGCTCTAATATATATACTTTAAATATCAGAATAACCTGAAATGGAGCATAGCAAAATTGGAAGAGAATCATTTGACATTGTTTTATCTGAAAAACATGTACTTGTCAAGGAGGAGTGAACTATTAGGGAAGGTTTGATCTGATCTACATCCATATATCTACACCTGTATGCAAAGTGGTATCATATAATAGACACAAATTATGTCAGACTGCTCATGAAATACAGCACTTAATGATGGGTTTCCTCTTTGCCACAGCAGACGGAGTCACTTTTAAAAACACTTATGTAGCAAAACAGGACCTTCTAAAAATTCAAGGCTTAGATTAACCATAATAAGCTTATATCCTTAAGGCATGCTTTGATAAAATAATCCGGGTCTCTGATCCTCCCTAAGAAATGTGTTAATTCTCAGACTAGTTTACTATTCTACTTTAGAGAGACAGCAAATATAGCAAGTAAATAAAGTAGGCCTTGACTTTGAAGTCAGACAGCCTTGGGCACATATCTCCAATCTTCCACTTGCCAGTTCTATAAACTCAGAACAACTTTCATAACTTTTCTAAGTCTTGAGTCATCCACAACATTAAATTAAAAAAAAAATGTTTAATTCCAGTGCTTGCAGAGAGAATTGAATGATATGAGAGTTAAACTAGGCATATTCTAAATGCTCAATAAACACTATTTATCAGCATTTTTTCTTTTGTTATTAACTTATCTTCCTTATCTTAACTTATCTTGTGAATAATAATACTGTTTACCATACTGGGCATAATAAGAATGATGTCCTAAAGATATATCTCTCGTCTTTGTATACCTGGTATGTTCTATATTGTCAAAAAGAAAATCACCACCCTAAAATGGAGTCACTTATATTAAGAACCCAAACCAAGACTTAAGATTTAACATAACTGCACTTTCATTCCTTCCACCTCCACCTCTTGGGCAGTAATGTAAACTTTAACCAGTCAACGTGGAATTTCCTGGTCAGCAGTAGGAATTTTACTGAATTTCTCCCCTTAGGAGAAAGACCTTGCCTAAAATAATGAACTCTTTGCTAATAATTTCCTTTTTTCCACCCTCTCTTTGCTTTAAAAACTTCTCTTTTCTATAGCTCGATAGAGCTCCTTTCTATTTGTTAGATGGGACATTGCTTAATTCATGAACTGTTTAAGAAAGCCAAATCTTTTAAAATATTAATTGATTTTTTGTTCTTTAACAATACGCATTATTTCATTTTATCCTTATATTAATGTGTAAGGACACAGTATTTGTCATTATCCCCATTTTCCAGACTTGAAGGTTAGTTCAGAAGAATTTGGCATCTGCAGAGATGGTGGAGGTAGGAAGCACCAGGAGTCCCTCCCGGACGAGGCTGACCCCCTCACTGACAGGTGCATCTGACGTGGCTGTTGGGAACTCCAGGGTCCACTGAAGACTTGCACTCGCAGGGCAAGGCTTGGACTGTCAACTGCAGTTAAGTTCAGTCAATAACATTTCTGAACCTGTCAGCAGCTAAGCATTCTGCCCGCCCAGCCCGAAGGCAAGCAGCTGGGAGGGTGTTCCTGGAACAGCTGGCGCCCAGCCTGCATGAGCCGAAGTGGGTGATGGGAACACCATCTTCCCAGTTCTAGAGGACTGTGTCCTCATCCCTGATACCTCTACTTATCATGGTGCTGTGAGCACAGGGGTGGGCAGCCAACGGTGCACCCACCTCCCCTGCACTGTGTCAAACCCCTTACCCTTTGACTGAAGCAACCTCCAGAGGATTAGAGAACTGGTGCCTCCTCTCCCCCTTTATTTATGTTTCTTCTTTTGGGAAAAAAACTAGTATTAAAATGATGGTCTGGAGCTCCACATTTGGTTTTTACATGATTTAAGAGACTAATAGAGTTTTTTAAATTACTGGCCTAAAAGCTAATTAAAGCTTTTTAATATTTTTAATGTTTTTTAAATTTATTTTTGAAAGAGAGAGAGACAGACAGAATGCAAGCAGGGGAAGAGCAGAGAGAGAGGAAGACACAGAATGTGAAGCAGGCTCCAGGCTCCGAGCACAGAGCCCATCGCGAGGCTAGAACTCAGGAACCTCGAGATCATGACATGAGCCGAAGTCGGAAGCTTAGTCAACTGAACCACCCAGGTGCTCCTAAAAACTAGCATTCTTGTAACAGAGATTTGTAACTCTGCCTACTATTTGCTACATAATTTAAGAGATTAGTGCATTAAAAATTATTAGTTTATGCTTTTGGATGTGTAATGTAATTTTGCAAAATCAGTAACTGGAAGGGGTGGTTCGCAGCTGCAAAGAAGCAGAGGCTTTGTGTGTTATGGAAGTGAAGCTCGAATAAACTTAAATCAGACTGTTCTAACTTGGATATTAAATATGCTGTCATGGCAACTACAAAGAAAACAGTTATAGAATATGCACATTAGAAAAGGAGCAAGGAATTAAAATATTTTACTACAAAAATCAGCTAAATACAAAAAAGACCAAAATGAGGGACATACAAACTACAAGACATACAGAAAACAAATACAAAATGACGGAAGTAAGTCACCCCTTATCAGTAATTTCTTATTTTGTGAATGAATTAAACTTCCAATCAAAAGACTGAGATTGGCAAAATGGATAAGAAAGAAACATGATCCAATTATAAGCTGTCTAAAAGAGCATATAACACCAAAGACACAGATAACAGAAGAAAAAAAATAGAAAAGTTGAACTGATGCTAATTAAAAATGGTGCATCAAAAAAGAAATAAAACTAAATAAAAAAATAAAAATGGTACATCAACAGTGTGTAACAGCACCTGCTGCGTGGAAAAAAACATTTGCAAATCATGTATCTGATGAGTGGTTGGTATGCATGAGACAGAGAGGACTCCTAAAACTTAACAACAACCAAACCCTGATTCACAAAAGGTTAAAAAACGTGAATAGACAGGGGCTCCTGGCTGGCTCATTTGGTGGAGCATGTGACTCTTTATCTTGGGGTATGAGTTCAAGTCCCACACTGGGCATAGAGATTATTTAAAAATTTTTTAAAATAGATATTTCTCTAGAATAATAAGCACATGAAAAAATGTTCTACATTACTAATCATTAAGAAAATGCAAATCAAAACCTCAGTGAGGTATCACCTCACACTCATTAGATAGCTACTACAAATAATAATAGTAACAAGTGTCAACAAGGATGTGGAAAATTTAAACCATTGTGCACTGTCGGTGGGAATGTGACATGCACTATAGAAAACAGGATGACAGTTCTTCAAAAAATTTTTCTAAGTCTTCTCAAAAAATAATAGAATTATCATATGAGCTAGCAATCTCACTTGTAAATATACACCTAACAGAACTGTAAACAAGGGCTTGAACACAAAATATGATCTCCCTGTCAGGAGATATTTGTACACCAGAGTTCATAATGGCATTATTCACAGTAATTAAAATGAGAAGGTAACCCAAGTGTCCATTGACAGATGAATGGGTATGCAAGATGTGATATACACGTAGAATAGAATAACATTGAGCCTTTAAAAGGAAGGACGTTTTGACACCTGCTTCAACACGGATGAGCCCTGAGGACATTGTGCTAAGAGAAATAAGCCAATCTCAAGAATACAAATACTGTGCAATTCCACTTATGTGAAGTATTTAATATAGTTGGAGTCACAGGGACAGGAAGGGGCTGCCAAGTTCCCAGGGTCTTGGGTCAGGGAGGATGGGAGTTCTGCGTAGAGTTCCTGGTTTGCTAGGTGGAAAGAATTCTGCAGATGGCAGCACAAGGACACCAGTGTATTTCATGACGGGGGACTGTGCACTGAGAAATGGCAGATGGCAGATTCCATGTGATGTGTATTTTCCCATAACAAAAAAAAAAAAAAAAAGAAAAGAAAAGAAAAGAAAAAGAAAGAAAGAAAAAGAGATATGGGAATGTGCAAGAATTAGTAATAATATGAAATTTTGGAATACAATGAGTTATCCTTGGTGGCAATGAATTTCCAGTCATTGAAGATATTCAAGGGATGTCTGGGGGGCTCAGTCAGTTAAGCTGCTGACTTCGGGTCAGGCCATGATCTCACAGTTGGTGGGTTCAAGCCCTGCATTGAGCTCTGTGCTGACAACTCAGAGCCTGGAGCTGCTTCAGATGCTGTGTCTCCGTCTCTCTGCCCCTCCCCCACTCACTCCTTGTCTCTACCTCTCTCTCTTTCTCTTTCAAAATTAGAAATACATAAATAAATAAACATTAAGAAAATATTCAAGAAAAACTACTTAGAATTGATACAGAAGCATTCTATGAGCGACTAGACATGAGAATTATTCTCAAGCTCCTAAAAACTCTGACTTTCCCGAAGCCTAACAACCAGTAAAAGGCTTTTAATAAAGGATAAAATGTCTGTGTCATCCAAGTGACCACATAGGCCATAAAGGCAAAACAGACCCCCTAAAAGTTAATGGTCTACTGTTTCAAGATTCAACTGCTGTGAATTGCAAATATTGGATATGGTTCTATCACAGATAATTTCTTAATTAGTATGTCTGCTCATTGAGTATGCTATGCATTATTACTATATTGCATCAATTTATTCAGATAATCTGAGGACTGATGCGCTGATGTGGTTATGAATAAAATATAAGTATGTAGGCAGCACAGCATTTTTACTTATACCCAGATGGGGAGAAATCTTTTGGGTTGCATGATAAATAAATACATGTGCCAATTGAAAGAGAAGGGTAAACATCTATGCCATTACTTACTAGAAGGCTTTCCTTGAACAGATGAGCTGTACTCAGGTCTGAATCTTTATTGTTGGGGCCAAGGGTGGGCTGCCCCAAGATGGGCCACTTGGACACAGAGATTATGTTGAGTTCAAAAGCCATCCAAACCCAGCAGATTCAGGAAAAGCTCTTTGCTTCCCCCTCTCAAATACCTACAAAGGGTTTAGATATAGAAGCCCTTCCAGGAAAAGAGAGATGGCCATAGATAAGGACATTGTGCCATGAACTAGGTGTGGTGGACCCGGAGGGACCCCACAAGGCCTGTTCCATCAGAGTACTCTCTGCCATTGTTTCCAGGTTTCTCAGCATGCATTTGTTGATCAAATATTTATTCGTTTTAATCTTCCTATGAATTGCGTTCCTTCTCTTTGAAGTCCAGACTTGTACCCCTTCTTGGTTCAGAATGACATGTATACCTCACTTTCCCTATTTTTGACATTTCCATTTCTCTATGGATTCCCCATACAAAATTAAATCTGATTTTCCCCTGTTAATTTGTCCCATGTAAATTTGATTCTTAGTCCAGCCAGAAGGATTTGAAGGAGACAGGAATTCCTCCCCAACAATATTTTTAGTACAATGCTACAAAGAAACAGTTAACATACTGACATACACCTCCCCACCCCTTTCTTTCGTGAGTTTTATAATTTCACTGACACTGGTTCCACTGTTTTATGATTCCAACATCACTATTTGATGTAGTGAGATCAATTTTTACTGTTCCTTGAATGAAAATGTAATGCTAGGAAAAACACAAGAAGTTTTATCATTAATTTTAATTATTAAAGCTTTTTTCACATTAAAAAGATCACAACAATTTTAACTTAACTCCCTTTTAATATAACTAAGCAAGCACAAAATTCAAAGACTGATATGAATTTACCTTTTGTAACTTTGTTCACTTTCATGTTTCAGAAGTTAGATGACAAATATTTTGCTTAACAATTTTTTATTAAAACAAATCTTGAATTATCATACCTTCTCGAACCGACAGTCAGCATTTCAGAAACCCAAAATCTGAGAGGTGCTCTCAGGAGATATCTGAGTCCAGCTCTCAGTACAGTTAGTACCAGAGTGCTAGGGAAAGAAATCCTTTCACTCTGGTCCTTAGCCAGTGCCCCCATAAATCATTTATTTCAGGGACACTTTTAAATAAATCCAAACTTTTCAGATGGATTTTGATTTTGGTAGAAATCACAAATGGTATCAAAAGTCTATACCAAAATTGCCCGCAAATTATCTTCCCATGATGTGAAGTTTAATTTGACTGGGGATAGAGTTTGGGGATGGGTCTACCAAAACCTCTCAGAGAAATTCAAGTTCTATTGTAAGATATTACTCATTAGAAACTCTTAGTAGCTAGCATTATCATTCTGCTGTGTTTATTTTGACCCCAGCCCCCGTTCTGAACCCCCAAATGATGCCTTTCTTAATCTAATAACTGCTCAGAGGCATAATGTTGGTGAGGTGCCTCTATTTTCAAAACCAGAAGCTTAACAAAATCACCTCTATTACTGAAATCAATGCTGCTTAGGCAGGGTCCACAAGTTATTATTACTTGAAATGGCTTAAAATTTGGTTTGGCTGTACATGAAAGAACCAGTTTGGGGAGGGGAAGGAGGATTTTTACCATTTAATGAATGTTTTAGGTTTCTCTAAAATTTTCCCTTTGTAAGTCTTCAGGAATAGGGCCCAGTCAATTAAACAAATATGCTTTTTTTGCATATTTAAAGAATTAGAGATATTTAGAAGGCATTTACCAAGTAGGCTACTAAGTATGTGGAACTCTCTAAATACAAGTCCTTCTAGTTTGACGTCACACAATGGTCTCAGATACATTCAGTGAATATAGATTACTGCCCTTTGAAAATGTATAGTTCTTATTTAGAATAGTTATTTAGAAAAATATCTACAAGAGTGTTTAGTTAAAATATTCTGTAAATACTTTAAAATATTATTGTTATTTATTATTTATTTTAAACTGTTTTATGTATTTACTTTTAATTAATTTTAATGGTAGTACTTTATGCAATTATTTAAAATATTAATTTCATTTAAAAATGGAAGATTATGCAATTGAAGACAACCATCCCATCCCTCCCCTTCAGGTGAGCATTCAGGGCGACAGAACTGGAGACAGTAGTCTGAGCTCAGAGGTTTTAAGGTGACTTCCTGGAAGAGTATGTCAAAAGTGAGGGAACTGCAAAAGCAAAATTCTGGAGGCCAGAGAAAATTTGATACATAATCCAAGAACCAAAACCTGGAAGCAGTTCAGTACAACCAGAGGGAAAGGAAGGAGGAGGAATTAGGAATTAAAGTTTGCCTTTGATACCCACCCTGTGTACTTACTATGTGACATGTAGCATTGGAAATGCTCCCCAAAGAGGTATGTGCTCAGCCTGGAGGACAGCCTAGCTAACATCCATTTGTCTCTCCCAGTCACCAAATGCATGAAAGACAGACTGGGGTAAAACTAACTTCACGTGTGGGGGTGAGGAAGGAGAGCCGTGGCATGGGGGTGTCTGGAGAGTAGGAAACATGGTGAGCCTAGTGATGGAGACACGAGAGTTTGTGTTGCTTATTATATGCCTGGTGCTGTTCCAAGTGCTTTGAAAAAAATTAATCATATAGACCTCATTAAAAATTTTATAATCTACATATTGTCATCGTTCTCAGTTTCTAGATGAAGAAACAGGAGAGAAATTTTAAATAACTTGCCTACGGATGCACAGCTGAGTCAGACCTTGGCAGCTGAGGGATCAGTAGTCCTGGGTTTGCTTCTGGGCTCTACCATCCACTTACCATGCGGTCCTGGGGAAGCACCTAAACTCGCTCATGTGAACATGGGTGATAACAGGGCAATCCTGAAGATTACTGGAAACAAACCGCCAAGTTCATGGCCCACTGGATGTGCCCTTCCTTTTCTGCCCCTCTCAGGGCTCACATCCACTTACCAATACTCATGTGCACCTGCCTGAGGAAATACCGCAAGACCTGGGAAGGCAGCTCTGCCCGTCAAGAGGTCATTGTCACTGTAGTGTGCTATGTGCCCAGGAGGAAAAGGCGACAGGTTTGACACCAGCTAGTAGTCTCTTCCATAAAGTGTGTATGTGAAACCCCATTTTTGGTTAATTCATAGTAGTTATTGCTACTGTGACTTTAAGCCTTTGGTGCCCTTGGAAACACTACTTTTAAAGTCATATGTGTGATTGAAGTGTAGTAACATTTGTGCAGCTAGCCAATGTTGAAACAAAGAGGCACTGTGATAGACAAAAATAAAAAGTAAATAACCTTTAGTAGGCAGCTACCTAGCATCTCTCCAAAGGAAAATGTCTTTATTCGGCTAAGCTAAGGTTAAGTAACCTTCACCAGAGAGAATCCCCAAGCAGGAGAGTGAGCTCCATAAAAATGTTTGCCTCTCATTACGCAATATCCCTTTGCATTTCATATGCTCCAACTGATGTAATTAAAGCTTGGTGAGGGAAAAGGACTAAAAAGAAAATTTAATTCAGCATGTAATTATCACTGAACTGAACACCACTTTTTTCAATAAATGAATAAACGATGTATAACTTTTTATATACTAATTAAATAACCCCAGTTGAGTCAATAAAAAAAGATGCATATATCCATATGCTCACTGCTGAAATAAAAATGTTATTCATACCATTTAATTGTATGAACATTTTCTGACTTCCTCAGAAATTATCTGTCTATATCAAAATATGTATTTATAGTCATACATCAATATAAACATTGTGCATATCTACAACCTCTCAAAATGTTCTAAGATATTTATGAAGCCCATTATCAACACAAAGAGAATCACATTTTAATAGATGAATAACTAATACGGGCCTGAATTGAAGTACTCTCAAAATCCAGAATTAGACTTTATTCTAAAATCTAAATTTAAAAAAATGTGTATTCAAAATATAGGATTAGCCAAAAGTGAGAATAAAACAAGATACTGTGATTGAGTAAGGGACCAGTTTGGTAGAGCTCAGCATTTTATTCCCTCTGATAAGAGAACTCACTGAATGTCATGCAGAAAGTTGATTATGTTCTCCATAAAGGGAATGAAACTAGAAAACTGACCAATCATGAGAGAAATGAGAAAGAGAACACAGGAGTTTCTCTCCTGACTGCCCATTTTAGAGCGGTTCAATGTATATGGAGTTCTGGCTAATCCAACGTGTGCCATCACATGGCACAGGATAGGCTACTGTCCTTGAGAGATACTCAAATCAGTTCACTGATTCATTGTTCTCTGTGCAAACTTCTTAAGGACCTTCTTCCATTGTGTTTTCCCCACAGAGAGGGCATCTGACTGGAGAGGCTGAATTCAACCTTCTGACTCACCAGATTGGCATATTTCTTTGTGTAAGTAATCAATAACATTTTTGTCTATACCCATCCATCAGTCACTGTGGGGTTGGCTGATATGAGTCTGTCCAGAAGCCACTTCCTTCTTGAAGTGCAGACAAACAGCCTGGAGACTGTGATTTGATCCCTGAGCTGTGATGAACGCAGCCACCGAGGCAAAGTCCCTGGGCTTCCCAGCTGCCTCCTCCCCAATGGGACATGACCCTGTTCAGGTGCTCTGCTTTCTTGGAACAGACTTGGTGCCTATTTTATTTGTTTCACTAAGCATCTAAGTTTCTTTAACCTAGACATTTAATTCTAGATTATTGTGATATTATGTAATTTATGGGCCTGTTAGATTCTAGTTGCCCCCCTTCTCTTTCTTGCTTATTTGAGGACATGAATGTGTAAAGGAAATGAGGAAGGAAACCCTGAATGATTACTGAGTCTGTACATTTCTTATCTTACTGAGAGGTTAGATAGCAAAGTTGACTCACACTATTACATAAGATAACTTCTAGGGCTATTATTAATTCTCAGTTATTGTTTTATATTTGTTCTCAATGTTGTTTATGATTTTTTGATCATCAGAATGGTTAATTAGCATGTCTTTATAGCATCAAAGATCCTGGTTCCAGAAGTACAAGGAAATCTTTCAAAAAATTAGATGATCTATCACCCCTGCCTTCATCCCAGCAGACTATCGAATGTAAATCGGCTTTTCCATTTACTGCTACAGAAGTCTCTAGTAAGTCAACTTGAATTGTTTTTACTCCAGTTAGAGTAGATAAAGCATTTATTTGTGGGGCTAAACATGATATGTGAGGTCAAAATATGCCAACAAAAATTTGAAAAGTGATTTTTGTGGTGAAAAAATATTATTGCTAATGAGAGACATCATATTTTTATAACTTTCTTAAACTAAGGTTTAATTAATTGCTGTGAAATGATCACAATTATATACATTAACCTTAATTACTTGTTGCATGGTGCTGAGTCAACAGCAAATTCTCACATGTGTTTGAAAGATATTATTATGTGTATATTATTGATCAGTGTATCTTAAATTTTAACTATATCTTCAGTTTAATCAAAATTAAATAAAAAGTTTATAGGATAAATATGACATGAAGATATTTGCTTTTCATATTCATACTGTTTAGAAACTTAAAACAATGTTTGTTCTTTAATACACTTCTCAATGGCCTTAATTTCATATTTGCCAAAACTAAATCCTTTAGAAAAACTTATGCATGTCCTAGTTTAAAATGAGTTTATATTTTTTTAATGCTTATTTAATTCAATAGAGAGAGAATGCATGAAGGGGGATGGGTCAGAGAGAGAAAATCCCAAGCAGGGTCCAAATTGTCAGCTAAGAGCTCAACACGGGGCACGATCTTAAAAACCATGAAATCATGACCTGAGCCAAAACTAAGAGTCAGACGTTTAACTGATTGAGCCATTGAAGCACCCCAATAGTTTAAGACAAGCTTAAATGCTAAAATAAATCTAGAATTTATGTTCTGAAAGTGACTTAATATATTCTACTATCCTAGAAAACTAACAATAATAAGTTTATGGTATTCACAAAAAAGAAAATTCAATCTAAACAAATACCAAAAAATGCCTAGAACAAATGCAAAATTCCTAACTTTGAACCATTATATTACTTTTGAAATGTAAATGTTTAAAAAATGTTTATCTATTTTTGAGAGAGAGAGAGAGAGAGAGAGCATGAGTGGAGGAGGAGCAGAGAGGGAGACACAGAATCTGTAGCAAGCTCCTGGCTCTGAGCTGTCAGCACAGACCCCGATGGATGTGAGGCTCAAACCCACAAACCGTGAGATCATGACCTGAGCTGAAGTCGGACTCTTAACCTACTGAGCCATCCAGCACTGCTACTCTCGAAGTTTAATGATACTCCCTACAAGCTGAAGTCATTGATTTTTTGTGTTTGCTTGCATAATATGTTTCTAAAGCCGAAAGAGAGAGTTCAGAAAATAAAAGGAAATGTGCATGGCACTGGAAACTTTTTTTTTTTTTTCAAGAGAGAGAGACTGAGCATGTGCATGCAAACAGGGCAGGGGCAGAGGTGGGGGGAGAGAGAGAGAGAGAGAGAGAGAGAGAGAGAGAGAGAGAATCCCAAGCAGGCTCCATGCTCAGAGATGAGTCCAACACAAGACTTGATCCCACAACCATGTGATCATGACCTGAGGGGAAATCAAGAGTTGGATGCCACCCAGGTTCCCCACAGATGAAACATTTTATTTAAAAAAGATAATGCTGAGGGGCCCATGAGTGTCTACTGCTGATATTGGAAATGCTGTACCAAATTACTTTCTTTAATAGTAACTAGCTTTGTGAATTTTTGTGATATTTCTAGTTATATAATTATATTCTGCATGTTCTAATTTCTTCATTTCTATAGGAAAACATCTTGCTTGTCAAGACAAATCAAAGGAAAAATTTGGATATGAGCAGGACTTAGGAGCATGCACAACAGCGTTATTCTGCCTGGAAGTGAGTCCTGGCTCTGCTGCCTGCCTACCATGTGACTGTGGGAAATGGCCTCCCATTGGCCTCAGTTTCCCCATAGTAACTTCTTTTAAGGTTCATATAAAGGTTAATAAATTAAAACTTATTATGTGCTTAGAATAATGTCTGGTATTACTTAAACTTTTAAGAAAATACAGAAATTTCATAGGATAAAAAAAACAAACTTTTCAAGAATATTTAAGTTTTATGTGGTTAAGCTTTACTCAACAAATATTGTGTAATTACCATTTCTATCACTTTTATTTGTGCAAACTTTACTTTCACTGCTATATTCTAGAGGCAGGACTTTGGACAGGTTTCCTTATCATGTGTACCCTGCAAGAATGTTATCTTTACCATGGATTTTAATAGTACTATCCTTACAAATTTGTAAATAAACAATGGAATAATGAGAAAATACTTAAGGAAGATTTTCAAACATTGTAAATATTCCCTATATGCTAGGTAATGCTGTTAACATAAGTCAGGCATTGAATGTATTATAAAGAAGTTTCATACTGAACACACGGATTAACCTTTAATTAGTGTTGGGGTAACTGACCCATCATTCATTAAAGGTAAATAAATAAATTTGCTTTCATATGTTACACCTTATACCAAAAAATTTTTATATGTGAAGTAAAAATCACTACAGTACTAGAAAAAAATACAGGTGGCCATTAGTATAATTTCACAAAGGAAATTATTATAATTTCATAAGGAGAAATTTTATCTATCACTATATTATCACTATTTTATCCTAGTGATATAACAGAAACTTATTTAACATCAGAGGAGAAATTACACTGTTAGAGCAAGTTTGTCGTGTTTTCTTGCAGCCAGACTCTACAGAAAATCATGGGAAAGAAACAGCATGTTCTGTGCTCTCACGGGATATAAAATCTGATCAAATATCCTTGAATAAAATAACTTATGGAAGTATAAAAAGCAGAACATAGGATGAATGGTAAATCATATACGATCTGCAGTCCAAATCAAATTAGAGCCAATGTTGAGGACAATTATATAAAATACCAATGTACAATTTTTCAGAATGATATCAGATCCATTTGGGTGATGTTTCTATAGGCTTCAGCTCTTTTTTTTAATATTAAAAGTTAAAATTCTAGTATTTTTCAAGAAAAGAAGAAGTCATTCATTCTCAATGAATTATATAATTTTCCATATAGAATTTAACCAATTTTAATATATGTTGTTTCTCAGTTTTTATTTTTAAGAGACAGACATGAAAATGTTCACTCTGGTTTTCCCTTGCCAAATAACTGGAAAATGCAAAGTACCATCATAATCTTATTTGTTAGGTTTTTTAAATAATTCTATAATTAAACACTATTTAATTCAATACTATTTATGCCTTGCTTTAGCAAATCGGATAAGAAATCAATTTGCTAAAAAGTTAAGCATGATTTGTCCTTTGTGAACTTCTGAAGTTACTGCAAATCCCAGCAGTGTGTCCAGAACCCTTTCCTAACTAGCAGTCAGGTTTCATGTGCATCATGTTGTCATTCATTCTAACAAAACTGATGTGGCTGTTTGGGCACCACAGTTTAAATTTTACCTATTTACTTTCAGTCTAATTAATCTGAGAATCTGGTTTCACCCAGAGACACAAAGGAGAGGATGCTCTGTGGTGCTCAGGACACACTGGAATATTCTGATGCTTCCTTGAGCCTTTGCTTGGGTTTCTAATCATGTTTTCTGGGCTTGCCGTTGAAGGTGTGACTTGGTGGTGTCTAACTGCCTTACAGAGCTCTATGTCCCTAGAGGACAGGGTTATGGAATTCCCTTCCCTTCAGGTGTGGTCACTGTCCCAGCCACACTGGCCCTCCTCCTATGCTGTGAATCAGCACTTCACACCCATCATGATATCTTTGCACTTGCTGAGTTTTTTGCCTTGCGTCTGGAAAATTTTACCCTCAATCTTCCTACAGCCTAATCTTTTGTATTATTTATGTCTTAGACCATTTATTTTTCTTAATCTGAGTGGTCTTCTCAGATTACACCATCTAAAACAGCAGAATCCACTCCCCCACCCATCACTCACAGTCACCACCCTGCCAGTCCCTACCACAGAACCCTATTTCCTTTTCTGCACTATTCTATGTCACTGTTCTTCTTGGCTGTTTGCCCCGTGTGTCTCCCCTGATAACAGGTGTCTTGTCCCGTTCTTTGCTGTATCTCCAGCGCGTGGGATGGGATCGAATCGAACTCTACTGAGTGGCCCTCGAGAGCACGATAATGAAGATAGGAGCAGGGAGATGGAAGGAAGCAAAGGAGAGAGAGTGGACAGTAATGGGAACGACAAAAAACAAAGAGCAGTCCAATAAATTCCGTTATTACTCTGTTGACTCTTGCAGTATAAAAACCCACTGCAGACTTTACATTTAAAGTACTTCCCCTGAAGAAGAACCGCGCTGTGCAGAGTCAGGATCAACCCACCAGAGCTACTGATTTCCTTTATGTACAGTTCACACCATGCTTGTCCTTTTATGTCTCATTTTCCTTCATTCTACTCAAAAATTTCTTGACTTTATACGACACCTAGTGATCTCTTAGTCCTTTATCTCATCCATTTCTTTAAAAAAAAACAACTCTATTTCCTTTTCATATGATGAATAACCCTGCATGAAATGAAATTCAACTCAACCAACTACACTCAGTATTTTTATCTACAATTTGGGATAAAACCATCCATTTCCTGAATAAATTTTAATTTATTTAGTTATAGGATAGCTTTGTGGGAATGGAGTTTCTTTACATAAACCTTACATGCATTTTAAATAATTTAAGCCAAAAAAAAAAAATCAGTCGGTTAAGCAGCCAACCTCAGCTCAGGTCATGATCTCATGATGTGTCAGTTCGAGCCCTGAATCAGGCTCCGTGCTGACAGCTTCAGAGCCTGGAGCTTGCTCTGGATTCTGTGTCTCCTTCTCTGTGTCCCTCCCCCACTCATGCTCACTCACTCCCTCTCTCTCTCTCTCTCAAATAAACATTAAAAAATTTAAATAAATAAATAAAGCCAAAAATCTTTTACAATATTTCTACTATGTTTCAGTATATTTTCAACCATACTGTTCTCCTCATGAGGCCTTCTTAGAACTGGTTATAATTGCATAGATATAATTCAGCACCAGTGATATCTATAATAGTGGGGGGAAGAGAGCAGGAGAGGTATATGCCCAATAATAAGGCTAATAATGATGTAAGTTAAAGCAATTATGGTGCATCTCTTAAACGATTTTGAAATAATTAAGATAACTGAAAAAATATATAAAATATAAGAAATTATCTTATGTTACAGTGAAAGTTTTAACATATCAAAGTGAAATTTAAAACCAAAATTATATCCACATTGTAATAAAATATATAGAAAAGCTAAATATGAATTTAATGGGAAAAATCCAAATTAAAAAAAAAAAAATAAGAGTTTACACACTGGAGTAAAGGGCATAAAAAACTCTTGCTTTCTTTCATTTTCCCATAATTTATAGTTACTAATGTACGAGGAGGAGGAAGGTGAAGAGGATAAAGATATATTACCAAAAGAAAAGCCAATTTTCATCATGTGTTTTCCCTTTCATTCTTAACCTAATTGATGCACGTTGACAGCCTTGGCTGTACTTTGTGAGGTGGGAACAGAACTCCTGACCCATAATCTTATGGAGGAGTAAAAATCATGCACCCAACTGACTCCTTTCCCAGGCAGTGTACAATGGATTTATACCTGAGGTGGAAACAGAAACGGTTGGTCTGTCACAGGGTGGGGCACAAGGCTCCAGACCAAAGAAAGACTGTTTTCTTGCAATGAAAAGAACATCACTATGTAACGTGGGGAATGTTACAATTGAGTGAATGGCAATTTCATCCTAACGTCAACAGTTTTTCTCATTGACTATTTGCCAATAAGTGATGTAAAAGTATTATTATTAGAGAAGACTTCTCTGGATCCACAATGATAACACTCTGAGGTAGTGGGGAGTCCAAGGTGGAATTGCATTCACTGACATTCATGGGTTACTCTTGTACCTGGACAGGAGCTCGGGCTTCCTCTTGTGGCCACTGGCTGCCAGCAGAGAGCCCCAGGAAGGAGCGGACATGGCCGGACATGTGACAGATTGTCTGAGTTGTGCTGACAGGTCTCCTGACCTGCAGGCCACATTGTATGGGAATCTCATCTGAAACACAAACAGAACTGAAAAGTGAATTTCTGCCCATTTCCTCTCATGGACACATATCTGGTGGTCCAGTGGCTCTCAAAGCTGGAATTTCCTCTGAAAGACTGTGGTATTTCTATACACGCACCTCCCATTGTATGTACTTCACCTACATGCTGTATGGCCCTAAGTTAGGACCCAATAAGATAACACATGTCTCTGGTCCTCACCGTGTATTCTGCCCTCAGTCACTGGCTTGTCATGACAAGCTCCCAATGGTGAGAGTTGACCATACTGACATTTTTCGAGAACATAGGGATGATATTGGAACATGAGTATATTGGGAAGGATGCCCAGGGGTCTCGGATACACTTCATAACATACTCTTGAGAATGTTATGTTGCACAGGATGAGTCCAGCAAAAACTACGTGATTATTAAATATGTGTTGAATTAAATCTAATTCATAGGCCTTTTGGGGCAATTTTTATAGTATTTAGCGCCTTGAATTTTTATCTGTCTCAGCTAACATGGACTGCTGTAATACAGTCTTTGCCTTGTTGGAAACCACGAAAGGGCAGATGGGGCTACAGTATATGCCCATAGAACTCTGTCATATCTCACTAGACCTCAGTTTCATCATATGCAAAATAGGGACAGTGACACCCTGTCCTGTGTCACGGAGCCACCATGAGGATCAGGTGGGGATAAGAATGCAAAAGTGACTTGGAAATGTTTTATGTATGTAAAACGGGATTTCCTTTACTATAATTCTTATCACCATGGTTGGAAAAAATAGTAACATTTAGGTTTTAAGATTAGTTGTTTCACAAATATATTTACTGACACAAACGAAGTGAACTAAAAAGGCCAGAGATCACAGTGGCCTCTCTTCTAGCTTCCTTAAATGGTGGTCACTACATTTGTAATGCAATCATTGGTAGATAATGTTCCAAATAATTTGATAAAAAATAATTAATTTCCTTTACCTGAAACCATAGAATATATAATCAAGACCTCCATTGTGTTTATTTTCTATAAACCTTTTCTATAACATTGCCACTAAATCACACAGCCATCGTCAAACTGGTCACACAGGTAGATGTGGTGGGGACTCCATGATCTAGGCTCTTTGTTCATTTCCAAGATGACATTACTCTTTTGACAGAATTTTGTCACTTGGGTTAGTTCTTCCAATTCAGCAGAGAATTGCCAAAACCACTCTTGGAAGAAGCAGTATTTCTGTGGTTTTTCTGTTTGGTAAGTCCCGACTCTCCCTCAGAAACATGAAGAGAGTCAGCTTTTGAGCATCCGGAGTATAAACGGAAGCATATCATCGCCCCAAGTGATAAGAAAAACTCACTCGGCTGAAATGGAATCAAGTCAGTGGCACTATCAGCAAGAAGCACACTGTCACTTTTTTGTTGTAATTTCATGCGACAACCTCCAAGGACATTTAGTGGATATCATATTTCAAGATTGCAAGTAATTTGTTAATCTTTAATCAAGAAAGTCAAAGAGCTTTTCCCAGGCCCAAAGACTTATTCCATCCAAAGGAAAAGTCATTGCGTGAAGCTTTGTTTGGGAATCAAATTATTCATTCTGAAATAACATTGAAATTTATAGCATAATAAGAGTATTCCCTGCAGAATTTTTCTCATCATAATACTGACAAGGCAACATTACTGGTGACACTGTGGAAATAAGCAATTCACCAGCAAGTTACAATATTCTTTTCCTAATTTTGTGGTAGACTTTCTATCTAAAAGAGACAGTACGTATTATTACACAGAAGTTAATTTTCATGAAAAAGGAGAAATGCTAGGACTTAAATATCAACAGAGTTAAGGTGGACAACCACTGAGAGTGCAGCTAGTACAAGATAACGTACCATTTTGAGTGCAACAGCCCCTGGTATATGCAATTAGTCTGTTTTTTTGAAATGAAGAAAAACACATAACAAGTGCCTACAGCACCAACATTGGGTTTTAAAGCCTTTCCAAATATTCTATGTCTATATTATTTTTATAACAAGATAAAGGCAAAGAATATCATTATTAAAGACCACGTCTTTTTGTTAACAAATGTCATTGTTTTCATACTGTGAGGATGTTCTTCTGGTCCTAGTTTAATCCCCGGATAGTTTGCATTTCAATAGACACCTGTTCCTCTAGGTCAGAAATCTGATGAGCTAACATTCAAGGACCAAAGGGACTGTATTCAAAGAAGAGCTGACTCACACCTTGCTTCTGGATGCCATTGAATATGATATGGAGGGTCTATTAGGTGCAGAGAGTGTGTCCTGTTTAGTACAAGCTGGGGCGGATTTACCTCGGAATCTGAATGGGTTACAGAATTCTGGGGGAGTGGAGGTAATAGACTCCAAGACCAGCTTCCCAAAGGGACTAACTATAGACAGGTCACAGGACCGGCCAGGAGAGGGGCTACCGTTCCCTCAAATTTAGATGCCTCCACTCAGCCACTGGGTGTGGGCCCTCAGCCTCCATTCTGAGCGAGAAACTGCCACCAGCCCAGCTGCGGATCCTTTCTCAGAAAGAGGCACAAGCTCTGAATGATGCTTTGTTTGCCAATCTTCACTAAAAATATATGTATAATAGCTCTGCACAACCAAAATTATATGGAAGTTTTGTTTTGCCATTTTGCAACAACATCATACCCTGACAACGAATGATATCAGCCAAAATTGCACTGTGATGTGTTATTGAAATTTTGTGTGGCAACTTCTAAGGACATACCTACTGGATCATATTTCAAAATGCAACAGTGTGTTAACTTTTAGTCAAGAAAGCTGGACTGTTCTCTCAGCCCAATGCCTTATTGTATTCAGGAGAAAAATCCTTGCTTCAAGTTCGTTTTGTTTGGAAATCACATTATTCATCCTAACTTAATATTTAAATTACCAGCAAACCCAAAGTATGTTAAATGTAGAAAATGTTCTTCCTTTATATGAGTCACAAGCCACATCCATATGATAACAATTTCTGGGTGCTGGTTAAATCCCCTGTGCTTGCATGGAATAAATCTAATTTTTCTTCCACAGCACAGCTCTCCTAACATTTGAAAACATCACTTATATTTTTTATAATTCATCTATCCTGCAGCCTAACTGTTCCTACGCGTGCTTTATCTGTATAGATTTTGAGATTTTCTTCTGTCTTCTGGCTTGCTCTAATTTTTAATAGTTTTCTTAAAAAGGAGCCATTTGACATGGAATGTGATATTCCGGAACTGATTAGAAATAATAAGAAAAATACAGTGGTGCCATTGCATTTCTTTATTCTAAGTCTTTGTGCTTAGTTAACAAAATGCCCCAGTGTCATCTTGATACTATTTTTCTAATCTCATGAATGTCTTTTATTGCATTCCATATTAAAGTGCTTTTTCTTTTTAAAACTAAAACCACATGGCTTATGAGGTTTCCCTAACTGATTTTACCACTTGTACCTCTCTTTGTCCACGTCCCCTTCCTGAACTATATCCGAACTGTGTGGGTCTTCAGACCTTCGTGGATTTCCTGTCTTCTGTTCACTCTGGCCTCGGTCCTGAAGTCACCCTATCGTGGTCACTACTGGGCTCCATATTTATGTAGACAGCCACACACCCTGGACAAGTATGAGATTATCTTCCATATGAACACTTGCTATTCTAAATGTTGTTTGTAAGGTTTTCTGTTAGCAGAACCCCATGCACGTTTGTCAACCAGAAACCCGGAAATTGCTCCTGAATCCTCCCACTCACTTGTCTATGCATATCAAAATTATCAGTGCATTTTGTCTACTCTAACCCCTATATATGCTTGTGGATCCTGCAGACTTTTTGTCCCAATTAACCAGAAACCATCCCCCACTCCTTCTTGCCAACTGTAATATTCTCACACTAGGTCTCCCCACATTTTCTCTGATCTGACTCTCACCTTTTCTCAAAGGAATTGTCAGAGGTATTTTTTTTTTCTATTCAATTCTTTCATAGCTTCTGATTGTTCCCAGAAAAATAAATAAATTCATTCTTTGGGCCTATCAGTTCTCACAGTGGTTCATGCACTGAATATCAGCTTGATTTCCTAGCTGCACTAAATTTCTTTCCACATCCCAGATACACAGATGACCTCCAGGACTTGGGAGCACACTCTCGAATGCTTCTCCATTAAGTGCCTGAGCTTATGATAACTGAGATTCATCCACTTACCACAACTAGTGAATATTTAATACTGTCAGTTTCATTTATAAAGCAAAAGCCATCTTTCATTTGGCCTCTGCTCTATCTTCAGTATGTATGACAATACCTGGTACATAGTAAACACTCAATAAATATTGATTAATAAACACAAACATTGGTTTACACTGAAAGATAAAATTTGCTTGGACTTTCCTATGCCTCACAAGTGTATTTTTCCCTCAGTGTGTGAACATGAGATTATAATATTTATCTTTCTCTGGATTTTTTGTGACTTAACGATACATATGTTGTGACTATGTGTTAGTTTTTTTGTTGTGTACTATTTTTAGAGCACAGTCTCACTGAAAAACATAACATCCTCACTAGAACTTTTAAAGTACTGTTCTGCAGTGTCTATATTGTATCTGAAGAACATGGTATGTGAGTCCTAAATTGGAATGTTTCCTGTATTGTTCATTATGACATGTGCTATTTCAACATTCCTAGAGCACAAAAGATAGACATACTAGATAGATAATAAGGATTTCAATAATGGGAAATTGAGAAGAATTCCACATTATTTCAGGTTCCTGAAAACCTCACTGACATAATGTAAACAAATCTTACATTCAAGTGATATGTGTTTAACACAAAGGATCAAAAATGCTCATTTGAGGGGCTCCTGGGTGGCTCAATCAGTTGAGCATCCGACTTCGGCTCAGGTCATGATCTCACAGTCTGTGGGTTCGTGACCCGTGTGAGGCTCTGTACTGACAGCTCAGAGCCTGGGACCTGCTTTGGATTCTGTGTCTCCCTCTCTCTCTGCCCCTCTCCCACTCGCACTCTGTCTCTCTCCCTCAAAGATAAATAAGCATTAAAAAAAAGTTTTTTTTAAAAATGCTCATTTGATCAGAAAATCAAAAAAACTTGAGAATAATATAGCAAGTATAAGAGAATATGCTATTGATTATATAAATGCATGCTATTGAGATCATATGTAAAGGCTAAATATATAAAATAATAATAGGACTGAGGGACACATCACAAAGTAGAGAACAGCAAACCACTTAACTGGCCAAAATGATAGCATGGATATATATTTATATATGTATATAACTTATGTACATATTACTCAATATTTTATGATCATAAAATTAGTTCATACAAAATATTTTATATATAAGATAGTATTTATATATAAAATATTATTCAAAATTAAAGTTGAGCAAAATATTTACAGTGCACATTCTAAGAAAAAAATTATGCCAGAGACTTGTGAACACATACATTTTATTTTTCTTATGCAATTTTTAAAATAGGTAGTAAAAACTAGCTTGTAGAAACAACAATACCATAAGGCTTTAGAAACTTAAGCTTGAAATTGTCCTAAAATAGCAAAGCCATAGGTACATTGTGATTGTAGTGGTGTGTATTTCATTCTGGGCATTTATTTTTAGAGACCATGTGAATTAGTCTCAGGAATGTGTGTGCACGAATCTCTGAGTTCCTGTAATTTTACACTGAAGTTTGACACAATTGCCTGGCAGGAAGTGGAAGATGCCTCTAGAAAAGACATATGGAAGTGATCCCCATGCTTGATTAACACTGGCAATCTAAAGTGAACCTCTCCATGGGGCGCCTGGGTGGCTCAGTAGATTGAACATCCGGCTCAGGTCATGATCTCCCGGTCCATGAGTTGGAGCCCCGTGTCGGGCTTGTGCTGACACCTCGGATCCTGGAGCCTGCATTGGATTCTGCGTCTCCCTCTCTCTCTGCCCCTTCTCTACTCATTCTCTCTCTCTCTCTCTCTCTCTCTCTCTCTCAAACATAAAAAAAATTTTTTAATGAAAAATTTAATGAAAAAAATTTTTAATGAATAAATAAATAAAGTGAACGTCTCCAGGGAATAAGTTTTAAGACTCATCTGCACAAGTAGATTATCAGGCAAGCTTAAGTTGGTCTTATCACTGAACCTGTTTTATAGAATGTCTGCAAATGTTTCTGCCACTTGAAGATATTTGTTAATTCGGTAAATGTGAAGGGCAGTTTGGGATCAACCTCCAGGACATATTTACGTGCATCAATATACAGGGACAAATTTGGATTTATAGGCCATAAATAATTATGACTCTTGAGGCTGAGAAGAATTAAAACAATTTAAAAGACTGTAATATTAAAAAAAAAGTTAAAAGAAAATGAAAAACAGATATCCTGAAGAATCTAATTACTCACATATGAATATGAATGTGCTACAATTTCTTCTCTTAAGAGCTATCATTGAAAAAATGTAGGGGCACCTGGGTGGCTCAGTCAGCTGAGCATCTGACTCTTGGTTTTGGCTCCGGTCATGATCTCATGATTCGTGGAATTGAGCCCTGCATTGGGCTCGGCGCTGGCAGCGGGGAGCCTCCTTGGGATTCTCTCTCTCCCTCTCTCTCTCTCTCTCTCTGCCCCTCCCCCCCTTGCACTGTGTCTGTCTCTCTCAAACAACAAACAAACAAACAAATGAAAATGTAGAAATACCAGCCAAAAATACTAGGATGAGAAATATTATTTGTCAATTCAAAACTAAAAATGAAAATATGTCTCTGTTGTTTTAGACATATAATCAACTATTATTGTTTATGTTTAAGGGAAAAAATTCAAACTATGCAGTCAAACTCATTCTTACCTTGAGCTCAGAGCAAATGTCCAGGTCTGGAATTCAGTTCAACCTTATTGGCTATAGGATTTGGGCAATCACTTGAAATTCTGACTAATAAATGGGTTCACTATGGTATTCCTTTCTATCTGCCTCTCTCAGAAATGAGAGAACAAATGTGAAGATGGAAATGTGCTACACAGTTGGTGGCAATGAGTGCATGGCTCTTCTGAGTGTTGACTGTCTTCCCCACACTGCCTCAGGTGCTGTGTTCCCTCAATGAAGCCTCACTGCCCTCTCTGTTTTAGATCTTTCCTTAAATCTGAGGTACTTCCTAGATGATCCTATTAAAATTGCCCCATATCCCAACCCTTCCTATCTTCCTTCCTTTCTTTATTTTTCTCCATGGCATTAATTTCCTCTGACATACTGTGTATATCAATACCAGTTCCATAGTAGGAATAGATATAAAGGATTGATAAAACATAATCTGGCTTTGGTTTTTATATTTAAATCAGGTCAGGTTGTTTAGCCAATGCTATTCCTTCTTAACATATATTAAAGTCTGACTTAATTGTTTTTTTACATACCCTTGACCCTGGAGTGGCAAGAAGGGCTTAAAAATGATGAAGAAGAGAAGTTTTATCATTAAACAGTGGTTAAGAATCTGGGTGAAGAGGGGCACCTGGATAGCTCAGTCATTTGAGCATCTGATTCTAAATTTCACCTCAGGCTGTGATCTCAGGGTTGTGGGATTGAGCCCCACATCAGGCCCCATGCTGGGTGTGGGGCCTGCTTAAGAATCCCTCATTGCCTCTGCCCCTCTCCCCTGCTCACACTTTCTCAAATGAATAATAATAATAATCTGGGTGAGGATTCAGAAACCTATGTTGAAATTTTGGCATCAACACTTAGAAGTAATATGGTTTTAAATAAATAATGTAATCTCTTTAACCCAAGTTTTTCAGCTGTAAAATTGGGAGAAGATTTCAACAATCATTTCCACCCAATAGTATTCCTGTGTAGATTACAAGAGAGGAGATGTGTAAAGCAGTTAGCACACCTTGGTATACAGCAAACACTCAACACCCATTAATGTTGCTGTTACAACATGGCTGGTGACACAGGCATCCCCTGACATTGGTAAAACTGCAGTCAACATGTATCACTTTGTAGCATGTGAAAGTCCCACACCGGGTGGAGTGAGGACACTAAACCATCAAAGAGATAATCTCTTCTTCCCAAGACTGTATGTGCAGAACATGCAGGACAGTACATGAAACACATTTTGAGTATTATAATGAAATAATTACTAAACAAAGAGTTTATGTGCTGCTGTATTAATTTCTGGAAATTTCTATATGGAAGGTTGAATTTTTACTTGGACCTTGACTGAGGGGTAAGGAAAGACTGTAGAGGGAAATTGCTACCAGTTTATAGAAATCAATGGTACTCTTCCCCTCCTCTAAAGGCAAAAATCAGAGAAATTAAACTCTACTGGAAAACATGATAAGCATTCCCACTCACAAGAAACTCTGATTTTACAAACATCCTGTTTGGATATACGTGCAGCATTCTCACACAAGCCAGAATTCACTTCTCAAACTCACATACTAAAATTTTCTTAATTAGAATTCTTGATGGAAATTCCTTTCCACATTGCAAATATTTGCATTTTTTTAAAGATCGTTTTTCAACTTTAAAGCATCTATAGAAAGAAGAAAAAAGACTACTATTTTATTAATGTTTTTGGTATGTGTTTAAAATATTTAAAAGGAGTTTTTTATTAATATATCAATGATTTATACACAATGTGGTTTTAGAGTGCATTAAAATTATTTGTTCCTCTTGTCACAAATATTCCCTCTATAAACCTTTACATTAATTATATATTCAACCAATTTTTCTCCGTAAATACTATCAAGTCAAAAAACTCAATGCAGTCTCTGCTTGAAATAAAAATTCTCAATTGATAATATCTGATTAATAATACTGCAGTGTAGTTGTAGTTTATTCAAACAGAATATGACCTCATTTTTACTCCTTAAAAAAAGAAAGGAAAAGTATTTTAATGTAATGAAATTAGACAGTCACAAGGGTTGGTCATTTTTGTCTAAAACAACTAATTCTCAGTTCTTGTAGAAAGTTTGCAGGCAGCAGTCATGTAACACAGCATGGGAGACATTTGTCACTTGGTATATGTCGGGAATAGAAGCTCATTTTAACAGGGATAAACCAGGCTGATTTTGAAAGGAGGCTGAATAGTCAACAGTGCCTGAAATGTGTGAATTCGAGCATCTCCAAGATGACTTTGACACTGCACATTTCGAGAAGCAGCGTTATCACATTCCAAGGAAGCAGTTTTTTCATCTGATTTCATGAGCATGCCCTAATTTCCTTAGTGATGTCTCCAGGCAGCTGTGACCCCAGGTTATGGCTCCCTGAGGATTCGTATCCAGCACCTGAATGACCGTGTGCACGGAGTTAGTTTTATTTGCAAGGATTTACCTCCTCTTCTCTGAGTCTAAATGATGATGCATTTAATCTCAACTTTCCTGGTTTGCCAGACACAGTTTTCAGATTTATTGTACTATTAATGTGCTTTCCTTTTCATTTTATTAATTTTATAATTCTTCTCTGTACAAAAGGAGGGTGAAATAAATTACCTCCTTCATCAAAGATCTGAGGAACTAAAATCTTTATGTTACTGCTCAGATACGCACACACATAGACATTTCTACAATATACATTTACTGATATCCATGTAGCGAGGTAATAATTCCTTCAGCATGTATCACTAGGGTAAATACAAATTATTAAAGCCTTTTTTAATTCAGTAAAGTAATATTCCATTAAAATTTGAAAATGTAAACAACTTTTAACAAAGCAATACTATTCCAGGGATGTTATCTCAAAGAGAAAAACATTACTCTAAAAGTTACATGCAGAGACATGTTATTTGGTGTTATGTTTGTAGGTATGCAGGTGGGATGGAAAGAAAAGTAAAAGCCTATTACTAGCTGAATGATTAAATACATTTTCTACTGCAAGATCTTAAGTAGTTATTCAAAAGCATGAGGGACTTCCAGTTCTGGATCAAGGTTGAACTAGACTGGTACCAAACACTCTCCCTATGAACGCCTGCATATATTAGATAAAGTGTAATTGCTTCTCCATATATATGTTTTTAAACCTGTGTCCTCATGAACAAGAAAGAAGTAAATCTCCAAGTGCCAGATGCGAAGCAAAAGCTGAAAAAGGAGTTGAGCAGATATCACAGCAGCCCCGAAGGGCAGCTGAATCTTGTATTGGCTGAAGGATTAGGTCAGGGTTTAAAACCACACAGGTCCTCCAATGACTACTGCAAGTCCAATGAAAAGAAAACAGGATCACTCTACCCTCCCACCCAGATGGAAGACAAGGGTGGTTTGTCAGATGTTCCTGAGGAACCATCCGTATCTCCTTGGCACAGGTCTGTAGACAGGAGGCTTCTAACAACTGTTTCCCCAGCAGCCACCATACAGGATGTCAGCTGTACATCCTGGGGGTGCTGGAAAGGCCCCAGAGAAGACCCAACCTGTGGTAAATGGGCCCTTGGCAGACAGATGCACCTGCCTTCTCATTCACCTGCCTGAGGATCATCACCCCAAGACTCCCCCACAGGACTGAGCTCCAGTGGCCCACAGAGGTGAAAGAA
This sequence comes from Cryptoprocta ferox, assembly GCA_028646485.1. Lineage (NCBI taxonomy): Eukaryota > Metazoa > Chordata > Mammalia > Carnivora > Eupleridae > Cryptoprocta > Cryptoprocta ferox. The sequence goes on from CM053561.1 coordinate 16,928,093, forward strand.
ACCTTGGTCACACAGACCTCACTGATCTTCCCTCCTCACCACTTCTCTTGTCCCCCAGCTTTCTGATTTTCCAGGATCTTCTCCCAAACTGATCACTTGAACTTGAGGTCTCACTTCAGGGCTCTGGAGGCGTCCAAACTAAGATGGACACTTCTACGGTGGATCTGAGGAATAAAACATTACCCTGAGAAAAAGGGCCATTTCTTCTCCCATCGACGTCAGGTCCACATTTACCCTACCTGAGTGGGACAAAGATGTCCTAAACTAAGATAGTATTTTTTAAATATTGACATTGATGTTTCTTTTAAGTAGGTGCAGGGAAGTAATGGCCACTGAGTGTCCTATAAGAAACATATTCAGAATTTCTGTAGGGAAACTCTAGCAATATTCCTTGTGAGAATCTCATCAGGTGGAAAAATAATTCATGCTTAAAATTAACATATAATTAAAAATCATTAAACACACAAAGAAACAAGCCATCATAAGAGAGAGAAAGAAGATATAACAGGTAGAATTGCTGCAGCAAAGATCTTCACAGAAAGCATCACACATGAAACAATAAAATAAACATATTTGAACAACTAAAAAGGGAATCTTTAAAAACTATCCAAAGGAAAGGACATCATGAAAAAACACATTTTGAAAAAGAACGAGAATGGGGTGCCTGGGTGGCTCAGTCAGTTAAGCGTCCAACTTCGGCTCAGGTCATGATCTCTCAGTTCGCGAGTTCGAGCACCACATCAGGCTCTGTGTTGACAGCTCGGAGCCTGGACCCAGCCTCAGATTCTCTGTGTCTCCCTCTCTCTCTCTCTGCTCCTCCTCCACTCATGCTCTGTCTCTCTGTCTCTCAAAAATAAAAAAAAAAATTAAAAAGAAAAAGAATGTGAATACTTTTATAAATGAAAAAAGTTTCTCTTTAATACAGATTTAAAACATAAAACTACAAGATGTAAATGAATGAACCTGAAGATGAGTGACAAAATGTAGCCCAGAGAGGGAAATGGGCCAAATGTAAGAAAAAATATGTGAAGACTTGAGATATCCAGGTAAAGGTTCGACATATACTACAAATATAAGACAAATTTCTGATACCTGTCTAGAGGGTTTTGCATGATGTTAAGTGAGAAAAGTAAGAAGAAAGTAATTAAATATAACATAAACACATTTTTTGGCTAAACAAATAGCACCAAATGTAGAAAGAAACTGTGCATGTCCACGTGTGTCATATGATGGGATCAAGGCAGAAGTTGTTAAAAATGCCACCAGCTTGTTAGAGATGCGGGATGTCATGGTCAGGCAGATGGAGAAGGAAATGGGGCCAAACTGTGGGAAAAAGAATAAAGCAGTTATATTTTGAAGGTGATATTACTCTGAAATATGGGATATGAACCCACTTACATAAATTTATACACATGCCTGCTGTGCACATGATGAAATGAGGGAGAGGGTGGCCCTCAAAACAACAGCTGCTGTCATCTCCACAGGAATTTATGTGACTTTTTCTTTCTTCCTTACAAGCTTATATAGAGGCTTTCTTTCTTAAAGGAGCAGATTATCTTTATATAAGTGGGTATAAAAGCTATTGTCAACTTGGAAAAATCAGATTTCTATCCTCATCTTTCACCTTATTTCAACCACCTCAAAGCCACAAAATGTTTGGTGTAGAGAGGGGGAAAGGTGGCAGACATACTTCCATGCTCAGGTTTGTTCATATAACGCACACGTAGTAACTGCCATCCTGTTCCACCTTCTCACCTGTGGCACTTGGTAACACTGAGTCTGAGCCTCAACACACAGCGTGCTCACAGCTCTGGTTGGTTTGGATACCATCTTGCTCAACCAAAAAGAAGGAGAGTAAATGATCACAACTATGAATAAAAATGGACTATTTCATTTCTAAAGTTATTTTAAGTTTCAAAAGATAGTATACCCTTTCTCCGTTATTTTCAGTAGCAGGAAAATTAATTTCAGTATTTACCAAGTGATATCTATTAGTTATATTTATAAAAATTATTGTATTATCAATTAATCTACTTTTACGTAATTTATACAATAAGACAAATTAATAAAGTAATTTTGAAAAACCATCCTATTCAACTATTGCAATTGTCATTTTCAGAGATAACACCCAAGCAAAGACAGCAAAGGCAAAGATAAGTGGGACTATTTCAAATTGAAAAGCTCCTGAACAGCAAAAGAAATCTACTGAACAGGAGAAAGTATTTGTAAATCATATATCTGATAAAGGGCTAATATCCAAAATATATAAAGAACTCATAAAACTCAATAGCAAAAAAAAATCTGATTAAAAATGGGTAACATTTTTAATCAGATTTTTTTTTCCAAAGAAGACATACAGATGGCCAATAGGCACATGAAAATATGCTCAACATCATAATCATCAGGGAAATGCAAATCAAGACTGCAATGAGTTATCACCTCACACCTGTCAGAATGGCTATTATCAAAAAGACTGGAAAAAACAAAGTGTTGGCAAGGACCTGTAAAATGGAAATGCTAGTGCGCTGTTGGGGATGTACGTTGGTGCAACCACTATGGAAAACAATATGGAGGTTCCTCAAAAAACTAAAAAATAGAACTACCATATGACCCAATTCTACTTCTGGGTATTTATGTGAAGAAAACAAAAAGATATCTGCACCCCATGTTACTGCAGCATTATTTATAATTGCCAAGATATGGAAACAACCTAAGTGTCCATCAACAGATGAATGGATAAAGAAATATATATATTTCTTTATATATGCACACAATGGAATATTACTCAGCCATAAAAAGAATGAAATCTTGGGGCAATTGGGTGGCTCAGTTGGTTAAGCATCTGACTCCTGGTTTCAGCTCAGATCATGATCTCACAGTTCGTGAGTTCGAGCTCTGTGTCAGGATCTGCGCCAACAGCATGGAGCCTGCTTGGGATTCTGTCTCTCCTTCTCTCTCTCTGCCCCTCCTCTCCTCACATGTGCTTTCTCTCTCCCTCAAAATAAATAAACTTAAGAAATAAAGAATGAAATCTTGCCATTTGCAACAACATGGATGGACTTAGAGAGTTTTATGCTAAGTGAAACAAGTCAGACAGAGATAGAAAAATCCTATATGACCTCACACATATATGAGACCTAAACAAACATTTTTAAAGTAAAACATATAAACAAAACACAAAGTTGATTGATACAGAGAACACATTGGCAGTTGCCGGAAGTGGGCATGGGGATTGGGCAAAATGGTGAAAGGCGTCAAAGGAACAAACCTCCAGATATAAAATAAGTAAATCTAGGGAATATCATGTCCCGCATGGCAAGTGTAGTTAATAATATTTTATTGCATATTTGAAAATTGCTAAGAGAGCAAATCTTAAAATTTCTCATTACAAGAAAAACAAACTTCAGTAACTGTGCATGATGATGGGTGTTCACTAGACTTGCTGTGGCAAACATTTCACAACATGTCAAATTGTGATGTAGCACACTTGAAGCTAACATCATGCTGCACGTCAGTCATGCCTCAGCACAAAATTAGTTAGAAAATAAATAACATCCAAAGAATCAGTGTTCTTCAAACATACCAATCTATCTTCAAAGACCAGTGTATTTCTGTGCTTATTCTATTTAGAGCCAAATAAAACAGTCAGCCTTCAGGAAACAGTCAGATGGGCTGTGTGCTTTTGTCAAGAACAACTCGTTACTGGCTTTGACATTATCAGTTACACAATGATGAAATGGCATTACAGACCTTAAATAAGGTGGACACACCATGTTCCTCTCCTTCAGAAAACCTCCACCCCAAGTCCCCCCCGCCACCACATACATGCATATATGCATACCAGTTTCTAATTTGCTTCATATGTAACCTTAGACGATGGATGCATTAAGCACTGCTTTTCAAAGGACTGATCCTTTAAATAAATCAGTATCAGAATTTAAAAGTCAAGATCTCACCCTGTGTATGTTTTAGGAAAAATTGTTTTTTCTCTGGACTTTCACAAGAATTACACTCACACAAAAGTATTGAGCCTGAAACTGTCTAGGAGAATCCAGAAAATGTTCCCTTCCATGTACCATGAGCTCTTTTGCTCATTCATGGAGAATGAGGGTCATGACTTGGCATTGTGGGATTCAATATTTGGATTTTAATTCCAGAGCTAGAACTTTAGTGTGACTGTAATGAATCCGCATTCAATATTTTAATATGATTGAGGAAGATAATTAGTCACAGTTGAATAAAACAATACCAGCTGGAATTCTACTTCATTAACAGGATTCCAGAGGAACATGGAAGGTTCTCCAGAATCGCAGATCTTGTTCGTATTAACATCAATTTAATCAATGTTTATATTTTAGTATATGAGTTTTACCGAACTCTGTGAGAGTATGAGCAAAATTCATCAGCGTTTCAGCAGACTAAAGAGCTAGTTTGATCAAAGGAAACTTTGTTGCAATTAAAATTTTCTTAAATTTACTTTTCTACTGATAAATAATTTCCTTGGATGAGCAATTTTGCCAAAGCATAGTTTCACAAGTTATATGGTTTAAGGAGATCAATTGCAAAATAGACAATATTCCACAGAATTCAGAATTCTTTGCAGCTTTGTATTATTATTAGCATCTGTTATTCCAATCATTTTCTTCCGGTAATATCTGGGTAAGGCATGAACAGCTACTACAGTCAAGAGCCCAGCAAAGCAAGTGATTTCTTTTGGAGAAGAAGTGATGATGTGGCCATAAATGCAGGAAGAAGAGAGCTATGAATGTTGGACCATTAAAAGCCATTGATCACTTTGGCTATTCAGGGTCTTTTGTGATTTAATACAAATTTTACAGTTGTTTGTTCTAATTCTGTGAAAATTATTACTGGAATTTTGATGGGTATTATACTGAATCAGTAGATTGCTTTGGGTAGTATAGAAATTTAACAATTATTTCAATCCAAGCACACAGAATATCTTTCTACTTATTTGTGTCATCTTTGATTTCTATCAATATGTTTTCATTCCAGAGTACAGGTTTTTCACCTCTTTGGTTAAGCTTGCCCCTAGGTGTTTAATTCCTTTTGATACAGTTGCAAATGGGATTGTTTTCTTTATTTCTCTTTCTAATAGTTATTAGTGTATAGAAATAGAACAGATTTTTATACTGACTTTGTATACTACAACTTAACCGAATGCGTTTATTGGATCTAGTAGTATTTTGGTGGATTCTTTAGGGTTTTAGGGTTTCTAGGTATATGATACCATGACACCTGCAAATAGTGACAGTTTTACTTCCTCCTTTCCAATTTGGATGACTTTCCTTTCTTCCTTTCTGAGTTTTCATTTGTTTTTTTCTTCCAAATTGCCATGGCTTGGACTTCCAGTACTGTGCTGGGTGAAGGTGGCAAACTTGGGCATCCTTTCTTGCTCCTGAGCTTAGAGGAAAAGCTCTCAGCTTTTCACTGTTCAGGATGATGTCAGCTGTGGGCTTGTCTTAGATGGTCTTTATTGTGCTGACGTATATTTCCTTTGTATTGACTTGGTTGAGAGCTTTTATAATCTCAACATTCTTATAAACAATGCATAGCATTCACATAATAATAAAAGTCATCAAAACCACAGGATTTGTTCAGAAACAAGTAAGAAAAAACCTGGAAAAAAATACAGCGTGTGCACTGTGTTGTACAGCCCTTGAGGTAATGACGCTTTTTAACATTTTTAATGTGTTAGAAGAAGACATGTGGTAGAAATTGTATGAGGCCTGAACAGCTTAAATTACCTATTGCTTAGTCTTCTACAGAAGAAAAACCTTGAATTGTAGTCCCAAAAAGAGACAAGAAAACAGATGCAACTGGTGCAGTATTATAAAAAATGGTTCTCTGTTAAAAAACTAATGAAAACTATCAAAAGCATTACAACAGCAATGTTAAAAACCAAGATAAATCTTTTTAAAAACTTTACTTGTGCATCACAAACTAAATTGATAAATATCAAAGACAACAAATTGCTTGAATCTAAAGCAAAAAATTATATTGCTTTATAAAAACAAAAATCATACTAGAGCTGATTTCTCACAAGAAACAGTAATAGCTAAAAGCCTTTGGTTATATATTCAATGTTCTAAAAAAGAAAATGTCAACTGGGAATTCTATAGCTATCTTACATATATATTAAAATTAATAGTGATATTAAATAACAAAACTATAGACAATCCAAAACTGAGAAAATCTGACACAAGTAGACCCATGAAACATTACATGAAACATAAAAGTATTATTCAAAAGAATTAAAAATAATCCCCAAGGAAACAGAGATGCAGGCACAACAGAAAGTGTGAAACGTTGATTGATCTAATTAATAATGACTTCAGAAATAATAGGAACACCTGTGAGTTTTAAGTATATAGAGAATTTAACTATACCAAAAATCTCTTGAAGACAAGAGAGTAAAAGATTTCAAAAACTTTGAATTTTCTGAAAAGTGATTAAGTTATTATAACAAATCACAGTAAGCCAAGAAGAAATGCTTTAAACATTATGAAATCATGAAAATGATACAAAATAGTATATTTAAACCAGAAAACATGAGTAACTACATTTAATGTAAATGTAGTGTAGTAAAAGATAAAGATTGTTAGAAATGATTTAAAAAACAACAACATAATACTCTAAGAGATGTAAATATTAGGACACGGAAAATGTAAAAATAGAAGGCTAGGAAAAGATACACAAACCATTGCTAAGTAAAGAAAGATGGAGCTTTCTCCACCACTGACATGTCTAATGGTATAAAAGGATACTGGGTTATATGATAACAGAAGAAAGATGTTTGCAACACAGCTCATGCCTGCTGCAAAGCCCTTTAAGGCAAGAAATACAGAGATAAATTAAGATATTCAGAATAGTAAAACTGACTTTCCACCAGGGAGATAAAATGTGTGTGCGTGTGTGTATGTGAATATATAAAATATATTACCTGTGCCTGTTGATGTATATAATATGTGTATGTGCGTATAATATTGTAGGGTCAAGGGCAGCCTGCGTCCAAACTTTCCACTTTAGCACAGTGATTGTTTTTATTTTTTAAAAAAGTTTATTTATTTTGAGAGAGAGAAAGAGGGAGAGAGAGAAAGGGAGAGAAAGGGAGAGAGAATTCCAAGCAGACTCTCCAATGTCAGTGCAGAGCCTGATTCAGGGTTTGAACCCACAAACTGTGAGATCATGACCTGAGCTGAAACCAAGTGGTGGGTGCTCAACCAACTGAGCTTCCCAGGTGCCCTGGCACAGTGGTTATTTTAAGTTATTAGGAAACAGCTAGTGCAGGAAGAGGGTGGAACAGGAGGATCTTGAGCCCACCTCCTCCATGGGCCTACCGAGAGAACACCCACCAGTCCAGGACATGACATTGGCAGAATAGACTTTTAACACTTAACAGATCTGGTTTGGCTTCCCTCTTTCTTGGCCTGCGGTGCCAACGGGCCCAAGGGCAGGACGTGATGGTCATTGGTCCAGGTACTTCACTGGCACTCTCCTTCTTCCTGCCCCTGTTGCTCTTGGTGGGGAAACAGATGTACAGCCACCAGCTGGCCTCCACTGAGTGGCTCACCATCCAGGGAGCCCTGCTGGGCTCCGGTCTCTTCGTCTTCTCTCACTGCCTTCAGTAATCTGGAGAATCCTGGTTTTGGCAAAGGATTCTAAGCAAAGATCTTCCTTGAGATTCTTCTCTGCCTCCTGTTGACTCTCTTTGCATCCGGCTTCATCTATGGAGTCTTTGTCATCACCTCCTTCATCTTCTCCATGGTTGGCCTACAGGGCATCACAAAATCTTCTCCACTTTGTACCAGGCAACAGCTCCAGTCCTCATATCAGACAAGGTCATGGGGAAGGGCTATCATAGAGTGCCACAGTTAACTGTAGAGAGGAAGCCACATTTAATGGGTAGAAGAGGCACAGACACCATCAGGAACCAAATGGGAGGGATGTCACAACCACAGAGAACAGTGGAGAGCAGACCCCACTCCAGGTACCCAAGACATGGGTGATCTGCAGTGGGAAGATGAGTCTCTATAACATTTGGCTTTGAAAACCAGTGGAGCTTAACTTCGTAAGTTTTACAATCAGCAGGGCTAAGTACCTAGAAATTTAAAACTCAGTGGGCTCAGCGTTGGAAGAGCTGGAGAATAATAGGAAACGGAGCCCTCACCCTTAAAGAGCCAGCATAAATCTCCAGCAGAAATACAGCATAGAAGTAGCTGTTTGAAAAGTGCCTGGGGTATATGGAAAGATTTATTGACTAATCTCAGAATGTGTACTAGAGGGGCAGGAATATTTGGGAGACTTCACTAAGAACAAAAGAGGTGGTGGGCACCATTTCTCTCTCTTGCCCTCTAGCATAAACACACGGTCGCCTGCAGGAACTGGTGCAAACATTCTCCACCTAGAAACATAGCTAAATGGAACAGAATAGAGAGAGCAGAAATAAATCTATGCTTTCCTGGTCAATTAGTCTATGACAAAGGCAGCAAGAATATACAATGGGGAAAAAGACAGTCTCTTCAACAAATGGTGTTGGGAAAACTGGACAGCAACATGTAAAAGAATAAAAATGGACCACATTTTACAACATACCCAAAAATAAATTCAAAAATGAATTAAAAACTTGAATTTGAGACATGAAACCATAAAATGCCTAAAAGAAAACACAAGCAGTAATCTCTTTGACATCAGCCATAGAAACATTTTCCTAGATATGTCTCCTAAGGCAAGGAAGACAAAAGCAAAATTAAACTATTGGGACTACATCAAAATAAAAAGCTTCTGTACAACAATAAACAATCAACAAAACAAAAAGACAACCCACAGAATAGGAGAAGATATTTGCAAATAATATATCCAATAAGGGGTTAGTATCCAAAATATATAAAGAATTTACATAAGTCAACACCCCAAATACAAGTAATCTGCTCTAAAATAGGCAGAGAACCTGAATAGACATTTTTTCTAAAGACACACAGATGGCCAACAGAAACATGGAAAGACACTCAATATCACTCATCATCAGTGAAAGGCATGTCAAACCACAATGAGATATCACCTCACACCGTGGGAATGGCTAAAATGAAAAAGACAAGAAACAAGTGTTGGTGTGTAGAAAATAGAACCCTCATGTCCTGTTGGTGGGGGTGCAAATTGGTGCAGCCACTGTGAAAGACAGTGTGGTTTCCTCAAAAAATTAAAAATTAAAAATAGATCTTATGATCTGATAATTCCACTACTGGGTATTTACTAAAGAGTATTGGAACACTACTTCAAAAAGACATATGTACCCTTCCTGTGTTTATTGCAGCATTATTTAATTTATATACTTATATACTCACACACATATACCTAAATACAACAGAATATTACTCAGCCATAAAAAAGGAATGAAATCTTGCCATTTGCAACAACATGGATGGAGCTAGAGAGTATTATGCTAAGTGAAATAAGTCAATAAGAGAAGGAAAAATTTCACAATTTCACTCATATGTGAAATTTAAGAAACATGACAATGAAACAAAGAAAAAAGGGATAAACAAAAAACCAGACTCTTAACTACATAGAGAACAAACTGATGGTTGCCAGAAAGGAGGTGGTGAGGGGATGGATGAAACAGATAAAGGGATTAAGAGTAAACTTATTTTTTAAAAAGTTTAAGTTTATTTATTTTTCAGAGAGAAAGAGAGAGAGAGAGAGAGAGAGAGAGAGAAAGAGAGAGAGAGAGAGAGCATTTGCAGGGTAGGAGCAGACAGAAAGGGAGACAGAATCTGAAGCAGGCTCCAGACTCCAGCACAGATCCTGACATGGGGCTCGAACCCATGAACTGTGAGCTCATGGCCTGAACCAAAGTTGAATGCTTAGCCAACTGAGCCACCCAGGCACCCCAGGAGTATACTTATTGTGATGAGTACTGAGAAATGTATAGAATTGTAGAATCACTATATTGTACACCTGAAACTAATATAACACTGTATGTTATTTATACTTGAATTTACAAAATGGATTAATAAGTTAAGAATAAAAGAAATAGCTGGAGAAAGGACACTCCAATTCTCCTCTGTCCTCCTAAAGCAGGAATTAAATCTCCTTTATGGAAGATACCTTCCCTGTGATAAGAAGTAAAATGACATCTTAACACCAGAGATAGAGACTTTAAAGCTATAGAAACAACCTTGTCACTTTCTGTCTAATTGGCTACCTCAGCCCAAATTTCTTTTACAATTCCTTACGATTTAAAACTTGCAAGCATGTTTTCTTTTTCCTGTCAATTCTTCACAAATGTATTGTCTTTGCCTAAAATGTGTGAAAACTTCCCACCTTGTCATTTCATTAGATATCAGTTTCATTATTGGGCCTCCAAGATCAGGTAATAAAGCTTTGTGGGTTTTTTTCTCCTTTCAACCTGTCTTGTGTAAATTTAATTCTTAGTCCATCTGGAAGAACCTAAAAGGTAGAGGAAGAATTTTTCCTTCCCTGAAATCTATATTATCCCAAAATATAGTTTGGAAAAACTGACAAATAGAAAAGGAAAAGCAAATCCTCAATTAGGTTGGAATATTTTAAGCAGGAAAATAAATACTGCAGGAAATAAACACTAGCAACACTGTAGAAGTGTTGAAAATGACAATCACCTCTTGATCTAATTATGTATTAGAAAGATTCCATAAAATCACCCTAATAAATGTTGTTTTTACTGCACATATAATCATCCATCTTGGCCATGTGCGTGCCCTCAAAGCAAGTCTTGTCAAATTTTAAAGTAAGAAAACATATGTTTTCTGACCATAAAGAAATTATGCTAAGAAACAATTTTAAAAATGATAAGTAAAATTATCCCATCTGTTCTGAATTCAGCTACATATTATTAAACTGCCCAGAAGAAAATGAAAATCAGAAAGTTGTTTATATTGAAATTAAAGCACATAATAAGATCTGCAATACAGATAAAGTTGTGTTTAGAGAGGATGTTGTAGTATTAATATATATATTTGAAAAAAAGGTAAAAATAAATGCTTACTTCTCAACAAGTTGGGGAAAAATTAAATAAGCCTCAAAGAAAGTTGAAGAAAGAAAAAAATAAGAATGTCTAATTCATCATATAAGGTCAGCATAACCTCAGTAATAAAACCTAACAAGGACTTGGAGGAAAGGAAAAATGCAAGTCAATCTTTCCAAAGAAAATATATATAAATATCCTAAACAGAAAACAAAAGAAATTTATTATAGGAACTTATGTTGGTGTATTAATATGTATAGATATAAGTATATAAAATGTGAAAATCATTCAAATAGAATAAAGAAATCATGATTATTTCAACAGATTTAGAAACTGAATTTCAATAAAATTTATATTTATTTACAATAAAAGTAATTCATCTTAAATTATGAATAAATGCAATCTTCATTACCTAATGAAATATATTAACAAAAGAATTACAGAAACTATCATAATAAATTAAAGAACTGAAAAATGTTAAAAGCTTTCCCTCCTGGAAAAAAGATAAATTAGGGTGTGTATTATTTCAACTTCTATTTATCATTTTACTGGATATCCCAGATTTAGGATAAGTCAAATAAAATAAATGTTGATAAGGAAGTGATAAGAAATGTGATAAATGATAGAAGTGATAAAGGAGTGATAAAAGGGGCATCTGGGTGGCTCAGTTGATTAAGCACCTGACTCTTAATTTCAGCTTAGGTCATGATCTCATGGTTTGTGGAATCGAGCCCCACATTGGGCTCTGAGCTGGCACCACAGAGCCTGCTTGGGATTCTCTTTCTTCCTCTCTCTCTGCCCCTCCCATGTTCTCCCTCTTTCAGAATAAATAAACATTTAAAAAGAAGTAATAAGAAATGTGGCAAGTGAAAAGAAATGAGTGTCATTATACACAAGTAACATGAGTGTATATGAAGAAAATTATGTATTCTAAAGAAAAACTGTTAATATCAATAAGGGAATTTAATAGCTTTGTGGAATGTAAGGTCAACATAAATAAAATTGTAATTCTATTATAGCAACAAATAGTTACAAAATGAAATTTTAAAAATGCACAATAACAACAGAGAAAATCAAAGCCTTCGGAATAAATCTAAAGAAATAGTAGTGTGTAGAAAAATATAAAACATTACTGAGAGAAAATTTAGCACATATTTATAAAATGTTTGTTTAGAATAGCCCTAAATAAATAGCAGAATATAAAATATTTATGTATGGGATGACTCAGTATTATTAGACACTAATTCTCCTCAAATTGATCTATTTATTCAAGACAATGCCAGTATAAATTCTAATAATATTTTTGTGTAAATCAACAAGTTTATCCTAAAATTTATATTAAAATTTAAAAAAAACAGGCTAAACAAAGGAGGAAGAGCAAAGTTAGCGAACATACAAGACTCCATCTATCAACTAGTAACCAGAACACCTCAATTAGAATATTGTGGAAAAGTCCTATTTTTTAATAAACAATTTTTTAGAATAGTTCTAGACTTTATAGAAAAATTGAATAAATCATACAAACTGTTCTACACTCTGCACCCAATTTCCTCTATTATTATCATCTTCCGTTAATATGTTGTTTGTTATAATTAATAAACAAATATCACTACATGTTTATTAACTAAAGAACAGTTTTCCTTTGTTTATGAAATAAGGTTTGGCCCTGGTTTAGTTACACTGTCAAATATGCACTTTTCCACTGGCATCATCAGCTTAGACGCCAGTCCCCCACCGCCCCTTTCCATGCTAATGACGAATTTCTAGATAATGACCACTTTAGAGAACCTGGCCCCAACTTAGGTTATATATCGACAATTAAAAATTGACAACCAGTGCAAAATTTTCAATGGCAATGCTCCAGTTACTGTCAAATATGTCACCTGATAAACATTTTTAAATTTATCTTTATATATTCATTCTGGACCGAACACAGAGTACCTCTTCAGTAAATATTTGTCAAATGAATGAATAACTATGGCTAATGTAAATCCATTCTTGTCGACATTTAATGTTAATCTATGCTTTAAAAACATAGAGTTTACTTAGACACTTTGTTTAAACCCTACAGTGTTTGTGTAGACCTAATAAAGTAGGAATTTCTGGATTAATAAAAGTACATATTTAATAGAGTAAACAGTGGAAATACTAAATATATAATAAACTAGTTTGCTCATGATTAATCTACTTACCTGTAGAGAGTAATTAAGCTACCCTATATAAATTATCTTTGTTTAGAGAAAAAAATAAGTGCATGGTACATGATTTAAACAGTTGTAGTGCCCAAGCACTGCATTTTTTTTCATATTCTGTTTTAGGTCCTGAAGTTAACAAATATTCTACAGTTAGATAATATAGCTTTGTTGATGTTAATTATTGAAAGGTTTTTTTTGACACTTTATAAATGATCTTACTCTATGTACAATTTTTAAAAATCTAGGTATAGAATATGTTACTGTTTATGAGTTCAGTAATTCTAGATATGTACTCTTTGTACTGGCTTTGGAAAATAAGAGAATTATCTCATGTATTTTGAGCACCCATGGAGAGATGTGAGCTATGTGGTATGGATTCAACAGTGGACGGTTGATCATTAAGAAACCTGAATTATTTAAGCAGAATAAAGAATTTACCCAGCTCTCTTCATTTATTTGCTCATTCATACCTTCTTTCTTGCTTGTTTTCTTTGTCCATGATTTCCAAAGTGAAATGTTGCTTCATTTCAGAAAACACATGACTTGCAATAACTGTAATAGATTTTTACTGAATTGTCTCTTAATTAAGTGCTGATTGCTCTTATACATAGTTTATGGAACCTATGATTCATGAAAATTAGCAAATGTAGTTGATTTCTAATTCAGCTCAAGTATATTAATTTTGTAATTCTGCCAGTATGGTATTTAACACCTATGAACTTTGTAAAGAGTTCCCATATGCATGGGAAGAGAAAAATTACTTCCTGTGCAAGAGTAACAGCATAGGTAATGCCAATATGATTTCAAAAAAGGTTCTGAGTCCTTAAAAAGTTGAGACGATTTTGTCTCTTGAATAGTTTTGATGCCAGACGGGCCTCAGCCTTGAGAGGGAGGCTCTCAGGTGCATCAGCATGTAACCTCTTGGCTTTGTGTGAGAAAGAATTCAAGAGGAACCCTTTTTGAGAAAGGGGCAAAGATTTATTAAATATAGAAACAGGAAAAAGCTACTTTACAAGGTAGTGGTCTCCGCTTCCAGATGGGGGAGAAGACCCCCCCCCCTTTGCCTCTAAGGAAGGGTTTTATAAAGTTTTTTAAATTAGCCAAACCTATAAGGAGGGGCTGACTCTTTAATTTTGGGTTATTTACATTGGGCTGTTCCTTTTTGCATGGTCTTAGGGTTGTGGAGTTACCCACAGGGAGCAGTGTTAAGAATGTCCAGTCTTGGGGCGCCTGGGTGACTCAGTCGGTTAAGCACCTGACTTTGGCTCAGGTCATGATCTCATGGTTAGTGAGATCAAACCCTGCATCGGGCTCTGTGCTGACAGCTCAGAGCCTGGAGCCTGCTTCCAATTCTGTGTCTCCCTGTCTCTCTGCCCCTCCCCTGCTCACACTCTGTCTGTCTGTCTGTCTGTCTCTCTCTCTCTCTCTCTCTCAAGAATAAATAAACATTGAAAAAAATTTTTTAAAAAAATGAATGTCCAACTTTTGTGGCTTTTAGTGCCAGAGAGAGTGGGGTCTTGTAGTCTTCCATGAGTTGGGTCTTGTGACTCTTTTTATGATCTGCTGACATTTAGGTTCAGGGTCAGCCTAAAACCAAAATGGCATTACTTTGGTCAGCTTGTCTCCTGAGACTCCCTTCCCTCCTGCCTCAGTTTGGCTTATCTTAGTCTTCTTGTTCTGAAATATTATCACTTCTTGTATTTAGTTTCAATATTTATGTATATTTAGTCACATAAATGTAGTCTTTATTAACTATTATGGTTCCCATATTCCTGTGCCTCAAATAATTTTATTTCTAAGCCTTCCCAATGAATCTGGCTGAGCTAAAGTAAGGAAGTAAGCTATAATATGGAGAACTATCTGTTCAAGTGAGTATAGCATGGTCATATATCCTAGGACTTCTGCACTAAGAAAATATTCATCACTGGTTTACCATTGTTTTACATTAGAGTATAGCATGGACGTGACCTGTTTGCTTATAGTTTCTCTTTTTTTCATTCATTTTATCCCAATGCCAAACAGAAAGAAGTATCATTACCAATTCAAATTAGAGTAGCAGTCCCTCTTCTGCCAGTGCACGATTTTTGCAAAATACTTTGTGGACAGCAAACACACCATGTGAATCATATTAATTTGCCGTCATCCCTGGCCAGTCCCTAGACACTCTCCCCTTCCCTCTATCTGCAGACCTCAGTGGGACCCCTCCACATGCCACTTGCCTCTCTGTCCATCATATTAATGCGACACAATTTACAACAGGACTAAAACTGTGTCTGAGCATACTTTTTGGATTTTTTTTTTAATGACAGCAACAGATACAAAACATCAAGCGTAGCAGAAGATATAAACATAGAATCTTCAGGGAGCAACACGAAAGGCATAAAGTACCAGAACATTCCTCATCGTTTGATGCAGTGAACAAGTAGTTTCTCAAATTGCCAACCATTTATCACCTGGACAAGCAGCTGAAAAATGCCAAAATTCATATTATGTGAACTTTACAATTTCATGCCAAGATCTGCTTTTTAGAGAAGATGCCAGGATCATTTCTTTACAAGAAAAAAAAGAAGGTAAGATTCAGCTTGATTCAGATGGGAATGTTTTTATGCTAATTTCAAAATTACAATTTGGACATGACTATAGGTACCTGCCAAAAAGCTTCTCAATTAACTCACAAGAATGGAAATCTTGAAATCTTTGACATAAGTTTATAAATGACCTTTTTTCGCATATTCCAGCTTACCAAGAAACAGCAGACAGAATCTGAAAGAGAAATAGAGGTCTTCCCAATGGAGCAGGAGTCTGAGAATCATGGTCGTTATATGCAGCTTGTGATGTCAGGCTGACACTGACATCAGGGAAGGGAATATAGGCCCCTGTCCTTATGCACTTGGAGTGTTCTTTTTTACCCAAAATACTGGTCTCCTAGGATTTTCTTGCTAGTCCCCTAGGTTCCTGGTTCTAATCAAATACTTTTTCCAGCACGTAGAATTTGACTGACAATACCTGATCTTTTTTAGATTGGAGTTTAGGCTTGGGGGAAACTATATTTTTAATTCAACATTAAGAAAAGTGCTCTGTGGGAGATGTATTTATTCCTGCCATTACTGTGATCAAAACCCCTGAGAATACATCTCTGTTTTTCTCTCACACAATTACAATAAAAATGGACTTTAAAATATTCTAACAACTCTATGTGTTTATCTATAGATTTAGACATTAATTTTTTAAAGACTTCCATTACTGAAGATCATAAATTTGGGTTTAAAAGGACTACTTCTCAATAAAAAAAAAAGCACCAACACAAGTTTTAGAGTATGTCAGTTTGTTTTCTTCCCTGAGACATGAGTTGTCTAATGATTAATACATAATCAAGAGGTTTTACTTTTCTTTACACACATAGAGTGTCCACATCAGGAGTCACACTGATCGGTAAGATGTCATGTATGTAATTCTGAGACACGTGAACTCACATTATTGGCTTCTAAACAGAAAGTGGCCTGACTAAATTATTTTGTCATTGGTCAATTGTTTTCATTTTACATTGATAATTCTAACTTTGTTTTGGATCCTGTAAAAATATATCCACTAACCCTGATATTCTGGGAAAACAAGTTCCTCTGCGGGGAGAAACAAGAATTGATATTTGCTGAGCTGTAAAAAGGACAAAGTTTATAGAACTTCATTCCATCTCGATGCGTCACATGACAAAGTCAGAGAGCAACTTCCTCTTGATTTACAACTGCAGTATACTTGTAGCACTATTTTATAAAAGATACCGGTTTCCAAATATGCTTGAGCGTACTCTTCCCATCTAGAAATATTTCTTTGTAATGGTGCCAGTTGTGGAAGGTTCTGTCTTCCACCCACCTGGAGAAGGCCCCACTGCGCGTGTGAGCAGTAGTCAGGAAGCTGAATGGCTAGTCTTCCGCTTGATGCGGTTCTTGAGCAAACAGCTAAGAAAGAATTCTTGACGTCTTTGGTACAAAAAGGTGACTTTATTAAAGCAAGGAGACAGGACCCGTGGGCAGAAAGAGCTGCGCTGAGTTTGTGAGGAGTGACTGATTATATACTCAAGTATACAGTCCTTTCCGCAGACTTTGGCAAATTCGACTCTGAAAAACAGACAGTTTGGGGGGGGGCGGGGCATGACTGATCTGTGACATGTAAAATTGAAGAGTTGCCAGGTGCCAATATCATCATTCAAAAGATCTTTTTAATGTTTATTTACTTATTTTTGAGAGGGGGGAGAGAGCACGAGCAGGGGAGGGACTGAGAGAGAAGGAGAGAGAAAGAATCCCCAATAGGCTCTGCATTGTCAGCACAGAGCCCTATGTGGGCTTTGAACGCACAAACTGTGCAATCATGACCTGAGCTGAAGTCTGACGCTTAACCAACTGAGCCACCCAGGTGCCCCACAAAAGGTATTTTTGATCCTCATCTTATCTGATGTGGCTCTGAAGTCTATAAACAATAGTTTCACATAAAGAGTGTGTGCTTAAAGTACTGTACAACCATCTCAGCATTCACGGATGTACAAATCGAGATTTTCAGTGAAGCAGAAAAAGCGAGATGTAATTATGTACACCCCAATTGCTATGACTTCCCTGCTGTGTAAGGAAGCACAAAACCATAGAAGTCACGTGTGAATGGGACTGAAACAGTGCATTCAAGACGTATTTGCTGCTGCCGGCTCCCTGCTCTGCTAGAATTCTGATGTCCCCGTTGCTACAGGAGACTGAGGTTTGTAACATCCCCCCTTGTACTCAACACATGCACACTGCCTCCAGAGGACTGTGCTCTGAGCCCAGGGCACGAGAAGGGTAACCCCATCACATCCTGTCTTGCTGTGGTAAAGGGAATGCCCTCCGGTCACTCCCCAGGGACTGACTTCACCAGGGGATCTGCTGCTGTGTTAAATCTACTCTAACAGGCGAAGCACCTGAGCATTGTGATTTCTTGTTGATGTGAGTCTGGTGTCTGCCATCACCTCATGTTGTGAGATAAGACTAGTTATTGATCTGGTACAGGGGGATCCTGATGCCAGGAAGTGCCAGTGTTGCCCTCTCGTGTCCTCCCTAGTTCATTGGGGGGTGTGGGCTGACTATTCCTGTAACAGTAAACAGAACACCTCTGTGGTTCAAGTGGATGCAGGATTTCACTGTGGTTTAGTGTATCTCCTCCAAGTCTCCTGTCCCATGTGAGGGCCCTGAACCTCAGCACAGTCAATGCCTTGGCTCCAGAGATGGAGTCTCTCTCACTGCTGAGGAGTCACCCTGTGCCTCCACACTTTGCGTACGTCGTGACTAATCACTAATGGCCTGTCATTTTCTCTTTGCGCAGATGCATTGATGGTACCCAGCCTTTATAATTACTATTTCCTCCAAATCTCTCAGGGGCCAGAAATCACATGAGGTAGTGAACCACCTCCCTCCTGTTTCTAGCTTACTGTAGGAACAGTGCTGGTGGCTCCTCAGGGACCTGCCAGCAGTGATGAGATCCTATTGCCTTCTGCCCGGTGACTGATCCATGCCAGCATCCTACAGAGTCTGTTTCCTAGGACTCCCCTGGTTCCGTCTGTGTCTATGGCTAGTGTGACAGGCACAGCAATCTAGAACCTGGGAACACGTAGCACCTACCACGTGGTTGCTAGGCAGCTGCTCCAGGATTAGCCGGAGAGCCCTGTGTCATCACGAGGCTCCCCACTCCTGAAGTGGAAGGCAGAGTGATGCCTGGTGAGGACTTAGCCACCATTGTCTGACTCTGAAGATGGAGGTCACCGGCCAGCTGGGGAAGGTGGGTGGCTCTACATGCTGGGAATGACACACAGATTCTCCCCTAGAACCCAGAAATGACCACAACTTTATAGATACCATGATTTTCCTTAAATTCCAGGTCAGACTTCTGACAAACAGAATTGTGAGATAATACATTTGTATTTTTTGAGCAACTTTTTGTGGCAATCTGTTACGCGGCAGTAGGAAAGTATTACTTGCCATTGGCTTAGTAGAGCCTGGAATAGGAGGACCCATGAGTGAATTACTAGGGGCATGCCCTCTGGACAAACCTGTAAGCAGCAGGTGGCTCAATACACGGCTTCCTCACAGAGACTGCAGTCTGGTCCCAGGGGGAAGCCTGGTACAGTGCAGCGGACCATGGTTTTTTCACCAAGAGGTGACGGTGCGAAGCTCTTATCTCACGATGTTAGGCATTGGAGATAGCACCCCTCCCTGTGGGATGTACAGTCACTGTTATTTAGGGGAGAAGAGTAAATCAGAATTCCTGACTCTTCCAATTCAATACCTACCACTGACTCTGAGATCTCATCCAGAATGCAGCACCATTAAGGGGAATATAGACCAAACACAGGCTCGGATGGTGTCAGGTCATTGATATTATGGTCATGCCCTGACATTTTTTGTAATACCATGATGTCACATGCTGTGCCGACTGCTTGTCAAGCACATTTCAAGTCAGATGACACTTACTCCTATGAGATGGATCTAATATCATGGCTATTTTACAGATGGAGAGACTAAGGCTCAGAGAGCTTCCATGACCTGTCCATGAAGGTCATGTGACACAGAAGAGAATTTGAACCAAGTCTGTTTGAAGCTGAAACTTAGGTTCTCAGCCACCTCACTGAACCACAGCGTAAGCAAGAGAAGGGGGTGGATGACATCCAGGACAAGGAGCTAGATTCCCTGCCGTTAATACTAACATGAGCAGGCTAATGGGGGGGGGTCAAAGACACCACCTCTCCAGCTCCATCCAGGGCTTGTACTGTGTGATTCTGTCTCAGAAGCAAGATGTCTCTAACTCCAGAGACAGGACCATTGTCTAAATCAGATTTCCTTAATCTATTGTTCATCTCCACACATAGAGGATATCCCTTAAAATTCTAACCTACAGGGTTTGGCATAAAAATGTAAATAACATACCCACTTGTGCATGGGATTTTCTTTTAAAGAATATGAAGGGCTTTTCTCCCCCTTAGAAGACATAAAAGAAAAAGTCACATTGTTGTGTTTAATATACAGGCACTGAACACCCTTAAATCCAAATTATATAATGGACCAAAGATGGCTTTTCCAATAAGTGTGAGAGCTTAACAGAAAATTTATGTTGTAAGTGTATTTTTCTAAGTTAGATAAAGCCATTGGGCCCGCTCTGACAGACATAAGAGAAAGTAAGCCACTGAAAAATAAGCCTGTTTGTAGTCTAGCTGCCTTAGGAAAGACCCAGTGAGGATGCCATGCAATCTGTATTTGAGCAGCTCATCATGACTGAGACAGTCTTGGGGATGCATCCTGCTTTTCAGAGCATTCTTTGAGATCCAGCTCAAATTTGACAACTTCTCCTACATGAAAACGTCAAATACCAGGGTCCCAGAAGCAATCAAGAGGAGTCCTTCATACACAAGCTTCGGAAGCCACTAAAATCTCTAGAAAACATTCCTCTTCCTGGGAGGTCTCTTCTCTGGGTCGCGAAGATAAAACATGAATTGTATGACCAACGCACATTACATCACTTACACCATTTTCCTGGAGACACTCCCCAGATTGACTTCCCTCCTTTTTTAGGTGCTTAGTGCTTAATTCTGTTCTTAGGTTAGTTATATCAAGTGGGTGTGGAGAGGCTGTTTGTCAGGTACTAAAGATAATCTACCCACAATTGTGCAACACCTGAAAATAGATCCCTTTTTCACGTACAATTGTTTTAGAAAATTTATTATAATTTTAAACCTGTTTATCATATTCCTCTAATCATATCGACCTTGTATATAAACATAAATGTGTTTACGAAGGCTTGTCTACATACCTGGATATTTACATTTACCTGCAGGGTTATGGAATCCCTGTTAGATGATATCCATTCCCAGCAGCCCTGAAAGATCTGTGCCTACACAGAATCCTACCAGACCTCCACGTTTCCTGTCATTTGATCCTGACCGATCTGCACTTTTAGGTTTGATAACTGCCTCTTCACCTAACATGGCCACCGCTCACCCACCAGATTGGACCAACTCTGCGATTCCCCTTTCAGCTCCTGCGGTTTGGTGCCTGCCTCCCTTCGCATAGGTGCTATGTCACCTCCGGACCTCTCGTTGTCCAGAAGGAGTCTCCCTGCCTTCTTACCATGATCCTCACAACCCAGGTGCCCTAGGCTCCCAGCCTCTGCCAGATCCTCTGCATGAGGGAGGGGGAGGCAGTGCTGGGGACCCACTCCCTGATTCCAGAATTGCCGTCCTGTTGTCACCATCTAAGGCTGGATGGTCAGCACTCACTGTGAACAACAGTTGACTGACTGACTACATATGGCAGGCAGTAGCTTTAAGTCTTCTGAAAGTAAAAATAATGTTTTCTACAATAGAATAATAATCTGCTTATCTTGCTGAGATACTTATAGAAATAATAAGAAAATTTCATATCAAATAAATGAGACTGTCACAAATCCATTCAAATCTCTTCTCTGTGCAGGATGATTAAATTAGTGTGTTTCCCCAAATGAATCAGGGTAGGCATATGTTTAAAGTGAAGAGAAAATGATCATTTACCTCCTCTGTATAAGAGCAAAGATTGATAACTTTTATAAATTAACTCAACATGTTTTATCTCCTTGCCTTCCAAGTGATACAGCCCAAAGTTAGATCCACATGAGAAACAAACCAAGAAAAAAAGGGGGGGGGATGGATTTCTTGAGCAGATATTTTCGTATTCTGGATTTATGGATGGAAGATTCTAAATTTCTGGACCACCACCCATTTTCTGCATGTAGACATGCTTGATATTCTTTTGGAAAATTTTACTTTTAATTATGTAAGAATATTCAAATTTTGGGAGAAATCCCATATAAACTGACACATGTTTCTTTTTTCCTTTAACTAATCAGCATATCTGCTAGCACTGGCCCTTCTCCCTGTCTGACAGACACTATATTCCCATAGTCCTCACTAATCTATTGTTCCCCTATACCGAGGCCAAGTATTGGTTGAATTGTTATATGTAATATTTACCAAAGGTGATTATATAATAAAGCCATATTACAGTTTGTAAGTTCATCCTATTTTTGTGAAACAAAATGTTTATTTTCCCAATTTTTCTATCATAGATACAGAAATGAAATAGAGATCTATTCACCAAAAAAATGGGAAAACGTGTATTTCTCTGTGTCAATCCCACCTGTTTAGTGTGGGAAACCTGCATAGCTGTGTTGTAGGAACTTCCTTCCCGGCTGCAGTCATAGACCCTGAATAGACCTTGTAGGGTGGTGGTTTACTAGCCTGAGGGCAATCACACACAAAACATGATAGCATTGCTCTCACAGGTCTTATAACAAGCAAGAAATCATATGATGCTGTAACCATGTACCAAATTGCATTGGAAATACTTTCTTTTTCTCTGAAGAATAAGAATAACTAATTTTATCACCTAAACATCTTTTGATTGAAAATAATATACTGAGAATGTTATAAATAATTATCAAAGATATAAAACAATTCTGAATTATTGTCACAACTCAGTTATTTATATACATTTTTGCTAATTCTTTCTGAACGCTACATGATCAAGCAAGAAAGTTTCATGAGAAAGAAGAGATATCATTTTGGAAAAGGCATTTGTGTATGGATCCATCACATAAATCACGTCGAGTCATCAAAACTAAGCCTCGTAAAGAAACAAATTGTTCATTCTAACAATAAAACTATAATCTAAGAGAAATAGTGGAGAATGTTTTCTTCCTTGTCAATTAAAAATAGTTTTTTTTCAAATATACTAATTATGGTTCAGTTTTTAAGTGCTGATATGGCAGAAAATTTCAAAAATATACATTAAGGTTAAGGTTTAGTCCTCCAAAAGACCATGGGTTCTAAAATTTAACACTCTCTGTTACTGAAAACACTTTTAAATGAAGCGTAACAGCAGTAATTGTGTTTCTCTGAATCAGCTTCAGGGCAAACCCTAGAGAATAATCAATACATGATAAAATTTGAGCAAAGGCT
This sequence comes from Cryptoprocta ferox, assembly GCA_028646485.1. Lineage (NCBI taxonomy): Eukaryota > Metazoa > Chordata > Mammalia > Carnivora > Eupleridae > Cryptoprocta > Cryptoprocta ferox. The sequence continues at coordinate 16,951,311 of CM053561.1, forward strand.
TATCTGTTTGCATGATCCAGTGTCCATTCAAATGCATAATTACTTTACCCAGACCTATCAGGGGTATAGAATAACCTGAGCTCTTGCCTTGGAGAGAGCAGAGGGAAAATGGAATTAGGTACAGCTCGGTGGGGCAGGGCAGGGCAGGGTGCTGAGGTGGGCCGACATGGTCCTAGGGAGAAAAAAACAAACTGTATTCTGGTCTTCTTAGGTTTGCAGCTTCTTGCAAAGGGATTATGTTGGAGACATTGTTAACCATGTTGTGCTTAGGAGGCAGGACAGCAGGGGGTGGAAAAGAGTCGAGAAGCCCTGCTGAAGGAAAGACATCTCACTGACAACTTGCAGGAAGTGTTTAAGAGTTACTCAAGTGAAATGATGAGTGTAAGGATTTGGGGGGGGGGAAGCAAAAAATGTAGTTATTAAAGGACCATACTATATACTTCATCATCAAGCTGGAAAATGGGATCTTCAAAGACTCTCCAGTACCACCAAGCCTTCCTAAGTCTCAAATACAAGCTCGTCCTGTTTTTGTTTGTACGCTGGTTGTAAGGTCTAGGCTTTAAATCATTTCTATATCAAACACACTGCCTGGAACAGAGTGGGTGGCCAATAAATATTTATTAAGTAATCGTGGAAACGAATGGATGCTAAGGGCTGCTGGGTCACTGCATATATTCACATCCTTTCCTGCAGTGTCTAAGGTAATCAACTCCTAACTACATTTACTGTCCCTAGTCTCAATTCTCTCTCCTAAATTATAAATGAGAGTATGTTATTGTTCTATTTATAGTCCTTCAATGATTAAGATTCAATTACTCTGAAATATGCTAGGACAATGTAACTTTGAATAACTGTTTTGAAAAATAATTTGGCATCAAAGAATGAAAGCTTTGTTTCCAGTAATTCCAAGCCTTGAAATTTATGCTAAGACTGCAATTTAAAAAATATTTACGTTCAAAAATTGTTAAGTCCAATATGCTTTATAACAGCCCAAACTCAGACAACCTCATTGTATGTATATTATTCTCGATGTACTTGATAGGCTTTTAGTGTATTCATTAAAAATAATATATAAATATTGTGAAAATCTTACGAATTTTATATCAGGTCAAGAATGAATAAGGACTTAAAACAACTTAGATATTCAAATATCTACATAGTATATAAAACAATTTATAGACTGTCTAGCATATTACAACTCACACTATTAAGTCTACCAGCTTTTGAAGAGAGGAGTCTAGGGAAATGGTAGTGTTTTATTTTTTACCTTATATACTTAGGATTGTTTGACTTAATATTATTACTTCTATGATTAAATTATACTTTTTATATGAGTTATTCATATATTCTGGATTCAAGTCCATCAAATATACTTAGTGTAATATTTTCACCCATTATTTGGCTCCTCTTTGCATTTATTATGATATCTTTTGATAAACAGACATTTAATTATTATCATTGTTTTTCTTTTGTGGAATCTTTCTGGAATCTTCCTAAGAAATCTTTGCCTACCCCTCATTGTAAAATGATGTTTTTTCTTGTAAAATTCAAGATGTGTGATGTGAGGTGCTGGAAGTCAAGGCTCATTTCTTCCCACATGCATAGCCTTTTGGATATGTTGTTTCAGCACAGCACTGATTATATAAAAGATCGCCCTTTCTCTGGCGTTTTTGTTGCAAATGAACTGATCTTGAGACGATGAGTCTTTTTCTGAATTCACTGTTCAAGTTCATTGCCTAATCTGTATAATTCAAATACCAAACTGCTAAGTCTTGAATTCAGACAGTGCAAATGTTCCAATTAAGAAAATATTTTACCAAGTCTATGTCATTTGCATATCCATATGAATTGTAGAATGAGTTTCTCAATTAAAAAAAAAAGTCTGCTGGAATTGTGATTGGAACTGTTAGATTATATTGGGAGAATTGTAATCTTAAAGTATTGAAATTAGTATCATGCATAACATCTCAGTGACCATAGCATATCTCTCCATTTTAGTATAGAGAATTTTCTTCTTACTGTTTCCTTTTTGGATATTTTAAAAAATATGACTATTTTCAATTTTGTATTTAAATTACTGTTATTGGATATAAAAGTAAAATAGATTCTTATATATGGACCTTGAGAGCATGTTAAGCTCACTTACTATTATGGTAAATTTCTAATCCTTGGGATAATGTATATAATATAAATTAATCATGTCATCTGTGAATATGTAGAATTTTAATTATTCCTTTCAAAATGTATGCTTCTATTTCTGTTACTGGCTTATTGTAGCGGTAAGGACACCTCAGACATGGTGAATAAAAGTGACAAGAATGACACCCATGCCTCATTTAATCTTATGTGGGAAACATTCACTGTTTTATTTTTATGTATGACTTATCTCAGGGTCTTAAGTAGAAGCTCTTTATCAGATTGATGAAGTCTCCTTGAATTCCTAGTCTTCTTAAAAAAATTATCATAAAAGGGTATTAAATTTTGCCAAATGCTTTTGCTGCATCTATTGAGATGATATTGTTTTCTGCTATTTTCTGTTAATAATTTGTAATATATTGATTGAATTTTCAAATCTGAAACCAACCATCCCTTCCTGGGATAAGCTCCATTAATATCACAAGAGGGTGCCATTTTTACGAATTACTGAATTTATTTTTGATGAGCATTTTTGTTTCTAAGCTCATTGGTCTGAGTAAATTGGCCTATAAATTCTTTTCTTATAATATCTTTGTAATTTTTAAATATCAGGAATTTTCTGGAAAGTATTACATCTTCTTCTATTTTAGTATTTGTAAAACATGTTTGTAAAAGACTGGTATTATTTATTCCTCCGTTTAATATAATAGAATTCAATAGTAAAACCATTTGGGCCTGAAGTTTCTTTATTTGCAACTTTCTGTAAAGAAATCTTGTTTCTTCAATAGAAATTAGGTTATTCAAATTTTTTACTTCTTGAATTTTCTTTTATTTTCATTTTTGTTAAGTTCTTTAAAGATAGTATATATATATGTATATATACTTTATCAACACACATATATACATATATGTGTATATATTATATATATATATATTAAACCACTTTATTGAGGTATGAGTGATATGCTAAAAGCTGTACATACTTAATGTATATTACTTAATAGACATATCACCAGTGGCAAGGGAAACAAAAGCAAAAATGAACTATTGTTACTTCATTGTGATAAAAATCTTCTGCACAGTGAAGGAAACAGCCAACAAAAGTAAGAGGCAACTGACGAAACGGGAGAAGACATTGCAAATGATATATCAAATAAAGGGCTAGTATCCAAAAATCTATAAAGAATTTATCAAACTCCACACCCCAAAAAATAATCCAATTCAAAAATGGGCAGAAGGCATGAATAGACATTTTTCCAAAGAAGACATCCAGGTGGCCAATAGACACATGAAAAGATGCTCGACATCTGTCACCATCAGGGAAACATAAATCTAAACTAAATGAGATACCACCTCACACCTGTCCATTAACAACAATGAAACAACAGGTGTTAGCAGGGATGTGGAGAAAGGGGAACCCTCTTGAACTGTTGGTGAGAATGCAAACTAGTGCATCCACTATGGAAAACAGTTTGGAGTTTCCTCAGAAGTTAAAAATAGAACTACCCTATGACTCAGCAATTTCAGTACTAGGTTATTACCAAAAGGATACAAAAATACAGTTTTGAAGAGGTACCTGCACCCCAATATTTATAGCAGCACTATCAACAATAGTCAACTTATGGAGAGGGCTCAAATGTCTATTGATGTATGAATGGATAAAGAAGATGTGGCATCTATATCTATCTATCTATCTATCTATCTATCTATATAATGGAATATTACTCAGCCATCAAAAAGAATGAAATCTTGCCATTTGCAATGACATGGATGGAGCTAGAGTGCATTCATTAAGCAAAATAAGTCAGAGAAAGTCAAATAACATGATTTCACTCGTATGTAGAACTTAAGAAACAAAACAGATGAACATATTGGGGGGAAGAAAAAAGAGAGAGGAAACAAACTATAAGAGACTCTAAAAGATAAACTGAGTGTTGATGGGGGGAGTGGGGGGGATGGGCTAAATGGGTGATGGGTATTAAGAAGGGCACTTGTTGGGATGAACATTGGATGTTTTATGTAAGCAACGAATCACTGAATTCTACTCTTGAAACAAATATTGCACTATATGTTAACTAACGAGAATTTAAATAACAATTTGCAAAGAAAAGATTAATAAATAAAAATTTTTAAAAATGTATATAACTTGATGAGACTTGATGAACCTGAGGATAAGTATATCCATGAAATGTTTATTACTACTATTTTGTGTGTGATAAGAATACTTAATATAATATCTATCCTCTTAGCAAATTTTTAAGTGTATAATACAGTGTTTTTAACTATAGGCACTCTGACATATGGTAGGTCTCTAGGACTCACTCATCTTGCATAGCTGAAACTCAATACCTTTGAGAGAAAGCATGAGCAGGGGAGGGGCAGAGAAAGAGGGAGAGAGAGAGAATCCCGATCAGGCTCCTGGCTCTTAGTTTTCAACCCAGAGCCCGATGTGGGGCTGGAACCACGAACCGCAAGATCATGACCTGAGCTGAAGTGGAATGCTTAACTGACTGAGCCAGCCAGATGCCCCAAACTTAATACCTTTTGACTAATACTTGCCCATTTCTGCATCCCTTAGCCATTGGCAACCACCATTCTACTTTGTGTTTCTATAAGTTTGGCCATTTTAGATTTCTGATGTAAATGATATGCTGATATTTGTCTTTCTGTGTCTGTCTTATTTGGTTAAGCATAATGTCCGCCTGGTTCATCCATGTTGTCCCAAAAGGAAGGCTTCCTTCTCCTTTGAGCCTAAATAGTATGCTACTGTGCATACACCGCATTTTCTCTACCCATTTGCCCACTGTGCATACACCGCATTTTCTCTACCCGTTTGTCTACTGTGCATACACCACATTTTCTCTATTTGTCTGGCTATGGATACTATCTAGGTTAAGTCTAGACTACTGTGAATAATAATGCAATGGACGTGGGAGCACAGATATCTCTTTGAGACTCTGATTCCAATTCCTTTGTCTACATACCTAGATATGGGATTCCTTGATTATAAAGTAATGCTATTTTTAATTTTTTGAGTTATCTTCATACTGTTTTCCACAGTGGCTGCACCAGTTTATGTTTCTACCAACAGTGCCTGAGGGTTCCCTCTTCAACATGTTGAGACAATTTCAGTAAGGTTTGTCAGATAATTTATCATTTTCACCTAAATGGCCTAATATTTTGGCATACAAATTTATTGTAACACTTTTTATACATTTGGTATAAGTAGGATCTGTAGTAATACCCTATCTTTCATTTATGATGTTGGTAATTTTTATCGTTTTATCTCTTCAGTGATTAGTTGTAACATAGCAATTTTATGTGTTTTCCAAAAACCCAAATTTTACCTCTGATTTTCTCTTTTGTCTCTTTTCTACTTCACAGATTTCTGCTCTTAGGTTTAATTTTTTTTCTGCTTATTTTGCTTTAATATGCTTATTACCTTATACTTTCTCAAGAAAAAACTTCAATCACAGCATTTTTGAAAATAACATTAGATAATGTAAAACTCCTTTTGTTATATATTCAAAGTTTTGAAATGTTATATTTCACCATCACTCATTTTGGAATATAGTCTAATTTCCTTTGTGATTTATTCTTTGAATCAGGAGTTTCAAACATATTGTTTAATTTTCTCATGCCTGTGTCTTTTCTGGAATCTTATATTTTAGTCTCTAATTTTTTGTGGTCAAAGAAACTCTTAATAAATTTCAGTCTTTTGAAATATATTAAGACTTGGTTTATGGTCCAATATATGAAATATATTAAGACTTGGTATATATCCAAAGGTATATAACAGTAAACTTATCAAGATTGAAAAGAATGTATATATTATATATCAGGGGTAATATGCTACATTTGTCATCTAGGTCAACTGGTTATACTGTCATTAATATTGCTACATTCTTCCTGATTTTTTAAAATTCTTTCATCAGCTTCTGAAGGAAGTGTAGTGAAGTCTCAAACTTAGATTAAAAAAAGATAGATTAAAATTAAGTCTCCACAAAACACGAGAGACTCTTGAATCCTGAAAACAAACTGAGGGGGGAAGGGGAAGGGGAAAAGGTAAAGGGGGGTGATGGTCTTGGTGGAGGTCACTTGTGGGGAAGAGCACTGGGTGTTATATGGAAACCAACCTGACAATAAACTATAAAGTTTAAAAAAAAAAAAAAAAAAAAGAACATCAACCTCTATTGTAGATCGAGAACTGTTACAGTCATTCAATAATTTCAGTATAAACAGATGACCAAAATTGCATTGCTGTATTATAAACGTCCTGTTGTATAATTACTTTTACTCAGAAATATTAAATATATGGAATTTTTTAAAAAATAAATAAATAAAATAAAATTAAGTCTACATTTGTGTTTGAATATTTACTTTATATATTTTCATGCACTGATATCAGTTGCATATATATTTATAATTAAGAATTTTTGCTTCATTTACTCTCATTTTTATCTAGCCTCTCTATTTTTTTAATAAAACTCCATTATTGAAGTCTATTTTGTCTGAAAATAAAAGTTATTCCTGATTTTTTTATCATGAACTAAATATCTTTTCATCTCCTTTTACTTTCAACCTATTTTTGTCTTATTTAAGTCATGCTTCTATAAACAAATCAGAATTTTACTCTAATAACCAGATTCCTAGAATTTTTTTTGATAATAATATTTAGTTATGTATATTTAATGCAAATATCAGCAATTTTATTTAGATTGGACATTTTTTATTATCTACCTATCTAGGGGATTTTTCCCTTTATTAGAACTTTTCTGCCTATATTAATTAACTAATTAAATATATATTTATATCCTGTTGACTCATCTATTGTTTTTTTAATGTTTTATTTATTTTTGAGAGAGAGAGAGAGAGAGACAGCTTGAGCAGGGGAGGGTTACAGAGAGGGGGAGACACAGAATCTGAAGACAGGCTTCAGGCTCTGAGCTATGTCAGCACAGGGCCCGACGCGGGGCTCGAACCCACGAACCACGAGATCATGACCTGAGCCGAAGCCAGAGGCTCAACTGACTGAGCCACCCAGGTGCCCCTCATCTATTGTTTTTTAACTGTACCTTTCTCACATTAGTATTTTTAGTGGTTTCCCTTGAACATCCTAATTTATGACAATCTACTTAGCATTAATATGACAGTACTCAATGTAAAATATAAGAATCTTCCAATAGTAAAAACAACTGTATTTACTTTGTGTTATATTTATAAATTAGATTTAATGTAAAGCTAATGTGACTTACATTTTAAGATTTCTTTTGGTATGACCTCCTTCCAAGACTTCCAGGCATGCTAGAGGAATTGCACACACGGTTATAGATTTTTATACAATTTGACAACATAATATTAAAACCTTTCTCTTAAAATGTAAAATCTTCAGGTCCTCTAAAGCCTGCATTCATTTCTGTCCTCCTTTCAGCATTTTCTCAGAAGACGTTATTCCAGGATTCTGCCTCCATCCCAGTCAATGTATTCTGGAGCCTTTCTGTTTATCCATATTTCAGAACTGACCTTAGTGATGGTGGTTTTGTACTTTGTGGAGCTGGGGAAGAGGAAACTGTTTCTCAGAACTTCCTTTCCTGCATCCTCTCAGGTTTGATTTAGCAAAAAGATACATTTGCTTAAAATTTGGAACAGAGAATTCAATCAGCATTCGTCTTTCAAGGTCCTTGCGTGAGATACGGAACTGCCCAGCCAGTAGCAGCTATGTGTTGCTCTTCTCCATCCTGCTTCTAGATTTTGTCCCGCCTGCTGGTCCTGCTGCCAAAACTGAGCTCAGGGCAGCCTCGCTCACCGTCGCCCTCTGGCGGCTGGATGTGCTGCTTCAGGCACTCTGGCTAGCGGTTGCTTCAACCTCCAGCTCATCAGTTTGAACCTTTATTTTCTGAACCTTTATTTCCACGGTTTATATCACAATCCTGTGAGTTCTTATTGCTCAAATAAATTCCTATTCCATATTATCCACGGTTCTTTTGTGTGAACGCTAACCGATATAGCAGTCGGCATCTGGAAGCGCAATGTTGTCATAGTAAAAAGACAAAATACATGGCCCTGGCTTTGGAGTCAGATGACAGAGCTCCCTGCAACCTACACTGGACTGATAGGAGCAAGAACCGGGTCTTTGTGGATCTTTGCGATGGTTTTCCAGAGGAATTAGCTATGCCGATGAATACCACTCTGCAAACAAGTCTTTCCATAGAATCCAATCAAAACCAGCACGTACAGTTCCCTACATGATCTATCTCTTTTTAATCTCCACATAGCATGACTGTAACATTTTCTTTTTTATGCATTTATTTCTATATACTAGACCTAGAACATTAATTCCATCAGAGTAAAAGCCTTACCTACCGCTTTAAAAACACAGGTGCCACCATATATATTTGTTGAATATATTGATGATGAAGTAAATTAACGGGTAAAATGAATGCATAAAAACATACCAGTAAACAAGAGCACTGAAAGCATTCACTTCAATGTTCCTGCTCTGTTTCCCTCTTCCTGCCTAAGGATCCTTGCTGTCAAATATTCTACCCATGCAAAGAGAATAATTACAAAATTTCTTAGATTGCATTTTGTGTTCCTTTTTCAGATATTCTTTCATTAACTCATTCAGGGAAGGCTCACTGAGGCAAACACAGCTGAGTGCTGCAAATGCACAGACCTCTCTAGGCTCTGCTGGCCCTGGAGGCAATCAGACAGTACTCTGGGGATGCGTGTAAAAGGCAGGTCACCATGACAGTGCACCGGCTGCGCACCTACTTGTGCAAGCACTGTGCTAAGCATTTCATACACATTCTTCATCTGTCACTCAAATTAAATGTGCAAGGTTGGCCTTCTTAACAATCAGACACGCCTCCTGCAGGTGAGGAAATGACCACTGCTTTGCACCATGCCTAACAGCTGAGAAATGCTGAGCGGTAAAAATGAACCTGCGTTCTGAATCTAAAGTTAGTACTTTTTTCTTAATCTCAACTTGTTTTCCATTTTATTTTTAAAATAAAACATTCCCAATAAAAATAAATCTAAGACAATAGAGTAAGACTTACTTTGAGCTTGGTGTCAGAAACCTGACTTCCAGCTTTCAGCCCCGGGCCCAGTGACAACTTGGTCTTGGGCAAGTTCACACATCAGTGGTTTTCAAATCCTTTTTTCGCAAGGTGACAAATCAATCAACTGTACCCTAACAACGGAGCCCGAACATCTAAGCTCCTACATAGTCCCCCCTGAATGAAGCACACCTGACTGAGGAAAACCTGTGTGCACAAGCAGCCACTAGTGCCCGTAGCCCTCCTCCCCTCCACTACTCCACAGAGTCCCCACACCAGGACCCAGCTGGGACTTCTCCAGGCCAACACGCTTTATTCCTTTCTTGAGTCCTTCATTACTAACTCGTCTGTTTCCAGCAATTCTTCACAAATGCACACACGTCCTCTACGATCCTCTTCCTCTGTTCTAGAAATTTTATCTGGTTTCTCCAAGAAAATATATCTCCTCCTCATTCTGTTTCCCTCTCTCTTCAGTGTGTGACTCTGACTGTGGGGCCTGAGAGCAGAGCGGCTTGCACCCCGGCTCAGACCCCAGGAGCTGGTGCTTTCTACCCCCAGGGACTTTCTAATTTCCCAGAAACATCTTCAGAACTTGTATGAAGGGATTGCCATAACCCTAATTTAACCTATTACTTCTTACATTCTAGCACACGTGAAAATCAAATTATTTAATTTTGTGGGTTTTTTTGTACTTTGTACCACAGCGGGTACACCGCTGGGTGTGAATAGTATTTCTATTCTATACACACCTGGGGTGAATAGTATTTCAACTGTACTGAATGATAAGAAAGCATGTGTTAGAAGCCAAGAGACTAATCACTTTATGTAACACCTTTTTTTGAATGTATTCCAGATTCCTAACAACTGTCTGAAAAAAAAAAAACCTCAGTATTGCAGTCATTTTGCCTATTTTCTAGTAAAATACTCAGTGACTCAAACATCACATCTGCAATTTCTTTCATACTTCTGAACCTAGCTCCCTGAAATTCTCCATATCTCAGTTCCTTTATCTGTAAGTCAAAGTAACTATCATAAGAAATATTGTAAGAAAATATCACACATGTGTCTTGCCTAACCACATCAAAACTCTAACTTAAAAAAATCTTACATGAATTTTGGAAGCACCTGGTTTAATGCATGAGTCTTAAAATGCTGCATCTTACTCAAAACATAAACTCCCTGAGAACAAGCACAAATTCTCCTTCGACCTAAAATCCGTGACTATGGACATTAAGGGGAATGGCTTCTAAGAGCAATATTGGTGTTTTTCCAGAAACCATAATCCAAGTTTGATACATAATGTGTAAGCCCCCGCATTTTAATCTAGCAGTCCAGAAGTTAAATGAGCCTTCGGGGAACTGTGGAAAAGCCAATTTCATTACTATGAATCATGCGACCACTAAACAGCGTGGTGAAAACTCCTCACGTAACAGAAAAGACAGCCCATTTTCCAGCCAATGCTGTAAGAACGTGCAAGTGATGTCATTGTTCTTCTCAAGTTCATGTTGCATGCCAGAGCCAGCCCAGAGCCTGCCTAGTTTTTACCAATGGGAAAACAAGGCTGCCATGGCCACATGCAGATGCCTACTTCTATACTGCTCTGTTCATTTCATCACTGAGGTATCTGTCATCTCACACAGATTTTCCTACTGTCACTACCTATTACAGTCCCCGTAACTATTTTCCACAGAAGTTGACACTCTTCCCAAATAATAGTCTGTGTTTACCTCATATTGATATTGAAAGTCTTAAATTAGATAAGACATGTAAGGCCCTGGTGATAATTCACGAAATATGAGCTTTATCATTATGAGTATTATTTAAACTGTGGGAAAAGTACACAGAGCCAAAGCCAGGGCACAGAGTAGGTGCAAGAAAGAACAACAAGACAGGGTGATGGACCCACTGCTGCCAGCACTGGTCTTGGACGTTAGCGGGATCCATGAACCAGGAAGAACTCAGTTCAAGTACCTACAAGACTCTTATAAAGCAGCCATGTGGTCAAACCATGCACCCAGTAGGTGAGCACCCACTTGTGGGAGGCTTCACTACCCCAGACCTATCCCAGTGATGGGGTAGAGCCTGCTGGTGGGTGGTGGTCCCGGTGTCCTTCATTTACAAGGGCAAGTGTTAGCCAGCTGTGTTGGCATAGCAAGGGCTTCGGAAACGCTGGGATTAGATTTTCATTTAGGAAGGGCTCTTTTGTATTCATTAACTGAGTATTTTTGAATTTCCACCACGTGCCAGACAACAAGCCAGGTGACCCTTGCTCAGGAGTGAACTGTGCGTGCTTGGGTGACATCCCAGCCTCTGAGCCCATCTTACTGAGAAAACTCAGTTCGCGTTGTGCTGGGTCGGGCTCCCTGGAGACAGAGGCTGACGGTGTGCTGAGGGGATGTCTGCAGGGAGGCTGCGGAAGGGACATAGCACATATGTGGTTCCAGAAGAAGCTTTAACCTCAGGCTGATGCCTAGCACAGCTCTAAGCATGACTTGTGTCCTTCCCGGAGGCAAGAAGACCTGGTCTTTGCCCCAGCATCAGTCAGTCCGTCATGGGTGAGCCTTCCAGACACTTCAAGAAAGCTGGCTCACTTTGGCCCAGGCTGTTGTGCAGGAAAGGTATGAAGTGCTGACTGCTGGGACATGGGGGTGCAGCTCAACAGAGAGGACCTGGGGGGACAGGAGCTGCATGGCTGTAAGTGTAATTGACAGGGATGGAGCCTCAGGAAGGAGCCGTGCGGTCTGATACAAAAACAAATGTGTTTATAGCAGTTTTCTCCCCTAATTTACTGAATTCAGTTTTGTGTAAGATTGGACCAGAAGCCTAGAAAGATGAAGACAAAGAGGGAAAAAAAGTCAAAAGACCATAAAAACAATCAATATGGATTGAATACTTAAAATGTGCCAAGAAATGTGCTAAATATTTAGATATATTAGCTAACTTAGTATCTCACTATATATGAACTAACTTAATATATCACTGGCACAGTAAGATATTCTTACTTTCTCTCATGTGAACACTGGAGGTGAGCTGGGTTGGCGAAGTTAAGTAGGTCACTCATGACCTCACAGCTGCCTTACCACAGGGAGGGTCAACTCCTCAAGTCCGGATCTGTAGTTTGCTTCTGTGTCTTCCTTTCTACACTCCCAACAGGAGACACGCTACCTATCTGTACCCTCACCCCAGGGTAGCATACAGATGGGAGGCAGTGTTGCCTTGAGAACACTTTAAACAACTTTGCTGAGATACAGTTTGTAAAATTCTACCTAAAGCACATTCCAACAGATTCTCTCAGACTCGGGGCTAAGGAAAATGGCTTAAATATCATAGAAAATTCTAACATTCAATATTGTCTGCAGATTCATGAACTAGATTAAGTAGTATTTTTTAAAAATAAATCAGTAGCATTAGCTTGGGAACAAAAGGAGCTTACCCACAAGTCAGCGAACTCTTAAAAAAAAAAGGCCTAAAATGTTTCTATTCAGACAAGATACTGCATATTGCAACCTGGCCAATGTCCCAGAGTCTAAGACTTTCAAGCAATGGAAGTGAAGTGGTTTTTTTGAAATCATGTTCACAGTATGAAAACTGCTCTCTTCCAGTAAAGAAAATGTCAAGATATATAGAAGAGACACAGTGGAAGGAAAAGAGGGGACAAATGTAATACAGAGGGGAGTAGAGAGAAGGCGTCAGCACGCACTTCTCAGGATGCACCGGTCAGAGGGAAGTTCACTTACTTTTTGGTGAGCGGAAGTTTGCAAGTCATAAGATGGTGTTTCTAAAGCCTCTTACTGGGTAAGCAGCTGGAGACACGAGGAATTCTTAGGATTAACACCCACAGTCTTGCTGAAGACTCAGCAGTGCAGCACGAAAGGAGGAAGCTGCTAAAGGAAGCAGCAACTTGAATGTAACGTCAGGATAAAGCAGAGATTGAGGGCTATCAGCCACTTGGTGCCGAGGTTCCCCCAGGACTGGAAATGAAGTGGGAAGAGACCACTCATTAGGTTTACCGTGATGTGTCTTCCACTATTATTACAGGTTCAGCAAACTGTCCACGGGTCTCTTCATGAACTCTATTGCACAATTAATACTTCCTTGTTATTAAAATCCCAAATTAGAGGATCCCTTCATACATTGTAAAACTGGACATTGAAACCAGAATAACCCAAACGGGAGGTGTCATGGAGATTTTGGTGTCCGAATGGACATTCCCAGTAACGGGCATAGATTCCAGCTTCTCCTCTAAAAAGGCTTTGGCCATGTACACTTATGCCGTAAAATTAGGGGATATAAATTACTACCCACAGTCACTAATTCTCAGAAAAGACATTCCTACAAAGTCTCCTAATATGTACCTAACTTTAGTAGTCTTTGGGAAATACTTGCTAACAAATATTCTCCTTGTCCTGATTTGGGACAAGTGTGACCATATGGTTCTCTCCAGCCAATGGAATGTAAGCAGGTGCCGTCTGTCCCTTCTGGGTGGGATTTCAGGAGCTGGGACACAGTCCATGTCCCCTGTTGCTCTGTCCTGGCACCTTGAACATTTCATCTGCTTCCTTCTCAGAATGAGGAAAACAGGGAGAGGGGCCTCCAGCCAGCCGATGATGCACAGACTGTAGGGTGCAAGCAAGACATTAATGTTTGTCTTACCTGGTCCTGGGGACATCCGGGTCCCATGCAACTGCAGATGACCTGGTCCTCCTGACTGAGGCCGCTGCAGACCGCGTCTCTCACGCCTTTGTGTAGAACACATGCTACCACCAGTGCATTTTTTATCTTGGGTTAAATTCAACAGTAACTTCAGTGAATTAAATGCACCCTTTGCAGTGACTGTCATCAAAAAGAAGTGCAGTCTCTCTACAGAGTACAACTCCCTAGTGATCCCACAGTCAGACCAGGAACCCCAGGGAGTTTAACGAAGGAAACTCAGTTCTCAGTCCTCTGTGTCAGTGGTATGTGTGTGTGGCACAGAAAGCAATGGCCACAAGACCCTAGAAAAGATAGAAAAGAAGGGATGGGCCCTCCAGGCTGCGATCAATAGCCAGTGGCAGCAGACAATGCTCTTATGTGATTATGGCTTAAAATACCAATTGCTTTTTATTGATAGCAGTCTTTTGCTATGACTTCTCTAAAGGATTCTATGGGGAGAAAAATAAACTTATCAGGAAAAATATTTCATGTCAAGGAATAATCTATTCAAGGATTTAAATGAAATAATATTTGCATACAGGCATATACACACCAAAAATGTATATAATTAAATTAAATGTATATCAATAAATGGTTATGAAGACACTTGAAAATTAAAGACTCTATTCTTAAACAACGAGTTAAGTCCAAAATTATAAATGTATTCATTATGTTGGCCCATGAGCATAATGGCAATAGTGATTCCCTAGTTTGGGGGTTTCTGTTTTGTTTTGTTGGTTTTTTTTTTTTCTGTCCAAGAGCTCTTTAAATTCTTCTTAAACTCCATGGAAATTGCATTCAACATTTTTTTTTCTTAACTTAAAGTTATATTAGTCAGGGTTCTGTGGAGAAGAAAATGATAGAATAAGGTATCTGCATCTATATATTTCTATGCCGTCTATCATCTCTCTCTACATATATATCTTTAGAAAGAGGGAGAGAGAGGGAGGGAGGGAGGGGAGAGATGGATTACAAGGAACTGGCTTATGTGATTATGGAGGCTAACTCCAGGATCTGCACTTGGTAAGCCAGACATGCGGGCAAGCTCATAGTGTAACCTAGTGAGTCTGGAGGCCGAGAACCAGGAAAGCCAGCAGCTATGAGACCTAGCTCTGAGAGAGCTAGTGTCTCAGTTCGGGTCTGAAGATAAGAATAAAACTCGTGTCCCAGCTTGAAGATGGACTGGAGTTCCCTCTTACTTGGGAAAGGGCAGCCTTTGTATCCAATTCAGGCCTTCAACTGCTTGGATGAGGCTCACCTGCATTAGGGAAGCAGGCAACCTACTTTAGTCAGTCAGTCTACTGAGTAAAATATTCAAGGATTCATCTCATTGAAAAACACCTGACAGATAACACAGAGTAACAGTTTACTAAGTATCTGGGCACACTGTGGTCCCATCAGGTTGTCACATAAAACCAGCCAGCACAGTCCTCACCTTTCGTTGGTCTCATTCAGTTTGGTTTAGAATTCTAGAATATGCTGATCTTGTGACTGTTATGATAGTACCGATAAATCTAAATTATGTACTCACTCGGCAATGCTTACCTCAGTCAAGTCGTGCAGCCCTTAGCAACCTGATTCTGTTCCAACTCCCATTTTGATGCCAAGTCACTAGCATCCCAGACACAGCAGACTCTGTCCTGCCAAGTCCCAAAAAAATGTTTCACATATGAGTACATATGTCACGCCTCAGACTTTCTTTAGTGAAATGTCAGCTCTAACTTTTGAGAAACATTATAAATGTACATCAGATGGCAGAAATGCCTCAAAAATCACTTCTTTTTGGTTTTCAGATCGTATCAACCAACAAAATATGCTAGGACAAAACTAAATAAGAAGATTCTTGAGATAATATTTTTTAAGTTACATGTCTGACTTCATTTCAAAACATACAGTTACAGGGGAGCCTGGTTGACTTAGTCAGTTGAGTGTCCAACTTTGGCTCAGGTCATGATCTTGTGGTTCATGAGCTCAAGCCCTACATCGGGCTCTGTGCTGATAGCTTGGAGCCTGGAGCCTGCTTCGGATTCTGTGTCTCCCTCTCCCTGCCCCTGCCCCGCTTATGCTCTCTCTCTCTCTCTCAAAAAATAAATAAACATTAAAAATTAAAAAAAAAATCAGTTACATAAGACTCAATGTGTCATCCTCCAAGTTTTAAACGTTTTGTAACAAAAGCCTGTTTTTACTATAAGATGTAATAATAGTAAATAATAATAATTGGTATTATTCCAATCTCATGTCTACAATGTCTACATTGTCATGCTATTAATGTTGAAAATCTCATAGCAAGTACAATGAAACTATCCACAAAATACCATCTTTATTCCACTTCCAGCAGAATAAGTTGTTTTACAGGCTCTAGGTTTTCCACCTAAACATCCCAACTAACAAGTATTAGGCAATTTCTTCCTCCCTTACAACAGGCATCAGAAAAAGTAAATTAATAAAAAAAATAGGTAACCAGTTCCAGAACTCAGCTCTCAAAGCTTCATTCCACACAAGACATGGGACGTATTCTTTTGTTGATGTTTTCCAAGTCTGCTCTGAGTTAACAGTATTGTTTTTCCAAAGGAAGCTGAACAGGATTCTATCATCCACAAGCATTTGAATGTGATGTTTATCCAAATCAACAGACGTTTATTGTCAACTTCTTGGATGGACAGCAGGGACTCTGCAGTGACCCAGACTGTGGATTTAAATCTTGTTGCATCATGTACTGGCTGGGTGGCTTATGGGAAGATACTAAACCTACATATGCCTTAGCGCTTTTTTGAACAGTTATTTATTAATAACTACCCCATATGGTAACTTCAAGATTTAAGCCTATTAGTACTGAACCTGGCATGTAGTAGTTACACAATAAATACTGGTAACTATGGCAGACATTAATACTGCCCAGCAATATCCACAAAATAAAATAATGGGAGAATACATTTTTTATTAAAAAGTTTTTTTAATGTTTATTTATTTTTGAGAGAGAGAGAGAAAGAGAGAGAGAGAGAGAGAGAGAGAGAGAGAGAGCGAGAGCGAGCAGGGATGGGGGAGGGGCAGAGAGAGAGGGAGACACAGACCTTGAAGTGGACACAGAATGTGAAGTGAACTGTGAAGTAGCACAGAGCCTGATGTGGGGCTCGAACTCACAAACTGTGAGAACAAAACCTGAACCGAAGTTGGACACAACCGAGTGAGCCACTCAGGTGCCCTAGGAGAATACATTTTAATGAGGGTTTTTTATATAATGATTTATAAATATCTCCTAAATATACTGATAGTTTAAAAAAGAATATGTATTGTGGTTTTTGTGTGCATGTGCAAGAGAGCAGAAGTAACAAGGATTTTCACGTAAAGCACTTAAGTCCCCAAATACACACAAATACAACTTGTTCACACTCTAAAGAAACCAAAATTACCACAAACAAAACACAGACACACACACACACACACACACACACACACACACACACAAATATTCAATACCTTCTGAATCCATACTTAGGCATATTATGTTCAAATTTCAGAAAACAAAAGGCCAAAAGCAAAAGATTATTATCACAGTATATCCACTGTAACTAACCATGCAAGAAAGACAATAAAGAGACATCTTTAATTTGCTGAAGAAAAAGAAACATAATTTTAGAGTAAGATTCTATTTCAAGCAAACACTAAATGTCATTGGTCTCTTCCTTAGGAGCTGCATTGGAGGGTTTCAAGCAGGGAAGTGATAGGATTACATCTCCATTTTGGGGGAATGTGTCCAGAAATTTAATGGAGAGTGATTTCAGTGGGTAACACAGGAGACCTGTGACTAAATTAGGAACTTAAAAAATGCAACTAGGTAAAAATGGGAACCTGGATTATAACTGTGGAAATCAAGATGGAAAGAAGTAGACAATCTAGATTTAGGAATTAATGTCAGCAATATTTGTTCACTCAATTAGCTAGTGAAGCAGAAGGTAAGGTTTGGGACAACACAGGAATTTTTAATGACTCCATAATGTTGAGGATCATATTGCCATCAGACAAACTGAGAGTCACAGAGTTTTTAAGAGCATATTTTAGCAACCCCTATCAAAATAACACCAGCATTCTTCACAGAGCTAGAACAAGCAATTCTAAAATTTGTATGGAACCAGAAAAGACCATGATAGCCAAAGTAATGTTGAAAAAGAAAACCAAAGATACCTAATGCTGGAGGCATCACAGTTCCAGTCTTCCAGCTGTCTTACAAAGCTGTAATCATCAAGACAGTGCGGTACTGGCACAAAAACAGACACTTAGATCAGTGGAACAGAATAGAGAATCCAGAAATGGACCCACAAACATATGGCCAACTAATCTTCAACAAAGCAGGAAAGAGCATCCATTGGAATAAAGACAGTCTCTCCAGCAAATGGTGCTGGAAAAACTGGACAGCAACATGCAGAAGAATGAACCTGAACAACTTTTTTAATAATACACAAAAATAAACTCAAAATAAATGAAAGGCCTAAACATAAGACAGGAAGCCATCAAAATACTAGAGGAGAAAACATGCAACAACCTCTTTGACTTTGGCTGCTGCAACTTCCTAATCAACACATCTCCATAGGCAATAGAAACAAAAGCAAAAATGAACTATTGGGATCTAGACAAGATAAAAAGCTTATGCACAGCAAAGGAAACAATCAGCAAAACTAAAAGGCAACCAATGGAATGGGAGAAGATATTTGCAAATGACATATCAGATAAAGGGTTAGTATCCAAAATCTATAAAGAACTTATTAAATTCAACACTCCCAAAATTTGTTTTTTTCCAAAGAAACATCCAGATGGCTAACAGACACATGAAAAGATGCCCAATATCACTTATTATCAGGGAAATACAAGTCAAAACCACAATGAGATACCACCTCACGCCTGTCAAATGGCTAAAATTACCAACTCAGGCAACAACAGATGTTGGTGAGGATGCGGAGAAAGGGGAACCCTTTTGCACTGTTGGTGGGAATGAAGGCTTGTGCAGCCACTCTGGAAAACAGTATGGAGATTCCTCAAAAAATTAAAAATAGAACTACCGTACAACCCAGCAATTGCACTATTAAGTATTTATCCAAAAGATATGAAAATGCTGTTTCAAAGGGGCACATGCACCCCAATGTTTATAGCAGCACTATCAACAATAGCCAAAGTATGGAAAGAGCTCAAATGTCTGTCGACTGATGAATGGATAAAGAAGATGTGGTACATATATACAATGGAATATTACTTGGCCATCAAAAAGAATGAAATCTTGCTGTTTGCAACAACGTGGGTGGAATTAGAGGGTATTATGTTAAGCAAAATTAATTAGTCAGAGAAAGACACATAGCATATGACTTCACTTATATGTGGAATTTAAGAAACAAAACAGATGAACATAGGAGAAGAGAAGGAAAAATAAGATAAAAACAGAGAGGGAGAAAACCATAGGAGACTCTTAAATACAGAGAACAAATTGACGATTGTTGGTGGGGTGCTAAGTGGGGGATGGGCTAGATATGGGTGATGGGCATGAAGTAGGACACTTGTTGGGATGAGCACTGGGTGTTATATGTACGTGATGAATCACTAAATTCCATTCCGGAAATCATTATTATGCAATATGTTAACTAACTTGGATTTAATAAATGAATAAATAAATGAATAGAGAAAAAGTGAAAGCATATTTTAATGGAAGATAGTGTACGTGGAGGATTTATTTGGAAGTAACTCATAAGTAAAAATTGGTGATGATGACGTCATTGAGCTGTTTACCATTTGTCACTTTTCCTGCTCTGTACTAAGTGCTCTATATACATGAATCTATTTCATTGTCAAGTCTATTATTTCCGTTGAGCAGAAGAGGGAATGAGTCATGAAGAACTTAGGTAACTTGGCCAAGGTCACCCAGCTAGCTGGTGACATGACCTGAAGCCAAAAGAGACCCGGCTCTGTGCAGTAAACCATAACACTTCAGGGACAGTGGAGAAGGTTGGGGACAATGAAAGATAATCTCCTGGAAGATGGTGAATTGATATCAAGATATGCAGTCTAGTTGGGGGAGATATAACATCCGAATAAGCCAGGAATAGCCCTGGACTTCCTTAAGTTTAGATATTTTTTTGCCAAGTCTGAAAACCTCAGTACTTAGGTATATACAACCTTAGGCAACTCACTCATCCACATTTGTGCTTTTCTGTTCATATTTGAAATGAGTTAGTTTGATATAATGATCACTAAATTATCCCCCAAATCTTAAATTTTGGAATTCAGAATAAGAAGCTTGCAAAAAATTCTTACCCTAACATTGATTTTTTAGTTCATGGAAAATAGTATAAGGAAATGTGGAATTATAATGACTAAGAATGCAAAGGATTTATTTGCCCTACATCCAGAAATACATTTTTAAGGAGCCATAAAACAAATACGTTTTCCTTTCTTGGTTTAGTTATGTACCAGATAGTAAATTATTACAAGGACACAACAAAAAATGAATTTTCGCCACATGCACCTATATTGTGACTTAAAAAAAAATCGTAGCTACCTTTAATGATTTCAGAACCACTAAAGCATGAGTTGAAATTTGGCTAATGATTATGCATTTTATTTAATTCAGCTATTTCAAGATTAATTTACAATCATCTCTTTTAAAAACACAAGTGATGTTTTTCTGGATTCTTCTGGGGAACTGCACTGAAGTCAGGAAGTCAGCAATAAACTGTTTTATGTCACCTGGGTCAGGCACTTATCTTACCAGAGCAGGCGTGATCGGACCAAGGGGACTGGGTAACACAACTTCAAATGTTTAATATTCTATCAGTCAGTTCCTGAGGACCTCCGAGCATTAGAAAAACTCATTTCGTTTTACTGACATGTTAATTTGAAGACAGCAGTTAAAACTTCTGAAAGCTGGATCTGGAAAAGGCATATATCTTAAAGCCACTTATATCAGATTAAACTCAAAGAGAGTTATAATAAACAGGTGGTTGATTATTAACAATAAGATAAAGGATGTTACTCTCCCTTCGTTTTCTTCATGTTCTTTCCTGATTCCTTCATGTCGATACAATGCCATTGGCTTCAAAAAAATGCTTAAGAAAAGCAAACTCTTTGATACGAACTTCAGCTTTGTATCTGATTTGAAAAGGGGCACTTTTGGTCTTTCATGAATTTTACAGTACAAAGAAATGCATTTGGCTTTATTGACATGAGACACCACAGGATACTAATGTCTAACGTTCTTCAGCAGATTCCACGTGGTTTTCAAAAGTTCAACCTTGTTGGGAAAAGCCTACTTTCTTTTATGTGGGCCAAGTACTTTAAATGGTCATTAAAAAGCAAACATTTCTGTATTCTACTTTCACTAACAATCTAACTGTAATTTTCAGGAGAATGGTTCAGCATGTGAAATAGTGATGGGAATGTGATTATTAAATAGAGTCTGAGCTATCACCTACATCAAACTTCTAATTTTTTGAAAGTTAGGACCTTGGAGTAGGAGAGAATGAGCAGAACATGGTGATCCAGGGACGCAATGGCAGAGATGAAACTCAGAACCAAGGCTCTGCCTTCCAAACCTAGAGCTCATTTCCATCATCCCACCCTTCCCCAACATAATGGCTCACAGCCAAATATCTAAAATAACACAGCAGAATTTGTAATGCAAATATCACTGGGTCAGTAATGTTGTGAACACAGAATGTGTTTTATTCACATTGACTGCTTGACTTCTCCAATGGTGCAGTAAGCCAGATCAGCAAGTCAGTTAACTACCCTCAGTCAGCTCCTACTTCAGTAAAGCCAGAACAGAACTCACACAAACAAGGAGGAAAATGAAGGAGACAGCTTGCTGGTAGCCATGGCAACATGTCCACCTTGGACTCCTTGTCATAGCCACAGCACTGTCTGTGGTGGGCGTCCAGCTTGAGCTTCCTTGCAGCCACTGGGTTAAGGCTTATTTTGAGCATTTGTCAAACTGATATGTGGCACGAAGACTGAGGAGTCCTTTGAGAATGCACTAAGGCCCAAGAAGGGACTCTCCTTGTTTGAGAGGCTTCATTTATTTTTCAATGTATGCAGTTGTTCAACAAACATTTACTAAGCACCTACTATGTGCCAGGCACTTCCCAAAGTCCTGGGGATGCTGTGGAAAAGAAATGCCTCTGTTCTTCTGGGCAATGGACAAACCTGTTTATTGTTAAAATGCTGCATACTCCTCTCCTGGGGGGAGCCTCCTAGAAAACTAGCTTGTGCCCAGTACCCAGTGTCATATGGCTTTACTCAGAGTTGGTTAGAATGTGCAGTAGGTAAAAACTTGATTACAAATATGTCTCTGTTTAGGGAAAAAACAAGGTGACTAGGCATTAGGATGATTGTAGTCAGAATGAAAATATTAGTTTCTAATATTTTCTTCCTTTCATTTTTCCCCAAAGATAAGAAAAGTATCTGAATCGATTGAACAATATTTGCATATAGCATTTGATTGATGTGTCTTCCCCAGACCAGCACATTTATTGACTTATATTAGATAAACACTACATCAGCCATACTCTGAAGTCTCTTCATGGTGGATTTGTTGGTGGCATATTCAGGGGGTTATTTAATGGGCTTCCCCCCCCCCACCCCGCTGCATTTTCTGTGAATTGGATGTTAGATGGGGAGGTTTAGATTTAATTAATTTCCATTTTCTGGCAACACATGAAAGTCTCTGGAGAAGTTATTTATTTTAATAATAAAGCAACTTGCCCGTTTCCAAATCATTATTCATGGAGCCTAGACAATAAACATATATTTATGACTGTTTCTTATACAGCTCTGCTCCTACTAAGCTTTTTCCCCCTGAAGATAATGCTGGCAGTTATAGTTTTAATATTAGATTCCCCCCCAGTGGAAAAACTTCAAACATAAACAGAACTGGAGTAAATAGGACAATGGACCACTACATAGCCATTACCAAGCTACCAAAACAATCCACATCCTTGTTTTATGTTTCTAAAGTGGATTGTCTTGAAGTAAATTCTACAAAACATAACAGTTGCTCTTGATTATTTATGTGCTTATTTTCAAAGAAAAAGACTCTTCAAAACCATAAATTCAACAATATTTTAAAACTAATATAAAATATAAGTAATTACTACCATTAGATATTCATTGGATTTTCCCAATTGTGTCCAAAGAAAGTTCATGTGTCAACATCTGGCTACATCTCAGAAAGGTCTTTAGCATATGTTTCTCTCCCTCTTTTTTCTGTTTTAACTTATTTGTTAAAGATCCTGGGTCATCTCTCCTATAGTGTTCCTACATCCTGGACTTTGTCTATTACATCTCTGCAAGGAATCATTTAATATGTTCTCCCTACCTTGAGTTTTCTCTAAACTGGAAGTTAGACTTTGTTCCTCTCCCTTCCTCTCCTCCATTCTTTCCCCTTCCTTCTTTCCTTTCCTTTCCTTTCCTTTCTTTCCTTCCTACCTTCCTTCTTTTCTTCCTTCCTTCCTTCCTTTTTCTTTCTCTCCTCCCACCCTTTGTCTCTTTCTGTCTCTCTCCTTCTCCCTTCCTTCCTTCTTGATATACTGTGTCATTCTGATACTGCATGTTATCAACCAAGAGGTTAAGTATTATGTGGTTGTTTCATTTTTTGTGATACTAGTGTCCACTGAGGATTATTAACTAGTTACATTATTTCACTAGATGTTTAAAATAGATATGTTCTTGGACCTTGTCTTAGTTTCCAAAATCTATCTGAAGTATCATGGGACCAAAATGGAAAATCTGGTGTTGGTTGGGAACAAAGCCAGATAGATGAAAAGTAGTTAGTTTGTGTTTGGGATTAAAACAGGACATGTGGATGGATCAGTTATTTGTACCCAACTCCAACTTCTGACATTCAACAGCTATGCTTACAATTTTAGGAGCAGTGATGTTCTGCCACACCTTTTCAAAACTTCAGAATTCTAAAAAATATAATTAGATGGTAGATAAATAATGATATAATCCAGTAAACTCTACTAGATCTAGTTGTAACAGCAAAGTATATAAAATAATCAGGTATGCTTTCTAAAAATGTGTGCGCGCATGTATGTGTGTGCATGTGTGTGTGCACGTGTGTGTGCATGTGTGTGCATGTGTGTGTGTGTGCATGCACAATACTTGCAAGTAAGAGGACCCACACACACACACAACACACACCAAACCCAGGAGGAGAGCTCTCCCCAGAACTTGACTCTGCAGACACTCTGATCTGGGACATCCCAGAGAAATACAGTCCTGTTGTGTAAGCACCCCCACACACACACACCACCTATGACATTGTATCACAGCAGCCCTGCTGACTATTACCTCACTCGCTTAGTCACCAGTGAGCCCAACCCGGGAAACCAATCATCATCTCCCTGAAGCTGCACACATCCCACAGCACCACAGATCCTCTGGTGGCCAAACAGGCCTCATCAGAGGCTGGGCATGAATTAGAGCCTGTGCATTTTGCAGAGAGAGCCACGTCATTTCAGAGAATGTTTCCTCAGAGCATATTTTTAAAGTAATTTTGTCAGGGTTGTATCTTTATCATTATACAAGTCATATCTTCAAATACCCACTCAATCACTTCCTCCTGAGAATTTAGCTGTCATATCACTCTGCCTACGTTTCTCCTTGGTGAATTTCCTTGGTTTGTCTGACTCTGCAGTGTCTCATGTCTCCAAACTATGCCTCTCTGTCCCTTTTCACAGAACTCCCCCTTCTTCACCTGGATTTACATTATTAGGAAAGCAAATAATTTATAATGTGAGGCCGCCCCTCCTGCCCTACCAGAGGCATTTTAAACCTAATTATAAGAATATATAATTAAATTTTACAACAGATGTTTGAGAAAAATAGTTTTAAAACTATTTTTTAGCTTGGAAATTTTTTTTATTTAAAAAATCTTGCACAGAAATAAAACACACAAAATAAATAAAATCCAGGCTGATCACTGAAGTGAGAGGGAAGACACCAGAGAGAACTTCTCAGGGGCCTGAGTTGTGTTGTCTCCCTGAGCACAACCTCCTCTGTGGGAACAATGACTGAAGTCTGCCTTGTCAGTGGAGGACAGGAGAGTAGGCAGAAGTTCTAATCACCGCTGTCCATCCCGGAAAACAAGCTAAGATTTACAAATACATACACCCTATTCTTACCCACCACTATGTCCTCCATGCCTACAGATGTTCTCTCAGGAGACAGAACCAAGAAGAGACCAGCATTAAAGGCCTTTCCATCTACTCAGGTTTTTTTTTATCTGAACTTTTATGTCTGAAGTATTTCTATTAATTTTTTACCTACTCCAAAAAGAAGTCAAGAGCCACAGATGGAGAAGGCATTTTATGATAGAAAATCTGTCCAGAATCCAGCTGTGTAAAGCATTATCAAAAAGTTGCTTGGATGATGGAATAAATCAATTAGATTAAAAATAATACAAGAAATGTATTTGGAAGTTTTCTTTTGAAATCCCCTTCAAAGAGCCGTTTGTTTTGAGGATCCAATGCCTTCAGTCATGTCAAATAGCTTTTCTTTTATTAGTTTAAAGTTGGGGAATAGACAGAAGTCACACATAATAAAACATAATGAATAAAGTAAATGCAAAAATATTGATGCACTATGGATCACAGAAAAATTTGTCAGATGGCAAACAATACACTCCAACACTAAGTTGTACAAAGTATGTTTTTAGTTAAATAATAATAATGAACATGTTTTGGATGCAAGCCATTGTATCATTGTAATTTTCATAAATTAATTCATAAATTTTCACTACCCTCTTATGTAATATTTACATTAACACTCTCAATTAAATGTTGTACATTTACCACGTTAACAGAGAGGTTAAGTAACTTGATGCGGTAGCCCCAGTAAACCACCACTTATTAGATCCTTGTATGTAAGATTCTGTGCAGATGCTGTGACTAACTCTAGCCAGTATAATACCCCAATAGAAAAAAAACCCAGAGATAGTTCAGTTATAGCATTGAAGAAGACCTAGTAGCTTCTGTTTTTGCATTCTGGGGAGTCCTGCAACATATGCGAGTGGTTCCACTTTGCTACTGGACATCCTACATGGAAAGACCATACAAAAAACCATTTTGAGATAGAAAAGTCCAGTTGCCCCATGGACAAGCTGAGCCCAGATTTTTAGCTATCCCATCAAGGTACCAGATGAATGCAAAGCCATCTTTAATGTTTTTTCTCCAAATGCCATCTCACTAGACCTGGAAGGTACCACAAACACAACCAGGACAAAAAATCCACCTCAGCCCTAGTCAATGCACCATGAGAACTAATAAAATGCTTGCCACTTTAAGTCAGTAAGGTTTGGGGTAGTTTACTATGTAGAAGATCACCAAGGCACATACATATAGTCAGTCAGCTAGTGATTGCAAATGGGATTAACACCTAGGAAATATGGCTCAAATTCCTGTGCTTTTACTCAGCAAAACACCCTGTGTCACAATAAACACTTACTACCACAGACTTACACAGCACTAAAGTATGGTAGTGGGTTCAGATGCATGATGTCGGGAAGAGAGGAATGCCAAAGTATCCTCATCTACTGAATTTTCTACAGCATTAGATTTGCTTAGTCATAATTCAAAATATTGAATATTCTGAGGTTTATAAACTGAACAATTCTCTAGAAAGGGGGATATATTTAACTCTTCTACTTATTATCACTAATTTGATATCTAATAGCATAATCAACACTTAAAATCCTAATTTATTCTCTGCCATCCCTGAAAATCTACTCTTTTTTTGGAGTCTTCTTCATCTCAGTCAATAGCATGTTAGCAATGCCAGCTACTATGGACAAACATTTGCAGTTATTCTTGACTTCTCTCTTCCTCATAATAATAATTTGATCTATTAATAATTATTATCAGCTCATTCTTTAAAACATATTCTACAAATATCTGTACCTCTCTATCACTGATCAAAACTGCCAAGCTGTCTGACCTGGACCACTTCAATGCCCACCTTGCACCAGCTTCCAGTAGTCTCCTCTGTTGGTCTAATCTCAATAGAAAAGACAAAGTGACACTTCCAGTATAGAAGTATAAATTCCCTATAAACCAACACTGCACCAGACAACACCTATAGATTCTGGAGAAATCTGAGTATTCTAGAAAATAAACAAAAGCAGGTTTACTGGGGAGGGAAGTCAAACTGTAGAGAAGTAGTTAGCACGTCAGTGATTTCTTCTCCTCTGTTTTTTGGTCTTTGCCCAGAAGGCAGGCTGAAGCTATGTAGAGTGTGACAAAGGTCGCTAAAACTCTGATAGAAAATCTGTTTTCTGGCTAGAAGTAAAGCCAAGGAAAGAAGCCCAGGCAGCTGTGGCTGGTTGCCAGAGTATAGGGAATGCTGGAGATATAAAGCTAAAGAAGAATCCCCAAACTCTGTACATAAACACCCCCATAAGTTTCTGGTTTGTCTGTGGACCACATGTTTCACTAGAGCTTTCATGATTAAACTGAGGTTGGACTTCCATCCACAGCAGTGGGGAAGCTTCATATAAGTCTAGTCAACTACCTGCTAAGACAAAAGCATCAACACCCTCCAAAAGAATGAAACAAGATGCAGAATATTCACATGATATCCACAATGTTAAGGATATAATTCAAAATAACCTGACACACAACAAAAAATGTGACCCATTTCCAAAGAAAAGGGAAATCAACAAATGCCAACCAGATGCCATGTGTTGGAATGATCAAACTATCATGAATATGTTTAGTAAAGAAAGAAAAATGCACTCAGAGTAAATAAAGTTATAAAACTTCTTCAGTGAAATAAGATGGAAAAAAAACTAAAATAAAATTTTAGGATTGAAAAATTAAATATTGAAATAAAAATTGCACCACATGGACCACTAACAAATGGAAATAGTAGATGAAAGTCACTGAAGTAACAGAAGGTCAACAGCACTTATAGGAAATGAGAGAAAAAAGACATTAAAATAGGAAACAGAGACTTTGAAATGGATGGAATAAGAGTAAATGACTTAATGTCTAGATTAATAATTAATGAGTCTTAGAAGAAAAGGCAAGTAAATATGTGTCAGGAAAAAAATGGTAAAGAAATAATGGCCCCCAAATATTGACAAATATCTGAACTTATACAAAAAACATTGTCTTAATTCCTTTAAAATATAAATAATTACAAATAAAAATTATTCATTGTATTTTGCACTTTACAAGTATGTAGATACAGTCAAAGATGATGGGGTGATTAAAGGGACACATATGAGAAGTAGTTTCCACTGTTTATAGGAGGTGAACATTAGCTCTAAGTAGATTATGGAAAGTTAAGGAAGCATATTTTAATAACTATTTATTAAAGATGTTCACACATACACATACACACACAAACAATAGAAAAATTAAAATGAGGGAGGAACGGGCAAGATGGCGGAGAAACAGGGAGCTCTGTAATCCGTGCACGCCCGTATGGATTGAACTGAGAAGGACTGAAGGGATAAAACTTGGATTTGCAAGTGGGGGGAAGAAGAAACAGACGCCAGAAAGAAGACAACCTCAAAGATCCTGAGTGAGTGACTGTGATCTGGGAAATTAGGTGACGGGCAGGTCCCGGTGGTAAAGGGGAAAGGAGCCCCCGAGCCCTACACAGGGAGAGCGCGCTGTGCCCCGCCCGGAGAGACCAGGGGAAGAAAAAGAGAGACGGAAAACGCACCTAGAACCATCTCTAAGGGAGGAAAAACTCTCCCGTCTCCCCGTATATAACTGCCGGGCACCAGGAGAGAAATCCGTCCCATCTGGCCGGGGAATTCTTCCTTGGGCGCAGCAGCAGCGGCATCCACTCCAAGCCGCACCGGGAGCGGCGGCAGTGCGAAAAGCGGTGGCGGCGGCGCCAAGAAAGGCGCCTTGAAAAGCGGCGGCGGTGGCGGCAGCGGCTCC
>CM053561.1:16980632-17007104 GCA_028646485.1 Cryptoprocta ferox
GAATACTGAAAACAAACTGAGGGGGGAAGGGGAAGGCGGAAAGGTAATGGGGGGTGATGATCTTGGTGGAGGTCACTTGTGGGGAAGAGCACTGGGTGTTATATGGAAACCAACCTGACAATAAACTATAAAGTTTATTAAAAAAAAAGAAAAATTAAAATGAATATTTTTTAAAAATACTGAAATAAGCTAAAACAAGTCAGGAAACCATATAGCAAAAATTAGAGAGACAAACCGAAAGTATAAACTAAAATGACAGAACTAAATAGAACCACAATGATAATTACATTAAATATTAATAGTCTAAATACATAAATTAAAAGTCATAGATGGTCAGGATGGATGAGAAAGAATCACCCAACGATCTGCTGCTTACCGTAGACAGACTTTGAAATGTTGTAAGTAAAAAGATAAAAAAAGACATACATGCAAACATGAAGAAGGTGGGAATGGCTACATATGATAAAATACACATTATAGTAATGAGATAAAGAGGGAGTTTCCACAAACATAAAATGTAAATAAGACTATTTTCTACCCTGCCCAAAACTTTACAGCTGCTCAAAGGACACAGTCTGAGCGATGGTCCACGTGGTATGAAGACTCTCCTGCTCTTATTTCTCCAACATGCTCCCTTCTGTCCCTGGGCTCTCTAGGACTGGCTTCGGCCACATTTCCGTGTCATCATGGTCCAAGGCATCGTGCTTGCCTAGGGCCTTGTAGTGTCTGTGCTATGTCTTAGTCAGGGTCAGCTGCTAGGACAGAACACCACAGACCAGACAGCTTAAACAACCAGCACCCATCTTTCAGTTTTGGAGGCTAGGAGACCCAAGGTGCTCTCAGATTCGGTTGCTGACAAGACGGGTCCTCCTGGCCTGGAGAGTCCCATGTCCTCACTGCATCCTCACAGTGCAGGGAGAGAGAGGGCACTGGTCTCTTCCTCTTACAAGGTCATGAATCCCACCCCTTTCATGTCCTCACCTAAACCTAACTATCTTCCAGAGGCCCCCCTTCCAAACACCATTAACCTGGGGTTTAGAGTTTCAACATTGGAATTCTGTTGGTACTCAAAGTGCCAGCGATATATCCAAACAGGAAGATTAATGTTGGAAACATGATCACATATGGGTCGGTGCTGCTTTAAACACAAGGTCCTACTGCAATCTTCTGTTCCGTACTGTACGGTGTAGAATTCTATTTTGTCTTGGGGTTCACTATGAGACGAGTAAGTCCTGTGAGTCACACTGCTCTTTCAAGGCTCTTTTTTCCTTCTAACTGGTGCACTTGAAGTGCATCACAACCGCTAGAGAGCATCAAGTGGGTTTCTGTTCTTTGCATCTTTTCATATTAAAGGGAAAGATTTAAACCCTACCCACAGAGTTGGTAGAGAAAAAAAAATCATTTTCTTAAGGGTTATAACTTAATGTACATGTTGTATGATGACGTGGAATAAAATGCATGTTGTAGGACACTTTGTTTAAAAAAAAATCATGCATGGGGTGCCTGGGTGGCTCAGTTTGCTCAGTGTCTGACTTTGGCTCAGCTCATGATATTGCAGTCCATAGGTTCAAGCCCCGCATTGGGTTCTGTGCTGGCAGCTCAGAGCCCGGAGCCTGTTTCAAATTCTGTGTCTCCCTCTCTCTCTGCCCCTCTCCTGCTCGTGCTCTGTCTCTCTCTGTCTCAAAAATAAATAAACTAAAAAAAATATTTTAAAAATCATGCAGTCCATAATATGCCATTTCTTCTGCCTGAGATTTATTTATCCCAGATACCATCATACCTGGTCCCCTCTCTCCTTTGGTACCTTCTCAAGTCTCATTCTACTGACAGTGACAATGCACGTGCCCCACTCAATTCTCCCTTTCTTTCCACTGGGCTCTAATTTTCCATGGAGCATTTATAGTCTGAGGTACTATAGGTTTTCCTTCAGTTTTGTCCCTTGTTTCCTAGCAGAATGGAAGTGTAGTAATGGCAAGAATTTGTTTTCTGTTAACTACCCTAGTCCTGGATGGCAAATTCAATGATCATTTGTTGAATACAACAAAGGAATGAGTGAGTGAAATACCTGGTGAGTACCAGGTCTACCCCAGACACCCTACAACTCCTGGGACACAGGGACATTTTGGGAGCCAGGGCCAAAGAACTGTCCACTGGGCCCTCCAGGTGACTGAGAAGTGCGCCCAGAATCTCACCTTCCTCAATGCCTCTCCTCCTCATTAGTCATCTCTGCTGTTCATTCATCCATATGGGACTCGGGGGGTACTCAGAGCCCACAAGACCCTGCTCTGGTAGAACAGGCCCAATGCAGTAACCGAACCCTGAAAGGGACTTGCCAAGTTGTGGCCTTCCGTGAGGAGACCCACAGAGCAGTCACTCCACCGCTGGGAACCATGCTAGGGTAAAACGATCCGAAATGCCAATCTGAATACCAATTCTCAATTTTCTTGTTTGCTCCTTCCCAGCTTCCCCCTGAGTGCCGAGTGCAGGGAGATCTAAAAATGATGGAGCAGGTGTCTAACCAAGAGTCTGCAGGTCATAGATGAGCAGGCTGATAATCACAGGAAGTGACAGCGTGTCCCTGGGGCCCAATAAATGTGATTTTAAAGCCTCCTCTGCCTCCTTTATGATTCTTCCAAGCTACAGGGGTAATAGGAACTAACCTTCAGTGAGGACACAGGGTGTCAGACATGGGAAAGGTCCCTTGTTAAAGGAGTAGACTTGGTTACTATGAGCTAACACTTCACTGTCCCTTAAAAACCAATGTTTCTCTTTGTAAGAAAAGTTATTATTTAAATAGGTTATTATTTTATTACATAAATAATGAAGGATTAGTAGGCCTATAGCTCCCACTGGTGGGCGTGTTGAAAGGGACACCTAAATTTAAAGGAAGGGATTTCTCTGACTCACGGGATCAGCACAGGAGTACACTTCTCTTACCCCACAGCCACTCCCTGTAATTGAAACTCAGGATCAGATGCCCCCAAGTGATGGGCATTTCTTGAGATTGGATAGCCCAGATCTGGGCTACATTGCACATAACCTACAAGAATCTTCAGGGAGGGGATTTCTCATTTTGGGAAAGGAATGTAGCTTTAGGTCAAGGGGCTTGAAGAAAGGGTAGCTTAAGAGGTATGTTCCAAACTGAAAACAAAATACAGGTAAGGATGAGGGAAAATTGTTCTGAGGACCCAGATCAAAGAAAGGCCAAGTTAGCTAACACCTTCGCTTTTAACTTCCTGCATTATATTCAGGTCTAAAATTTCTCTAATCCTTCAGCAGAGAAATGCTTTTATTTCCAGGTATTATTTACTACCTTTTCAAGTGCAGTGAAACCACATTGTCCAAATGCAGATGGACGAGGGTTAAACTCCAAGTTCAGCCAAAGCCAAGACCGAAGCAAAATATCACCATCACAGAATGAACATCTGAGACAGAAGAATTAACCAAAAATGTGAGGCAGTATCACAGTGTTGTTATTTCAAAGTGCAGGGGTGACATTTTAGAAGTTTGGTACTAAAGGCAGAGGAAGCATGTTCTGGCATCCTCTCTTGC
Source organism: Cryptoprocta ferox (assembly GCA_028646485.1). NCBI lineage: Eukaryota > Metazoa > Chordata > Mammalia > Carnivora > Eupleridae > Cryptoprocta > Cryptoprocta ferox. The sequence continues at coordinate 16,984,185 of CM053561.1, forward strand.
TAATGTCTTCTACAGAAGCCATCCTGAATGCTCACCGAGCAGGAGCACAGGACCAATTCCAGCCAGCCCAAGGTTTGTGGGCTCCTTGTTGGTGGTGATGTCGCCACCACGCTCTTACTCCAAGACAGGCCACCAAGCTAAAGGCCAGAGCACAGTGCGCTCTGTGACTCCTGGCCAGAAGTGATGTGGAATTCCATCAATGTGACCCCGAATATTGGCCTTGTGCATTTTAGGAAGATGCTTTCTGAGTATTTCCAGAAATGGTCTTGTCCTCACTGCTCTATGTTTCTCACATTTTTCATGCATTCACTGTTTCTTAAACCTCAGATCTGAATGGTGAGTATGCAGGTGTCTGAATTTCCAATTGCATCTCAGCTTTCCTTGCATGAATACCAATCTCAACCTTTTTCAGGAGCGGGATGGAGGCATCACAAGAGAATCCCCTTACTCTCACAATTGCCATCGTGGTTACACTTCAGCACGTTTCAGAAAATGATCTCTATTCTCTAAAGCAATCAGTGGTTGGGGGCGCCTGGGTGGCTCAGTCGGTTGAGCGTCTGACTTCGGCTCAGGTCATGATCTCACAGTTTGTGGGTTCAAGCCCCACATCGGGCTCTGTGCTGACAGCTTAGAGCCTGGAGCCTGTCTTTGGATTCTGTCTGTCCCTCCCCTGCTCTCACTGTCTCTCTCTCTCTCTCTCTCAAAAAATAAAACATAAAAAAATTAAAGCAATCAGTGGTTGTTAGTGTCTATACTGGCACTGTTACACTATTTGGAATATCTATATTGGTATCTGCAAAATACCAATAATAAGGTTTAATTGTCTGCAAAATAAGGAAATAAGGTTTTCTTGAATTTTGAACATCTTGCATAAGTACATGTTGAGGAGGAGGGTCCAAAATTCCTTGTGCATCATGTGGTTTGCGCATGGCTGAAAAATGGTGCAGGAGGCCCACCATCTTCTCTAACCCCACATGCTGTCTCGTGTGTCTCCAAACACATGACTGAAATGAATCAATAAAATGTGGCAGGACTCCTGTGTCACTTATACCCTCACCACACCCATTTCACTATCAATGACACTTGTATGACATTGAAGTATCCAGTTATTCATCTTGCCAAAGGCCAAGGCAGAAGGCCCTGTAAACTAGCAATTTTATTTTTGCATACTGTGCATTCCTAGCATATGCCTCTATGAATGGTGATGGTGATGTTTCTCCGGTGGACATCAATGGGATTGACGTGCAAAAGGAGGGAGAGCTGGTCCACCTCATCTCCTAGGCTACAGCAGAGAGCAGTCATCAATGGGACAAATATTTAGTAGTTCTGACTCCCAGGCAGTGGCCAATCCTGGCAGAGGGTGATGCATGGCTGAACCTACAACAGTAAGCATGCTGTTGAGAGCTGATTGTGGCTTTTCTAGCCACCTTGCACTATTTTTTCAAGGCTTTTTTTTTTTTCATAGTCAACACTCTTAAAAGACAGGGTAGCATCTCACCTTGGGTCAGAGAGCAGATTTATTTCCTGACCAGAATAATAAACATGCTGTCTTCTTCAGCCAGTTTGGGGAAGCTCATTGTAAGACTGGTGATTTGCTAACCTCAGTGATCTCAGCTATGACACAGATCCAGTCTGCTAAACATTCACCTGGGCCCATCTCCATGTCAACTCCATAGGACCTGGGAGGCAAAAGGAACCCATGCAAAGTTCAGGATGTGTGTATGCTAGTGAGTGATTGATTATCCAAAAGTTCTTTGTTTTCTTTAATTCAATTTATGAAAGTCTGACAAGTGACCCTAACAGTTCTGTCATTGCTTAGGGATTCCTGGAGGACTTGACATTCTCGATGGACATTCCAGGGATAGAGTGTCAAGAAAGAATGTAAGAGCAGATGTTCTGGTTATATTTGTAGGCTAGGGAGAGCTGTTTCCTCTCTCAGGAAGAAGAAAGTCCAGACAATAAACTGGGTTTACTTTACTTAAGTTGTTAGTTCCCTGAAATGAATTGTTCTACCTATTGTTTGTGCATATATAACAACTTTACAATTTTTTTAAAAAGCAGAATATTGATACTAATGCCAAATAACTTTTGTTAACCACTTTTTATTTTGGTATTGGAAAGAAAAATAACTAGACCCAGATAATTTAAAAAGGCATATGGAGAACATTAAAATGTCCAACAATAAAACATTTGCTCCCTTGATCAACTTGGTGGTGGCCAAAAGTAAGCAGAAATTGAAGCTTCAGACAGATAAATAATAAGGAACTAAACCATGTCGACAAGAAATAAAGGCTTATATTTTAAAGACCACACTCATTTTAGACATTTTGCTTCAGTGCTTTTGTAGAGAAAGACACTTATGTGCCGCTATGGGCTTTGCATTCTGTAAGGGGAATCTGTTACAGTACATGTTTGTTTTAATAATAGGCTGGCTCATGGTAGCGGGGTAGCTAAGTCACATCTACTACTTTCATCTGAGTTTTTGCAATTCTTTTTAAGATGCCATAAGCATGTCTGGATAGCTTTGACCACAATTTACTAGTTGTATACAAAATGGTAGCTGTGGTGACACGGGGTGACTCAGCCAGTTGAGCATTTGACTATTGATTTCAGCTCAGGTCATGATCCCGGCATTGTGAGATCCCCATGTTAGGCTCAGTGTGGCTCACAGAGCCTGCTGGGGATTCTCTCTCTCCCTCTCCCTCTGCCCCTCCATCTGCCTCTTCTCTGTGCATACGCACAAGTGCATCCTCTCTCTTAGAAAAAAAAATTCCATGTACTTAAATTTCATTTCTCCTGTGGTATGTACAGAATTGCTGTATGTGTTTTCTTCATATAGATATGTATTATTTCTTAATTATATCACAAATAAATTTGTTTTTATGATACATAATTTAGAAAATGTTGACAGCTAAAAAAGAAAGCTAAATACCTTTCATAACCCCAACACCAAAGTTAATCACTGTTAACATTTAGGACATATCTCTTCAGTTATTACATGCATGATTTATAGCAAAATAATATATGATTTATTTCAAATTCCATAATTTTTTCTAAAATTAGCAATCTATCATTAGTCTATTAAGAATCATATTACCACTTTATTTATATTTTTTCAACATCAATTTAATTGTTACATAAGTATGGTGAAATGTGTTTAACAGTGGAATAATGTATATGTAATGATGAATTGAGTCAAGAGTGTAGTAATGATCCTGATAACATGTACCCTGAATCCATGTGGTCATTTCTGTTCTTATTACTGAAAGATTCTGTGTGTTTTCCCTGTTAGTGGTATAAGCTTCTAGTAGTCCTCTTCCATAACTCCACAGGGAGCTCCACGAGGTGGTTGGTGGTGCCTGTCACTCTCTTTGCTTGCTTCCCCCTCCTCTGTCCAGAGTAGAGCTATTGCAGAAACTCAGCACCCCAGCACTGAGCACGCCCAGCAGAGACCAGGTCTCTTATGAACAATCCTACTCAATAGGTGTCCCCGTGGGACAGAATTATATCCACAGACCCTTATCACTCACTTCAGAACTGTTTTGAAAGAGAGATCTGCCCTGCAAGTCAAGATACTTTTTCATAATCATGTAAATGTGGTGCATACTAGAAATCTTGAAATTTATAAGAAAAAAAGTATCTTCTATTTGTAAAAACAGAAGCTTTTTTTTTCAGAGTTGTCAGATTTGTCTGATATTACATAGGATTAGGCTTAGCTATCATAATGCTTAATAAAGTAAGCTCACCATTGACCTAATGTAAAGTAGCAAAAAAATAGGAACACATTTACCTTCAAGCATTATGACCTAAATAAAATTCATAATGGTCTCTGAAATTCTATTCTTCCCTATTGTTACCTCTTCTTAAGGACTATTTTACTAAACCACATTTGACAGTCCAGATAGTCAATTGAGTTCTGCCAGGCGGATTTATGCTGATTCATTAATTCAAAGTGATTGTGTGCCTGCAATAATAGTGTGCTGTTTTTTCTGAAAACATAGATGAGAGAAAGCTGACCTTTGTAGATGACAATTTTCATATGGTGTGATCATTACAATGGGTCATATGTGATACAGTGTAAAAAATAAGGCATTACAGGTTTTGTAATTACAGACTGTAGCCCAGTCTTAAAAATTGTAGAAAATTTCCTGGAGGAAGTAATGTCAACACTGAGTCCTAAAGAATAGGACATCTCCAGATAAAGGAGGCAGGGGCATAGAAAAGACAGTAACCAGTGGGATAAGGTAAATCTAGGAGAGGACCCATAATTTCTTTCTCCTAATACAATTACTATTCCAAGGAGTAAGCTGGTACTTATCAAGATAATGAAAAAGTAAATTTCTATTCGTTCTTGTTCTTAGTGACCTCATTCAAAGTCAGCTAAAAAAAACCCTTCTCTTCTGCCATAACATTACCATTCTCTACAAATGTGAAATACATGTTTACTTAATTTTTTAAAGATTTTTATTTTGTAAGTAATATCAACACCCAACATGGGGCTCGAACTCACAAACCCAAGAGGAAGAGCCACACGCTCTTCCGTCTGAGCCAGCCAGGTGCCTCTGAAATAATATATGGTTTAAGTCTATGGGCTTTCATGCATGGAGGAGGAGGTTTTGACAAGCCTCTTGGAGGCTCCTTAGAAATGGAGGGAACATTCAATCACTCATCTAAATTTGTGTGTTTAAAGCTAAAGAAAGTAAATGGACCTTTAGTGTGGTCTCTGGGTCACGTAAGCACATTATTGTTGCAGTCTCTCGGATGGCTCTTGATTGATAGCACAGAGCAAATGACTTCAGATGCTGCTGGCCTCCCCCCCACCCCCGGTAGGTGTTAAAATAGGTGTTCAGGTCTGCTGCATTTTATCAAATGTTTAAACAGTGATTAACCTGACTTGCGCTTGAGGTTTTGTGATGAAATAACATGGTCGCTTGTTTCATATGCTTTCAAATTTTCCATAAACTTTTAGAGTCATTTTATATGAGTACAGGGTCATTGAATAAAGTATGCTTGAAAATTCATACATACATAAAATACATAAAATGATGATATACAACATATATAGGAGGTCAATACAAGGGAATCTTCCTTTCAAGGATCTATAAATCTGATATTGAAAATCCACTGAGGGCTTACTCTTTGGAATAGTAGATTTTTGATGCATTTTAATCTGACACAACAAATTTCAATCAATAGTTATTAGCTATGAACTGTGAAAAACTCTACATCTTTTCATTCTATTATTATATAAAATTATAGTAATTACAAGTGCAGTCCAAAGGAAAAATACCTTAACAGAGAGGAAGAAAATTGTAAAGCACTCATTAGCATTAGGGGAAAAGTCCTATTTTGCATAATATAAAACCAGAGATAAGGGAAAATATATTTAGATAATTCAATTTTAACATTAAAATTTGCAAAATATAAATCTTACATTTAAAGTGCTCTATAATCCAAAGATGTAGCTAAAATAATGATGGAGTTCTATGAGCATTTTCTGTTTCATAAGAAATGATGAGTTTAAAAATAAAAATATTGAAAAGGGTTAAAAAGTAAAAGCTTCTTTTTTATAAACAAACAAAAAAACAGAAGTGAGAAAAAATTGTGTCACTTCCATGGCTATTCAGATGCATAAGGGCTGCGTCGGGTTCTGTTTTCTATTACACTGTACTTTTGCCTCAATTTGGTGCCGCCATTTAGGAGCTTAACATTCACGTTTTGTTTAAAAATTAACAAAATGGGGGCACTTTGGTGGCTCAGTTGGTTAACCGTCCGACTTTGGGTCAAGTCGTGATCTCATGGTTCATGAGTTCAAGCTCCTCATCGGGCTCTGTGCTGACAGCTTGGAGCCTGAAGCCTACTTTGGATTCTATGTCTCCCTCTCTCTCTGCTCCTCCCCCACTCATTATCTCTCTTTGTCTCTGTCTCTTTCTCTCTCTTAAAAATAAACATTAAAAATTTTTTTAAATAAAAAAATAATAAAAATTAAAAAATTAAAATTAACAAAATGGCAATAAACCACCATATATATTTGTTGTTTTATGTATTAGCATATAAAACCAAGAAAGACAAAAAATAATTAAGAAGTCTACTGTGTATTCTAATGTGTACTATTGAGGTATTTTGACCCAGTCTGTCAAAGATTGCTCTCAACTATTTTAAATGTCAAATTCAAATGTTGCAATTTAGTATTAATAAAATGTTGCTTCTATTAAATAAATTTACTCATTTACCTTCAGCCACACCAGCCTAAGTCTCTTATTTTACCCAGTGACTTAAATCTAAGTGAATGCCGTCATCCAGGGTATGTGCTGGGATATTTGAAGATCTCTACTTATATTCAGACCTCAAGAAAGTTTCCCAATGGTCTAAACTCTGGAAAGGTTAGGACAGACATTCCAGAATTAGAAGCCTCACCAAAAAAAAAAAAAAAAAAAAAATCTGAGCACTCACTTAAAAAATTATTTATAACCATCTATTAGTGCAGAATTTATCCTAAAGGATAAACTGTATGGTTTACTGTAACTTTGTTTGATAAGAGTTACCAGATTTAGCAAATTAGAATATAAGATATCCAGTTAAATTTAAATTTAATATAACAAGTGAATATGTTTTTAGTATAAGTATGTCCTATATAATATTTAAGACACATCTACCTATCTCTCTTTCTTTCTAATAGTTATCTATCTATCTCTATCATCTATCTATTTATCGATCTGACCATTTATTATTTATCTAAAATTTAAATATAACTGAACATCTTGGATTTTATCTGCCAGTCTTCGGTGGGATGTTGTTCTAATCCAGGTCATTATGCAGCTACTTGTTCTAATATCTGTCCTTTCTCCCTTTCTCTTTTTTCTGCCCATTCTGGTCAAAGTCTCTACTTACATGTCTAATCTTAACAACCACGTGGTACTTCTGGTCAGTTTGTTTACACTGGTTACCCAAAGTCAATTCTTTCTCTGCGAAATGGAATACCCTCCTAGGCTTAAACCGCTGGCTCAAATTTGGTTGACCAGCCATTTCGAGTACTTCATCTGATTCATTCATTAATCTCAGAACCAGCTTGCTTTCTGTTGCACATCTTTTTGGAAGCTCATCTCATACATATGGTCTTTCTGCTCTCTTTCTGCCTTTTAACAAGGAGCTAAATGACATCATTGTTTTAGACTGATATTTTTACATGAGAATATCTTGAGTAATTAAAGGACAATAATGAACTGTTACCATGTTGAGTTCTTAGCTCAACTCCTAGAAGAAAGTATAGAGGAAAGCATTCTTGACATGAGTCTTGATTATGATCTTTTGGGTTTGACACCAAAGGCAAAGGCAACAAAAGAAAAAATAAAGAAGAGGCACTACATCAAATTAGAAAATCTTCAGTACAACAGAGGAAGCCATCAACAGTATGAAAAGGCAACCTGCTGGGTGGGAGAAAATATTTGCAAATCTGATAAGTGGTTAATAAAACTCATACAACTCAGGGTCAAAAATAATAATGATAACCCTGTCTTCAAAATGAGCAGAGAAACTGAATGGATATTTTTCCAAAGAAGACATACAAATAACCAACGGGTACATGAAAGTGTGCTCGACCTCATCCACCTTCAGGGAAGAATAAATCAAAACTACAGTGATAAATCACCTCACACCTGTCAGAATGGTAAAAACAAAAAAGACAAGAAATAACAAGTGTTGGCCAGGATGTGAAGAAAAGGAAACCCTTGTGCACTGTTGGTGGGAAAATAAATCATTTCAGCCTCTGTGGAAAACAGTGTGGAGGTTCCTAAAAAAAGTTAAAATTGGAGCTACCGTATGACCCAGCAATCTCCTTATGGGTATTTACCCAAAGAAAATGAAAACGAAAATGGAAGAGTTATCTGTGCTCGCATGTTCACTGTGGTGTGTGGTGTGTGGTGTGGTGTGGTGTGTGTGTGTGTGTGTGTGTGTGTGTATGTAATGGAATATTATTCAGTCATGAGAAAGAAGGAGATCCTGCCCTTTAGAACACATAGGTGGACCTTGAAGGTATTATGAAAGATAAACACTGTATTATGTCAATTATACGTGGGATCTAAAAAAAGCAGAGCTCATAGAAACAGAGACCAGAATGGTGGTTACCAGGAGTGGTGGGGGTGGGAGGGTAAAGGGAGATTCTGCCAAATCTTCTCACCCTGGGAAAGAAATGGTAATTATGTGATGTGATGCAGGTGTTAGCTAACACTATGGTGCTGATCATTTTACACTGTATGTGTATTAAATCAACACATTGCCCACTAAAACTTACACAATGTTACATGTCAACTCCATATCCATAAAGCTCGAAAAAATTACCTCAAATATATTTTAATGTTTGGTAAAATTATTCTTCCCTGTCCCCTTAGAAGTTGGATGTGGTCATGTGACTTTGCCTGTAATGAAATGTTAGCGTAGGTGTCCATTGTGAAAAACGAAAAGTCAGAGCAAGACTTACAGCCCCTCTCCCTACGGTTGCTGTGGTTTTGGAGGGGTTTTATTTTATTTTATCTTTTTTTTTCTTTTATAGTTTATTGTCAAATTGGTTTCCATTTAACACCCAGTGCTCATCCCGACAAGTGCTCTCCTCCATGCCCATCACTCCTTTTCCCCTCTCTCCCACCCCCATCAACCCTCAGTTTGTTCTCAGTATTTAGGAGTGTCTTATGGTTTGCCTCCCTCCCTCTCCTTAACTATTTTTCCCTTTCCCTTCCCCCATGGTCCTCTGTTAAGTTTCTCCTGTTCCACATATGAGTGAAAACATATGGTATCTATTCCTCTCTGTGGAAGGCATGATTTAAAATGGAGTATCTAAGTGGCAGATTAGCAGAACCTCCTTGGTGACCCATTTTGGACACATAGCCATGTAAGAAATAAATTTCTTTCAAGACTTTAGGGTCATCAGTATATAGTATAAACCTACCTCATGCTAATGCACATAGCCACTATAGATAATCAGAATCATGGAATCAGACAGGCTTATATGTCTGAGAGGAACTACTACTAATCAGTCATTGTGTCCTTTATTACGAAGCAGTGGACCAAAAATTAAAGCCATCCATTTAATTTTAAATAGAAACTACCAGAAAACTTTTACTTCTTTCAGCTGGAAAAATACATGAGATTTTAGACTCCAGATCTCCATCTTCTCTAAAATAATGGCATAGATTTTTTCATTTCACGCAGCTCTAAAAGGATATGACTAATTTCAGAAGCATCACTCAACTTACTATACCATGCACCTTTGTGGCATTATCTATTAACCATCAACAAATGAGGTTGTCTCTGATAAATTGCCTATATATTAATTAAAAATTAATAATCTACATAGTTATTATATTTTATTGAATAAAAGCACTCGATTTCTATTTATACTTAACAGTAATATGACATTCTAAATTACCCTGGTTGTTATTAATGAAATGTTAATGCACTCATTTATGCTCTTTGAGAAAAAAATTAATAGGCTTGTGATCAAATATCTAATATTCAGACCCTTTATAGCAACCTACATTACATCTGACCAACATGATACTTTTGAAACAGACAATCTCAATTTGTTTGACTTGTTAAAGGTTAGCGGAAAAACTAATTATAGGAAAGCATCATCTGTTGAACGTACTCACAGTAGGAGAAACACATTTAAATCCTCTGCTGTGCTTATACCTGTAACTCAGTTTCCCTACATTGGGGTTTGGCACTTGGATTGCCATTTTTGGTGACTGTCTTGTTCTTCTAACTTATTTTTTACTTCATATTTTTCTCTCTTAGGTCTCAGAGAATTTTCCTTGTTTTCTCATAGTCTAATATAATCTCTCAAGTCCCATTAGTATTTCTTACAGTTTCTTTGGGCTCCTTCTCAGTCACTTTAAAAAATATAAAAATACTAATATTTGAATGAAGGCAGTGAGTAGTCAGACATGAATGATATCCTTAAACATGTATTTACGCCTTATGCAAGCTTTAAAAACTGACACATGTATAAGTTTACATATGGTAATCCTAACTTTCATCCGAAATGAACAACTGCTGAGAAATGCACATAGTTTTTATATTCAATCACTATCTCCCTCTCACCTCTCAACATTAACAGCTGTGGGATTCATGTGATCACTGGAGGCATGCACACAATTTTTAATGTATCAACTCTTCACACTTGAAATTATGTGAGTTTACATGCATCATCTCAAGTAGTCTGTGAGGTTTTCAAAGGAAAGGAGAATCCCACATTCATTCCTGCATCCCTTGTACCAGAATTTTGAGAAACGTGTTTTGAATGAATGTTTGCTTTGGTAATTTCTATTGTGCATCAGTATAATCAGGCACGGTATCTGAATTTAACAGAGGCATATTTTGGCTCTTCATTTCCTGATTGTTCCTTTTATTTTCAGGTAAGTTCTTGCATTTTGTGCAAACTCATTAATTCTAGCCTCTTTTCTTCTGCTTGTATATTAGGCTGGGTCATATCTTTTGGGCTGGCTTGGGTCTACCCACTCAATCAGAGAGTGTAAGTCACCTTGCATCTGAAAACAATGTGCTGAAGAGGATATCAAGCAACATTTCATGAGGCAGAATGTCTATTTCTCCCTTTATGGAAACTTTGTACTTACTATGCAATTCTAAAAGCAGGTCATGAACTATTTCTCTAGATTTTAAAACATTTAGAACATATAGGTGGGTGAGAGTCACATATTCATTTATTTACTCAGTCATCAAATATGTATTGAGTATTTATGATAAATAATTCAATATGTTCCTTAAAATGATTAAAGCATGGACCCTGCCAGAAATTAGCTCATCATTTATGAGGGAAAATAAGACAAGTGGATATATAGAATACAATTAGATGCTACTATAAAAATACCAAGAGAACTAAGTCAGAACAAAGAGGGGAACAGGGAATCCAGTTGAGGAAGGACAAGTCAGAAGTGAAAGATGTGGCATTTGAAATAGGCCCCTGGGGTCGATATGACTTTCACAGGCAGAGATGAGTGAAGGGATCAGAGAAGTACATTCAAGGAAGAAAATAATAAATGTGGTCAATCATGCCAAAACTTTGGGAAATACTCTACTATATGAATGGAAACATGGCTGTAGATACTGAGCCCAGAAAAGGCTGAATTTCAACTGAAATTTTCTGAAATGTGTTTATTAAGAATTGAGAAGTCACTGAAAGGGATTTGATCAAGAGAATGACATAATCAAAGCAGGTTTTGTTATTATAAATCTATATACAGTGGTAGAGTGGGGGGAGGGAAGACAGAGAAAGAGAAGTTGTGTGTTGTAGAGACTGGGCATTTATAATTTCCCAGATGATGACAAATCAATAAATACCGGTAATTAACAAATAATGAAGACTTGACATAAAGTAGTGGTAGTTTTATTCCAAACTTTTCAATAGATTTTGTTACACTAGGGTTTTATCCATTTTATAGCCCAACCCACCTGTCCTTCTGTCAGAAACAATCCCTGAGTTGTTCATATCAATGACTGATTAGATAGTTTTAATCAATAATATTAATGCAGGCCACTATTCAGACTCCATCTCCTCCCATTCCACCCCCTCATCTCTTCCCTGATGGACTTGCTACTTATCAGCAGCCCCAAGACAATCCAGTCCCTCCTATAACTCCTTTTCTTTTTTTGATACTTAAATATTTTACATCTGAGTGTAGTTGACACACAATGTGATCTTAGTCTCAGGTGTACAACAAAGTGATTCAACATCTCTCTGTGTTATGCTGTGCTCGCCACAAGTGTGGCTACCATGTCACCACACGTGACTATGACAATACCAGTGACCATAACTCCTTTTCTTAATTCATACTATTCTCTTTCATCTCCACTTGACTAGCTTCTACATCAGTGTATCAGTTTGGACATTTTAAGTAGTAGAAAACAATTTACCAGCTTAACTACTAATGGGAATTGATTGATTTTTAGAGCTGATAGGTAGGTTTCATGGCTGAGTTAATTTACAAGCTCTATGTTGACAGTAAGGACTGAGTTTTTTATTTTCTTTTTGTCCACTTGAGCAGAATTTGTAGCTATCAACATTATTCCAAATTCACTTCTGCCTTCTAAAAAGGTTCTTTTTTTATTATCTATCCAGTGTCTACACCGTCTCAATAAACTTACCTGATTTTCAATACACCACTGCTTAACATAATAATTTTAATAACAAATTATTTATAATAATATCATCAGTCACAAATAGACCATACTAATTAGAGGGAAGTCTAATATCTCATAGAACATTGGAACCTTCCAACATCTGCTTTCTTGTAAGCCCTCTAAGAATGAAAGCCGTAATGGGTAATTAAATATTTGAATAACATCTTTTCCTTCTGTTCTGCCCCCAAGACTTTTTTAGATGGTCCTGATGAACCTTCAGATCTCAGGCAATCCCACCAACCTCTTTACATACTGCCATCTGCAAAGCAACATGCTTTGGTGGAAATATAAGCCTTTGAATATCTCAGGATGAGCAAAGGTCCCTGGATAATTTAGGATCAGGAACACCTTCTCCCTATATTATTAGTTATTTGCACAGACGCAGTGATGAAAAGAGACTCGAAGATTCCAAGGGAAGCATTTTAATATTTTAATCTTTTGAAAACATCTCTCTGAAACAGACTGAAGCAGGACTCTGCCCACCCCAGTGGGGTGCCTCATAGCACTTTCTAGGGTTCACTGGCCAACACTTTTGTTCATGTTCGAAGCTTGCTCAGAAACTCCAATGGCCACAAGTGTTACAAAAGAGCTCTGGGGCATGGGTCCCGCTGTGATTTATCCAGAGGCTTTCCCTTGGGAGGCGACCAGTTCAGCAGCGTGTATTTACTGTGTTTCTTTCTTCATACCACCTATGGGTGGGATAGGAATTGTGACTCTCTCCCCTTTCCTAGTGACAGAGCTGAAGTCTCTTGGGGCTGAGCTGTTAGCCCAATGTCAGATAGCTAGTAAAATGAAGAGTGTGGGATTTGACTTGGATCTGTCGAAGCAGAACTAATACTCACAGGCATCACCTTTTCATTCATTCATTCGATACTTATGGATCATTCTCCACACAATAGATGCTTTTTTAGAAGCCATGGAATAAATGATGAGTAAAATAAACATGAACATGACTCCAAGGATCATACCTGAGACTGGCCAATAAATAAATAAATAAATATGTACATACTTAAAAATACAGAAAATATGGTCAAATAGTATGTTGTATGTGGAGCATAAGGCAAGATGATGTGCTAAGAGGGAGGAGACCCTGTGGGCAGGGAGTCAGGGAAGTCCTGTCTGTGAAAGGGTTGTTTTGACAGAGCTCGGAGTGGGAAGGAGACGACCACCTGCAAACCAGTAATAAAGCATTCCAGTGTAAAGTACGCCACTGATCTGAACAAGAGGCCAAAAATCAGACCGTGTGTCTGGAGCCTGGTGGGGTAAACAGGGACAGGAAGGCAGAGGCCAGGAGCTTGAGTTGCATTCCAAATGAAGAAGGAAATCCATGGTGCCTCTAAGCAGGACGGAGTACCTTGCTGTTGTGTGGAGTCGGTGGTGAGGACAGGGTGGAGGGAGGGCCCCGGGAGAGCAGAGACATCCAGGGGAAGAAAACAGAGGCTGTGAGAGGTGTTAACAGGGCGGGTGGAAGGAAGTAGATAAATTGGGAATGCATTGGTAAGATTGAAAGGGCTGTTTTACTGGCTCCCCCCCAAGAATGAATATTCTACAAATCATCACAGGATACCAAGAAAACACTTGTCATTTGTGAAAATGTATTTTAATGACTTCACAAGTAGCTGCCATCCTATTATAAGTAAGTTTCAGGCTGTAGAAATCTCTCCTGTGTATGCTGTCATCATTAGGCCATTCACTGAGAGTATCCATAACACTCATTGTGGTGTAAATAAAAGGAAAGAAAAGTGAGTTTAAAATCCTTATTATAGCTGGAGAAATAGAATTCTTAAAATTTATAAGACAACCATCTTACTAAATATACTTCATAATGCACCCTTCCACATTTCATTATATTATTTTTATTTTAATCATAGGATTAAAAAAGGAAACTATTCTTTTTTAAGATTGAATGAAGAAGTATATTTTGTAATATAAGCATGTTCTGTAAATTCCATTAACTGATTCAAGTGAAGAACTATTACAGAATTCTTGCTCTTTTTTCCTAAATGTTTAAAAATCTTGTTTTCCTTTACAGTCTTTCCATGGGGTTTAAGTAAATTGAGTCCCAAACAAAAGGGTGCATTTTCAGTACTATCATCTGAATTAGGGAATCAAATAGTTTTATAAATCTCAGAAAAAAAGACACCTTAGGCTCTGGGATATGATTTGACCTTATTTACAAGGTAATAAACTAGCTTAGTGCTGGCTCGTGGATGCAGAAAACACGAGGCTCCCGGGTCAGAGACCAAGGATGTTACTACTCATAGCAGGGCAAGCAGCACATGCATAACGTCTGTGTTGTGGCCCACTTATGCTCAAGCCCCCTGGGAGTGATGCAGAGGGTCCCCAGTAGATGGTGCATGCACCGCGGGGTGCGTTTATCATAGTTCAATCCTTTTTATTGCCAAGTGCTATCCATGGGATAAATGTACCAAACCTGGGAAACACTGAGATTGAGGACTCATCCCTTTTACAGTCATGGCTAAGAAAATCTGCTGTTTGTATCAAAGAAAGACATTATCTCACCCCTCAATTTTGTTTGTTGCAAGTATAATCCTGAGAAATGACTCAGGAAAAGGTGGTCTGATCCCTGCAGTCTTGGTATAGTCAGCAAGAACATGTCTCATGGCCTACGGTGGATGGCTTCTACCAGCAGCACATCCATATTTTACATTCCTAGGATTCAGTCTAACAGTAATATAAATAAACCATTTTTAAATGAATATAATTATTGAGGGCCAATAAATTGCAACATGATTTATAAGATTCCTAATTTATTTTTGTCACTACAAAAATTGATGAAATTGTGACAGTGGTTTTTCTCACCATAGCCTAGTTTCCCCTAAAGTTTCTATCTCCTTGATCTTAAATTTACTTCCACTGAAATGTCCTTCAAACTTTTCCTATTTATTTTGCTGAACTTGTGAGGTCTACAGTAATTAATCTTATAGAATATCTGTGTTATAGTATCCCCACTTGCATCCCTGGATTGCAAATGCATGAAAGTAGCTTTGACCTTGTTATCCAGGTATTCAGTTTATAAAGACATATATCCAATATAGTTTTGATTTTTATTGACGTTTCTATTCATCTCTTTGTTTCTGAAAACTTAGGCAGTTTGGGGATATAGTCTTAGACTTTGAAAAAGTTAAACTGTAAGATATTTTAATATTTTTTTTGTTTTGTTTTCAGTTATTTCATATGGCTGTAGGAAATCAAATTGTAAAATGATCCAAGTGACTTATATGAAATAGAAATCTGTAGAGATTTGGCATTAACCAGCAGGGAAAATATTCAGGAAGACTGGGGACCAAAACCTGGCCCCTCAAAACCACAGCTATAGTCATTAGGCTACAGATTTAAAGGGAGGGCCAGATGAACTCTGTTGGTCTACATAGAATATCCTCTGTCCTACATTTCCTTGTATCCTCTTCAACACATCTTTTCTAAGACATTTGTATAGTCTATTTTCCCTATTGTACCTTGGCTAACACTTGAGTCATTGTAAGGCCCAAGACATTGTAAAAGGCCAACGTTCTTCTTGTGTAACATTTCAACCATTTCTTTAGGAGTTGATTCACTCAGCCTTTACTTAAGTACTTCCAGTAAAAATCATAATTGGATAATAGGTGGTCATTCATCTATTGCATAAATTTGGGTTGAAAATTGAGACTAATCTTCCTCTCCAAAATTTTATTTTAATGTTATTTTTTATTTTTAAATAATTGCATATTTTCATGTAGTTATAAGAATGATACAGTGGAATCCTGTATACCCTTTCCTCAGTTTCCCCCTATGGGAACTTCTTGCAAAACCATCTTACAACATGATGACGAAGATGTTGACCCTGGTCAGAAAATACAGCCACATGTTCACCACACAGGCTTCCCTCACATACTCAATTCCTTCCTCCCCTTGACAATCATCTGTTTTTCATTTCTGTAATTTTGTCATTTCAATAATGTTGTAGCGATGGAATCATACGGTACACAATCTTTTGGAATTAGTTTTACTCCCGAGGCATAAATATGGAGATTCATCCAGACAGCTGTGTGTATCACTTCCAGTTCTTGCTTGTCCCTGAGCACGATTCCACGGTATGAATGTAGTTTGTTTAACATTCACCCACTGAAGGGTTTTTGGATTGTTTCCAGTCTGGAGGCTACTAGAATAAAGCTGCTATGAGTAGCTTTGCATAGGATTCCAGGTAAACATAATTTTCATTTCTCTGGGACAAATGCCCAAGAACACAATTGCTGAGTCATATGTTGGTCACGTGTTTAGATACGTAAGACATAGGCAAGCTGTTTGTCTTAGCAACTATGCCATTTTACATTTCTACCAGCAAAACAGAAGTGATGCAGATTTTTTGCATCCTTATTAGCACTCAGTGTCATCACCAGATTTTGCTTTAGTCAGAGTGCTGGGTGTGTAGTGATACCTTATTTTGCATTTCCCTAGTGGCTGGTGATGGTGAATATATCTTTATGTGCTTATTTGCTAACCATGTATCCTCTTGGGTGAAATACCTATTCATGGATTTTGTCCATTTTCTAATTGGATTTTAAATTTTTTATTGTTGAGTTTTCAGGACTCTTTATGTAATTGAGGGATGAGTCCTTGGCTGAATATGTGATTTGCAGATATTTTTCACCTGGTCATTAGCTTGACTATTTTAGCTCTCAACAGTCTTCTTCAGAGCAAAAGGTTTTAATTTTGATTAAGTCCATTTTATAAAAATTTCCTTTATGGATCAGGCTTATGGCTAAGAAGTCTTTACTGAGACCTAGAAACTTGGGACTTTCTCCAGTTTATGGTTTCATTCTCTAATTTTATGTTTTACTTTTAAATCAGTGATCCATTTTGAATCAATTTTTGTATAGGATTTGAGACAGGTTGAAGCTTAATTTTTGCCTATGGATGTCTAATTATTCCATCACCTTCTGTTGAAAGGGTAAACACCTCCCTTGAATTGCATTTTACCTTTGTGAAAAGTCAGTTGGGCATTTTTTTATGGGTTTATTTCTGGGCTTTCTATTCTGTTCCGTTGATTGAAATCTCTTTTCCTCTGCCAATATCACAGAATTTCGAGTATTGTAGTTATAAAATAAGTCCTGAAATCAGGTAGACTAAGTCCTGTCACTTTATTCCTCTTTTAAAAATTGTTTAGCTATCCTGTCTCATTAGCCTTTCCATATTAATGTTGCTGTGATTTCAATATGAATAGCGTTAAACCTGTACATCCAACATTATACTGATGGCCAGATTGATTTTAGCTGCTATAGACATTCATACACACACAAACACAGACACACACACACACACACACACACACACACACACATGCACGCACGCACTCAGGAATGATGGTCGTACTCACAGATAAGCACAGCCCCTTAGTATGAAAACTTTAGACCTTTAAATACCTTTAAAATCAACACCAAGAACTGACAGATGGGCATCTTTCTGTTCTTTTCTGAAGTGGTCCTTGTGCTTGGGAACTCACCAGTGGCTGCCTGAAAATTGTTACTCCTTTGCACAGAGGAATGAGAACTTCTTTGTCTTCTGGATCCACTGGCTCCCTGATGGGAAGTTATTTTGGGAGGACCTGAGGTGGATCTTCTTGTCATAGAGCACTTGTGGTCATTCTCATACATCTGAGTCAGACCATGCTTCCTCCTCAACCCTGACTAAGGTCAAAGCACAGGGTCTCAGTGCTAAGAGGTGGAGTTTTTAGTTTGTGGAGCCAGTGGTTTAAAGCCCCAGGCTCCCCTGCATCTTTCTTCTCTCTGGCTCTGCTTCTCAGTTTTTCATTTAAAGGCAGAAATGATACTATTTGGAATCTTTGTCATCTATCTTCACTTGCCTGTCATTACCCTGAAGAGACAACTGGAAGATGTTCAGAAAATGAGGCCTGAACAGTGAGCATGGACTAATCTGCATTCAGGGCTGGGCCACTTATGCTTTGAGCACACGAGGGAGAATCTGAGGACAGACCCTTGGATCATAATTGAGGCCATGCCACTTTTGTCATTAAATGCTAACCATGATGCATGTATTATACAGTATCTAATGACCACAACAACATTGAAAACAGCTCATCCTCACTATAGATTTTTTTATATACACTGAGGATCAGTTTAAGCATTTGTTTTCCAACACAGCACAAAAGACTAACCTGGGATTTGGCATCTGCGTGTGTCTGGTCGATCTCGAGTGGTGACCACTGAGCCCCAAAGCATATGCTGGGCATCTACTTTGTGTCAGAGGCTGTGCTAGGACCAGCCAAGGGGACATGGTCCCTTACAGAGGATGTGGTCCTTGCTGACAGAGGATGCACTGTCCAGGAGAGCAGATGAAATGCAAGCATTCTGTGTGTAAGTGCTGAAGTCTTTCTGGCAGTGCCCTGGGGCAAAAGGACATCACCAGAAGGAAGGCTGAAGCTCAGGTAAGGGGCACACCTTGGGGTGTTCAGAACCAAGACCTAGCGAGGAGGAGTCAACTGTTTGCCACTTTCCAGAGCTCTGGCCCATTTCTCTCCTCTCCCCTCACCAAGAGACAGCTACAGAAACTACAGGACCAGCTCCCAACACCCCTACAGCAGACATGAGCTTGGATTTCTCCCTTTGCTACATCCACTTGTGTTTCGGGAAGAAAGACACTCGTTCAGCGTTTTGGAAAGTGTTTTGAAATGATATGAGAAGTTCCATATGTCAAAAAAAAAAAAAAAAGAGGTTCCATGGAAAAGCCCTGGTGTAAGAGAAAAAGGGAGCAGATCTACATGAACAGTGCCTCTGACCATGTGGGTCAGTGCACAACGAGATGGAAGGGAATACGGGTCTCCAGAAGCAGCTGCGTGTGAATGGGAATCTGTGCACAGCCTTTGCTTTGGTAATCTTGCTGAAGGATCACTGCATTTTGATGGATACAGCTTTGGTTTATACCGGTTTTTTAAAACCAAGTTGCTGAGAAGTTTGTATTTCCATGCACTTTGTCCCCTGCTAATCTAAGATGTTACAAAAAAACCTGGAGGCATGAAATCAGTTACTTGCCACTTACATTCAAGATGGATTTTATTTTAAAGCACTGTTTATTTTGGCCACCAAAATGGATAAAGTGGGTGTTGGTTACATAATGACAAGTGCACACTCATGTGGGTAAGTCGGTGCATTGCAGCCACAGGGCCTAGGCCTTGGGAGAGTGGGTGGTGTGTCAGCTCACCAAGGTCAAATAGACATCACTTGTGGTGTTTGAGGGCACAGTGTATCCATTGTACAATGACTGCCCATGTTTTAGTGACTATCCTATGCCTCCCAAGAGAAGGCTGAATATAGCTGATGGGGCCTCCTGACCACCCACAGTCTGAGCTCCTGGCCATGACAGGCGTCTTTCATTTGTTTGCTTAATTTCCTTCTTCGCCTGATCCACACTATTCCTTTCACCTTGAAGTTTCTCTCATGAAGCTTGCTTCACGCACACTCTACCCTCACACTTAGCTGACTCTCATGCATTCTTCATTTTCCAGTTTGGATGGTATGTCAGGGATGACTTCCCTGACATGCCCACTCTGGACCCAGAGCCCACCTGCCTCCTCCCTTGTACCTGTGCTCTCTCTCCAGTGCTCTCTCTCCAGTGGTCTCTCTCCCTCTATCAGCCTATCAACACTTGTAACTGGTCATCCTGCTGTTAGCCTCCCCATCTGGGAGATGTGCTTTAGAAAGGCCTGGGCACAGTCCCTCCTCTCCTGATGGGTCCTCCTCCCCTGTAGGCTCCCTCCTCCTCTGCTGGATCTCTCCTCCCCTGCTGGCTCCCCACCTCCTCCCTTGCAAGTTCCCACATCTCCAGAATTTAGCACCATGCTGGCCAGGCTGCGGGCTTTTCAATGAACATCTGTGAAATGAAAATGGAATTCCCCTTCCTAGAAGGAATTTATGCTCCATTTTAGGTAGTCATCGTCTCCCAACTACCAAGTCCAATGTTTTGAATGATTTGTTGTATTAGGAGAATAATCATGTACTTGTTTTATTTGATTCTCCTTACCTTTGGTACCAAGCATGCACCTAACTGTGAATGAGGGCCTAGTCCACATCTCCTGGATAAATCTGCTCTTTATCTCTCTCCAGGATATCCTATCGTATATAGGGAAGAGCTACTCTTGTGGTTTAAAATATATTCTCAGTATATTTTTCTTTAAGCAAGTTTAGACAATCAACAAAATGATGATAGTGCCTATAAATTACTTTTTGAAAAGTCTTCCCTTGCATATTATCATGGTTTGATACTAAGATTATCAAATAATATTAATGCATTCACTTAACCTGTATTTGAAAAGGCAAGTTGATCCCCCGAAATAATGAAAATTAGCATACATATCTTATCCACAAAATAGAAACCTCCCCTCTTTCCCAGGTAGGCAATATTGCAGTAAGAAAGCTGTCCGATGTAGGGGACTAGTAGGTAGACATCTAGGTTGAAATTCCAGCTGTCACCTCGAGTCTATATAGACAGGGACATTTACTTTAAAATAAAAGTCTCTTTATTCATCCATCAAATGGAATAATAATACTGACTTTAGAAGATTTGGCATGAATTACAGACATCATGCACCAGTCACTCAGAGCAACATTTGAGATTTTGTTAAGCACTCAGTAGGAGCTAAAATATGTGACTGATGCAGGTTTTGAGTAATGTTTCATTCCATTTACATTATATTAATGTACCTGAAATATTTCCTAAATAATAATCTTTATTGAAAAAAATCCTTTAATAGTACTGGCCTTCACCATACTTGGAAACTTTTATCTCTGGGGAAAACACTTTGGATATTTTCAAAAAGTGAAAAGGTGAAAAATCTAATGTTTTAAAGAGAAAAATGCTACCATTTTCAAATATAATAAAAAATGTTCAAAGTCATGAGTGATCAATATAAAGAAGATGATATTTATTACTTTTATTCCTGGCCCAATAGCTTAAGGGTCAGAGTAACACACTCACAATCTAGCTCTAGAGAATCCACTGAACTGAAATATCAGCTCCTCCCATGACCTAAGTAGGCAATACTACACGATTAGACCAGTGTTCAATGGAACTATTTTCTATACAGCCTATGCACTTGATTTTTTATTTTCTTTTTAAATTTTAAATCTTTATTTATTTTTGAGAGATGGAGTGCAAGTGGGGATGAACAGACAGAGGGAGAGACACAGAATCTAAATCAGGCTTCAGGCTCTGAGCTGTCAGCACAGAGCCTGATGCAGGGCTTGAACCCACAAACTGAGATTATGACCTGAGCTGAAGTCAGATGCCTAATGGACTGAGCCACCCAGGCACCCCAGGCCTATACATTTTAAAGGATGCTATCATAAGATAATTTAAAAAAGTAAACCATTATAATCATTCAGAATGCCTTGCTGTGCTTTTAAGGTCCTAGTTTCTTCT
Source organism: Cryptoprocta ferox (assembly GCA_028646485.1). NCBI lineage: Eukaryota > Metazoa > Chordata > Mammalia > Carnivora > Eupleridae > Cryptoprocta > Cryptoprocta ferox. The sequence goes on from CM053561.1 coordinate 17,005,812, forward strand.
CTTAAGACATAAATTTGGTCAAGAAAATGTCAATGGATGTTTTCAACTGTACTGCTCTCTGATTCTTTTACCTGATACCAAACAGAGTGACAGGTCAGTAATCAGGAAGTCACTGACCACATTTTGATACAAAGGTAAATATTTCATGCAAACTAAAATAAAAATTATGTCCCAAAGCGATTGTTCAGACAACATTAGTTGTCTGGAACAAAGGTAACTTCTAATGCCTAATCCATTTTATGCCAACAAAGCCAACACTATTTGGGCAATTATTGCCTTTTTGGTTTTCCTGTTTATGAAAGGTATAGAACCACACACATATATAACATGGATAGTATGTCCATGAAGATTTAGCCAATGAACAATATTTTATTTCTTTGAAAGAATAACACTACCTGAATTAGAATTATTTTATTGCCTTTCATATTCTTAAAGACACTCTAAGAATTTTATTGCCTTTCATATTCTTAAAGACACTCTAACTGACACAGAAAATAAATATCCTCATTACTGGGTAAATGCTTAACTCTACATGTCCTTCACAGCTTTCAGCTGAAGGAGACCATAGAAACTTTTGGGTCAAAGACTTTGTCATTTGAAATAGGAACATGAGTCTAAGACAGATTAGACTTAATCTCAGATTAAGTGACTTGCCCAAGGTCACAATATACTAAACTCCTGGCAGAACAGGGGCTGACCCTTAGTTTCATGTCTTCCCCACTTCCTATGCAGCCTTCAGAGGTTTTCTCAGGACTCTAGAGCTAATAGTTTTCTGGGGTAATTATTTACTTTAAAAATAACACTTGATATGTTGATAGGTTTACAAAAGCTGCCTGCATAATAGGCTTCTCTTTTAGCCTACGCTGCAACTTTAACTAAAGGTGATTTTTTTTAAAGTAAGTGAGCTTATTTAACAAAACACTTTTAAAAACCTTCTCATCAATGCTCAGAAACAAAAATCAAAGCCTCCAAATAATTTGCATTTTGCAAATTAAAACATATGTATTTATAGAGCTCCTGGGTGGCTCAGTTAAGCATCCGACTTTGGCTCAAGTCATGACCTCATGGTTTGTGGGTTCAAGCCCCATGTTGGACTCTGTGCTGACAGCTCAGAGCCTGGAGCCTGCTTCAGATTCTGTGTCTCTCTCTCTCTAATCCTCCAATGCTTGTGTTCTGTGTCTCTTTCTCAAAAACAAAAACAAAAAACAAAAAAGCATATGTATTTTCTTAGCAAACCAAGATTTGTTAGTGCTCAACAAGCAAGCACAGATGTACATCCTTCCACTAATATGT
>CM053561.1:17007604-17026035 GCA_028646485.1 Cryptoprocta ferox
CTCTGTGCTGACAGCTCAGAGCCTGGAGCCTGCTTCAGATTCTGTGTCTCTCTCTCTCTAATCCTCCAATGCTTGTGTTCTGTGTCTCTTTCTCAAAAACAAAAACAAAAAACAAAAAAGCATATGTATTTTCTTAGCAAACCAAGATTTGTTAGTGCTCAACAAGCAAGCACAGATGTACATCCTTCCACTAATATGTGTTTCTTGAATGTAGCTCAGCCGAAGAACATGTCTCTATAACCTTCCAAAAAATACTTCATAAAGTCGGCATTATTTACATATTTAACAGCACTAAGTAAAAGGATAATGATTCCTTTGGGCTGTGTTGATCTAGGAATCTAAGAGCTGTGCCCATTAATATCCTTCATCCAATGTGCTTTCAAGGTAGGATTAGTTCAGAAGTAATAGCATACATCAAGAGGTTACTGGTAGGATACAGTCACAGATCTTCCCTGAAAGGCAGTCAGGCCCAAAAGGAGGGTATAAGTGGGAAACTTTTCTCTAATTTGACTTGAAGCTGCAAGAGAAATGGAATTGTCTTCATTGTTACAGGCCAGATATCAAATTTTTAGGAATTCCTGGTTTACCAGCTATATGGCTTTAAGTCAGTTACTTTAAATCTCTATATCCCAGTGCAGAAATAGATACAGTGAGACCTACCAGTTGAGTAATTAGGATTTAAGGAGGTAATAGGTAAAAGCATGCAGCACTGTTTACCACGAAGCAGCAGCGTGTTGTTATGGAAGTAGGTATTGTTGACGATGATGATGATGGTACTGATAATGATGGTAGGGATGATCTGGATGCTGATGATGGTGATTCATCACTTTACCCCAGAGGCACACAACCATTTAATTTCCTCAGAATGGATGGACTTATAGGTAGATTCAGAACAAGAGGACATTATTCATAGACTCTCGGACCAACTCTTCTATCGGCACACAGTCCATGATGATGGTGGATGCTGGCAGATATTAACTGAAATTTTTAATGGCCCAGAGGGTATTTTATCTCTGAATTTAGGAAACAAGACCTTCAACTCCCACCTTTAGTACTCAAAATAACCTTCTTTCAAGAATGGTAACACTCATAATGCCCAGAGTCTACCTCTTGGCCAAGTTCTCACACCTCTGGAACTGGCAAAGAGCCTTCAACAAAGTCTGAGGTGATTTTTCTGAAAAAGCAGAAAGTGCTTTGTTCACACTGCTCGTCGAGAGCTGGAGATCCACCTGTGTTAGAGGTAAGAACTAAATTGTTGGTGCAATGGAGTAGAGGGGAAGAAAATACCTTACAATAAATGGTGAAGAAAGACCCTATTTTACCCTTTCCAAATGTCCTAAAAGAGTATAGAATCGTATTGCTGATTTATGTACCCCTTTTTTCCTCTTGCTCTTGCCTTGTGCAGTTCCTTGATCTTACAGACAAGAGTCCTCAAAGTAAGAGTCCAAATCTGGTCATGTAAGTAATGAGAACTTTGTGCTTCAGAACCTCGGTTTTCTGGTTAACTGAAACAAGATAATATGAAAAATGCCTAGTTGCACAGTGGCTTGCGTACAGTATGTGCTTGCTAACTGCTTATTGTTTCTATCACTATGATTGTCACAATAATAATCAATAACATTGTCATAGTGATGAAATAAGATAGTCTTTTACAAAGGCTCTGGCAATATGGGTCACGAGGGACTCAGAATTACTTAGCTGCTCGCTGTGTTAAGAAAGTTTGAAGAAAATGCCTCTTGGACCAGTGTCATGACCAGTTTGGCTGATGACAATCTTGGAGAACTCTTTCCAAGAAAAAATGGGAATCAAGTATGTGGTGCCTGGTGAGGTCTTATAAAATTATTTTACATTTGACCAACTTGCTATGGATTTTGTGTGGAATGAGTTGATGTAAACAGATTTTATATAAACAGATGCAAAGCTCCTCAACGTGCAAACTGGGAGTCATAAATATGAATTTTATTGCAGTTGAAAGCAAGTGTTTTCTTTTTGCTCTCCCAGGCACAGAATTTCATAAACTGTGATTTTATCATCCTGGTCAATGGAGAAATGATTCAGTACACCCCAATTTTAATAAAGTCCTCTGATTTAGAATAAAATTTTCTTTTAAAACCACTATGGAAGAAAGCTTCTTACATATATAAGAGAAACTTTATTATACATATTTTATTTCCTTCTGAAAAGAGAACACAGTTGAATAGCTGAAGAAAATGAATGAATTCCTTCTCCTTGGGATCTTCTGTCTTCCTAAACTACCTTGTGTGGGATTGTGGTTCATCTGAGCAGAGTGAGTAATGCAGGATGATCTCCCCTAAGGATTCTGGCCTCCAGCTGCTGGATCTGGATATGGTCAGGTGCTTAGCCTAGGCAGTCTGTGCTGATCACTCCAGGAATGTGCAGCCCATCTTCCTTTGTTTCATTTATAAACTGAATGGGTGGTTCCCAGTTCATCAGGCTGTGGAAAGTCTATAGGAAACTGCTTTAAGCATTTCACAGCAATTAAGAGTGGTAATTGCTACAGGTCCCCTTTTGCCCACTTCCTTTCACACTGAGAAATGGGGGACTACCGTGTCTCAGCCCCTGCAGTTTCTGAGGGCGACACTCCACATACTTCATCTCAACAGAAGCTTCTCCTCTTGCTCCTCTGCTGTGGGCTACATCCTGTCAGCTAGACAGATGCCAAATAACAGTCGCTTCCAGAAATTCTGCTTGGAGCCCTGGGGTGAGGAGTGTGAGCCTCTGAAACAGAACTGGAGGGTCTAGTGCCTCTCACACCCTGATGTAGTTCAGCTGGGGTCTGAAAAAAGATGGTTAACCTCTGTGCCTCTACACTCACAAATTACTAATTTTTTAATATTGCTTCCAGTCCCACTTAAGGGATATAAAAAGAAACGGTGAGATCTTGCAAGTAAAGCATGTGATTTTGTTTAATTTACAAATGTAAATTAAGGGAAAATAAATGATGGTGTATTCAGGAAACAGAAGAGAGGATATATTTTAGCCCTAACAACCATGTTTTCAAGGGATTTTAATGAACAAATTAATGTTCATAATATAAATTAAGTAATAAAAAGCCACAAACATCACTGTTGTTCTTGTGTTTGTTTTGTTTTTTTATTTTACTTTATCTTCTACAAATTTAGAAGAAAATGCACCAAAGTGATAATAATATTTTCATCTGGTCACTTTTACTTTCTTTTTGCACTTTTATGAATTTTCCAAATTTTTCACAGTGAATAAGTTGTTAGTATGAAAAACCTAGGCATTTCTGCATGTACAGGTCTTGAGATCTACACCCTTCTTATGATTCTCCAATGCTTCTCTTACATCTTTGTCCTATATCTTCACATAAAATCTTATATTCGAATGACAAACCCCTGAAGAATGATTTTTTTGGTTATTTGAGACCTGAACGTAATAATTTCAAGAAATATTAAAGAAAGAAAAGGTACTTTTTTTTTGCTTCAAAGAAATTGAGGAAAGATGCTTATTTGGGATATACTACATCCTCTGGATGAATATTCAAGTTCCTTTGAGCTCTACATTCAATTCAGGCAAGGGTATCTCACTGAGAAGACTTCATCACTTAAAATATTACTTCAAAAAGGAATTTTCTATCTCCACTAATTCCTACTTCTGAAAGTTTTTAAAATGGAAGGTGAACCTACTTCTAGGTACATCTCCCAGCCTGGTCAAGGTGCCCCAGAAGCTGTTCTGGATATGAGCTGACAACCAGAATATTGGACCGTCAATGTCCCGACAGTATGGGAGGCAAGATTCCCTACTGTGGGATTCCTCAAATGTTCCACGAGAAACAGTGATGCAAGAACCAAGAGGCATATCCCAGAAGTGAAGATTCCAAATCTGATTATTTGTGGAAACAAGAGAGCTAAATGGGCTCCTTTACTTCCAGATTTCCCAGCGTGAATATGATACCTGCAGTGCTGATCTAGAAAGGGGAGTGAATACGTCAGAACAGCATTCCTCAAAATTACTTATGGAAAATATTTCCCAAGAACCTTCTCTGTGCATCCCTACTCACTGGTCTTTAGTGTGCTTTGGGAAATGTTCTAAGGAACAGAACTGGATCCATTTGTGAGATCTGAAGGAAACTCTCAACAGGGTCATTTTGTGCCATGCACTTCACTGTGTTGTGTGTTTCTAGAATGAATCAAAGAGCCTGTCCAACAGAGCTCACGCACCAGAAAGTAGTTAGAGGTGACAGAACAGACAAGAAGTCAGGGGTAAATAAAAGTACTTTGCCTCCTCCACAACTCTGTATTCACAGCAGGTGGTGCTAATGAGGGGAACTGAATGCCTGAAGGAAACCCTACCACATGTCAGCCTCACCAGCTATCACACTTGCATCTCAGCTGAGGGTCAGCAGTTATAGGAGCCTGTGATCTAAAGGTATGAGGACATCCAGTAATCCTGGATCTGGGTTGAAGTTCTGGCCCTGCAGTGTGATAAGCAGAGTCATGGCCTCTCAGGTACTGTCCATGTCCGAATCCCAGAGCCGGTGACTGCACTGTCACATGGCAAAGAAGTAGCAAGTGGACTTAGAGCTGCTCACCAGCTGACAGTAGGACAGGTAGCCCACCCTGGATGATGCGAATGGGCCCAACATAGTCACAGAGTCCATGAAGACAAAAGGACCAGCAGGCAGAGGGTAGAAAGGAGCAGCCGGTGGCAGCCAGAAAGAGGGCAAGGCCTGCTGTGGCCATGAAGGCCCAGGAAAGGTGCCCAGCAGGGAGTGGACATGGCTCTGGGGGCTGCAAATGGCAAGGAATGGACCACCCAAAAGCCTGATCAAGGACATCCCCACTGACATCCAAAAGTGCCTCGGAAGGTGCATGGGGTCCGAATGATCTCACTCAAGGTGTGCAACACACTACCTGTGAGGTGAGAAAGTTCTCACTGTCGTTCCGGGAAAATCTCCAACATGTCTCATCTCCTCAAACTTCAGGCATCATGTGGTTAAATTAGGATAATTGTCCTCAGCTTCCCAGGTTTGCAGTGAGGAGTGACAGATACTGTCTGTAAAGCAGGTCTTGAGTTCCTGCAGCACAGCCGGTGGTAGTAGAGGAGGCAGACACAGTGAAGAGGGTGTGGACTTACAGACCTGTTGTAAGGGAGTGCAGTTAACACAATTCATCTCATAAAGCCCAAGGCATGCATCTCTCACATGCTCAGAAATTTGGCGCTAACCAAACACGCTCACATATGTGTTTTAGGAGGCGGGCGCAAAAACATTCACAGTAGCAATTTCTGCATTACCAAGTGGAAAAAAATGTCCAATGACAAGAAAATTGATAAGTATATTGTAGTGTAGCCATATAATTGAAAACTACATCCCCATAAAAAGTAATAAAGTAATGCTTCACTCATACACATAAATGAATCTAAAAATATAATGTTGAGCATATAGTCATAAAATCTTACATAGTGTTCAATAGACACTTCAACTAAAGAGAAAGAGAAAGCCAATAAGTACATGAAAACATAATGTACATCATTAATCAAGAGGAAAAAGAAAAATTAAAATAATAATTTAACATTGAAACACACTCATTAGATTGGTTAGTATTAAAAAACATCTTAATATTAATAATACTAAAAATGCTGATTAGAAAGTGGAGTTCTTGGAAGTGACCTGTCTTGTTGGTGGATGTAAAATGCTACAATTGTTCTGAAAGACAGCTTAGCCTTTTTAAAGCACGTTAGACTTGTTCCTGTCAAATACAGAAATTTCACTTCTGGGCTTTTACCCAAAGAAAATGAAATTATTCTTGAAAATGAAATATGTCCATAAACTGACTTGTACGAGAATGTTCATAACAACTTAATCCATAAAAGCCCTACACTGGAGACAACTGGAAGCAATTTGTAGCAGAATTTTGCAATGTCATTCTCCTCATCAGTTAGGAGAAACTAAGGACTAGTCCACACGATCAGATGCATGAATCTCAAAAGAGTCCAGACGCAGAAGACTGCACTGTGTGTAAGTTCATTTGTATGAAGTTTCCAGAACAGGGAAAACTGGTCTATGGTGAATGAAACAGAAGTGTTCTCTGAGGGGCTGAGTGGAGTGGTAGTTTGACAGTGGTGGGTGTGACCACAGTAGGTGTGATCGTGGTGGGTGAGATTGTGGTGGGTGAGATCACAGTAGGTGAGACCATGGTGGGTGAGAGTGTGATTGGTGTGACAGTGACTGGGAAGGGCCAGAGGGCATCTTTGTGGCGTGGGATGCTCTGCAGTGTATGCATTTGTCAAAACTCATCAATCAACATGGAAAAGTCTGAGCATTTGTTGTAAATTGTACCTGAGAAAAGAAATTTGGAAAAAACAAATCTTACACCTGTAAGTGTAAGTACTTCTGCATCTGTCCACCACTATTTCCTCTATTGTGCTTCTCTCCTAACCCTCATGTGACTGCATCATATCTGAAAACTTAAAATACATCTACAACTTAGTTGATAAAGGCATTTGGAAAATGCGGTCACTGGCATCAAAGGCAATCTGACATGACAAGTGTTGGGAACTTACACATAGAAAGTAAGGACCTGAAGGTTTCCTACCTACTTGTCACCTCCTCTTCTGAAGCACTTTGCAGCATCAGTGGCTGCTCTGGCCATCCATGCCCAGTCTGTGTCATTACCCTCCTGACTGTCCCCATGGCCGAGGTGAGGCCCTAAACACCTGCACACTCCCCACTCCTCTGTTCTCTCAAGCTCCCATTATAGACTGCAATTTTTCAGGTGTAACAACAACTCTTTTCAGCTAATCCCAATCCCAAACACCTGCTTATTTTGCAAATTATTTATTTGAGAAGATATTATCTTTGATAAGCTACAATTTTTGGTCATGCCATGTTAGCAGGATTGCCTACATGGTGTCCGGTTGGGCCAGACGACCTCAGAGGGTACAGACGGAGCCCTCTTGTTCACTGCTGCATCCTCAGCACCTACAACAGTGTCTGGCCCTGAGGAGACCCTCAAAAATATTTGTTAAATATTTGCATCAATGAAAGAACAAATAACTATACAAAAACTGGAATTGGGCAAATGCTCATTTGATTTGGTCTAAATAAGAATTAGCATTAAAAAGGGAACTATTCCTAGGACAGTAAAGGAGTTTCAATCTCTCATATTCTCATTTGTTGGCAGTGTCCTGTCTGCTGGGCTCTGTGTTAGTTTCTTTTAAGTCATTAGCTCCCAACAACATCACACACAGTAGGTTCTTTTATCCCCATTTCCTGGATCAGGAATTTAAAGTCCAGAAAGTTTACATAATAAACTCTATTTTGCAGAATTCTAACCTGGTCCTGCCCAGCTCCAATGTATCTGCTTACCTTAAGGTTACCTTTATGTTAAATTAAGCCCGATGTCCTTTAGATAAAGGCATCGTGGGGATTGGGCCATGTTTTCCCTAGCCAAGTGATCTAGCTACATTTCATTCACCTCTCTCCAGGTTTTTGTGAATTCTACCTCCCCTCTCCCTACCTACCCAGTAAAAAAACCAAGTCTTCAAATCAAGTAGACTTAGGCCTTTCACCTGATTCTTCTTTTCAAAATTATTTTAGCTATTCTCATTCCTTTGCTTTTCTAAGTAAATTTAAGAATTATCTTGTCTATATCTACCAAAAAAAAGAACTTATAGGAATTTTGACAGGAATTCTGTTAAAAATGTATATCAGTTTGGGAGAATGAAGGTCTTTACTATACTGAATCTTCAGCGCATGGAGGAGGTGTAAATATCCATTTATTTAGATCATCTTTGATTTCTTTCATTAGCATTTTGAATTTTTCTACATGCAAGTCTTATACATATTTGATTAAATTATATCAAAGTATTTCATTTTTTTCAAGACTTACATAAGGTAGTGTATTTTTTTATTTGTGTCTACATGCTCACTGATAGTATGAAGAAGCAAATTGATTTGTGTGTGTTTATCTTGGATCTTGTGACCACGAGAATCTCACTTATTAAATCCAGGTGATTTGTTGTTTTTGAGATTCTTTAGGATTATCTATGTGGACAACATTGGCATCTGCACGCAATTTTCCCTCTTCCTTCCCATTCTGAACATTTTTATGTCATTTTCTTTTATCATTGCACTAGCTAGGATGCCCAGTACAATACTGAAGAGGGCAATGGGGGAGGACATTCTCCCCCGGCCGTCTTAGTGGGAGAGCAGCCAGTTTCTTGTGATGGATGATGTCACCTGTGGGTCTTCGGTACACGCTCTAATCATGTCACCAGTGTTAGCCTTTGTTCCTAGTCTGAGGAGAGATTTCATCACGAATGGGTGTTGTATTTTGTCAAGTGAATTTTCTGAATCAATTGGCATGATTATATACTTTTTCATCTTTAGGCTGTTGATGTGGTAGATTATCATGATTTATTTTTGAATGTTAAACAAACTTTATATACCTGCAGTAAATCTCACTTGATCATGATGTATGATTCTTTGTGTATCAAGATTTGAAATACTAATGTTTTGTTGAAGATTTGTGTATCTATGGTCATGAGAGATATAAGTCTGCAGTTTTCCTTTCTTTAAGGTTTTATTTTCTGGTTTTGTTATTAGGGTAATTCTGCCCTCATAGAATGAGTTAGGAAGTGTTTCCTCTGCTCCTATTTTATAGAAGAGATGGTGGAGAATTGGTATCATTTCTTCCTTAAATGTTTGGTAAAATTCCCCATTCAAATCATTTGGACCTGGTGCTTTCCGTTTTAGAAAGTTGTTAATCATTGATTAAATTTTGTGTCTTTTGTAGATATAGCCCTATTCAGATCATATATTTCTCCTTATCTGAGGTTTTTAAGTCTGTGTCTTTCAAGGAGATGTTTTCTAATTTATAAAATTGGTGTGTATGGAGTTGTTTATAGTATACTTTTATTATCTTTTTAATGCCCAAGAGAGAAGTCCTGACAAAGAATTCCAAATTTCAATAGTGAGCATTTGTGTCCTCTCTTTCTTCTTTAGACTGGCTAGAGGTTAATTAATTTTATTAATATTTTCAAAGATGCAGTTTTTGATTTTAACAATTTTCTATATTGTTTTACTGGTTTAAATTTAATTGAAATCTCCTCTCTCTCTCTCTTTTTCTTATGCTGGCTTCATGCTTAAACTGCTCTTCTTTCTTTAGTATCCTAAGACTATCAAGACGGTTGATTTTTAAATCTTTCATCTTGTCCAGTATATATATTTTAAAGTATAAATTTTCCTTACATGGCTTTCACTGCATTCTACATATTTTGATAAGTTGTATTTTTATTTTTATTTAGCTTAAAAATTTTTTAATCTCTTGAGACTTCTCCTTTGACACATGTGTTATACAGAAGCATTCTTTTTATTATTTTTTAAAAAATGTTTATTTATTTTAAAGAGAGGGAGAATTAGAGCATGAGTGGGGCAGGGGCAGAGGGAGAGGGAGACACAGAATCCGAAGCAGTTTCCTGGCTCTGAGCTGTTAGCACAGAGCCCAAGGTGGGGCTCGAACTCACAAACAAAGAGATCATGACCTGAGCTGAAGTCAGATGCTTTACTGACTGAGCCACCCAAGTGCTCCTACTATTATTACTTTAAACAACTATTACTTTAAAGAGCTTTTACATCAATTTAGAATAAAAATATAAAAGACATATTAAAAATATAAAAGATGGGTTTTTTTTTACCTTCTTTCTTCCTTTTCTAATGTTTTACCTTTCTTTATGTAGATCCAAGTTTCTGACCTGTATCATTTTATTTCTCTCTGAAAAACTTCTTTGGTATTTTTTGCAAGGCATGACTGTGGACGATGGATTACCTCACTTTTTTTGTTTGTTTGAGAAAATGCCTATTTTTCTGCCTTCTCTACATCTTTCAGAATCTTCTTGTATGTGTTAATTATGATGTCCAGGATCATTTTTTAAATTCCAATGATTTATGTTTATTTCTAGTATTCCTAAAATAATTGTGTCATTTTCTTTTTCTTATTTTCCTTTACCTTTTCTTTTCTTTCTTCTTATTCTCCTTGTTTCTTCAACTTTTGTATAGGGTCTTATTATTTCTTTGTATTTTTTAGTCCATTTATCTCCCTTTAATTATTTTTTTAAGTTTATTTATTCTGAGAGAGAGAGAGAGAGCAATGGAATGGCAGAGAGAGAGAGAAAGAGAGAGAGGATTTCAAGCAGACTCTGAGCTTTCAGGGCAGAGGCTGATGTGGGGCTTGATCTCACAAACCATAAGATCATGACCTGAGCTGAAACCAAGAGTTCTTTGTCATCCTTTGTCAAAGCATCATGAATTGTGGGAAAAGAAAGAAATAAAGATATGTAACATGAAAATAATGCTGAAAGATACAACAGAATTAGATGGCGTTCTTTACATGAAATATGAGAGCGAGAAAGAACTGAAATACACAAACAGCAAGAAGCTTGCCACAGAACTATTTGGGCTTTTACCTTCTGGAAATCTGTGTGTTTTGCAGGTCAAAAATCAGTTTTCACGGGAATTTCTTGGCATCATCATGCAAGCAATAGTAACTAAGAGTTCACATGGGCACACGTTTTTCTCCTACTTTTCTGAGCCACAGGCAGTGATCATCTTTTTCTTCCTTTAAGTGAAACATTATCTCTTCCAGGACAGTTGCTCCAACCAGGGTCATCAATAAGCAATAAGTATCACCATGTAATCAGTGCTTTGATATGCTAGTTAACAGCGCTACTTCTGTACTTTTAGAACCGAGCATTCTATTAACTATGTTGTTAGCAGAGCTCCAGATATTGCCTAAATTTAAACATTCCTAATGTATACTTCTTTTAGAAGAATCCATAAATCGGTCTTTTCATTAACCGAGTTTAAGCATTACCCATTAATCTGAATTAGTGAAGGTTTCCCATGCTCCACTCTGTGCTTACTGAGAGGGATGGATTTGGGCAGTGCACTACCCAGGTGAGGGGAGGGGTGATACTTAAACCCTCACTGCCTTCTCTGTATCACACACTCAGCATAGCACTTCACACGCAGTGTTTGCTTAATCCTCTTGCAAGCCTATGACTCCACTTATGTTACAGCCTCATTTAAAGTGACTCGCCTAGGAGAAGGACAGATACCATATGTTTGCACTCATAGGTCTAACAGGAGAAACCCAACAGAGGACCATGGGGAGGGGAAGGAGGAAAAAGAGTTAGGGAGAGGGAGGGAGACAAAACATGAGAGACTCTTGAATACTGAAAACAAACTGAGGGTGGAAGGGGAAGGGAGAAAAGTAAAGGGGGGTGATGGTCATGGTGGAGGCCACTTGTGGGGAAGAGCACTGGGTGTTATATGGAAACCAACCTGACAATAAACTATAAAGTTAAAAAAAAAAAAAGTGACTCGCCTATAGTCACCACCTCATATGTGACTGACCTGGTATCCAATGTGGCTCTGTCTGCTGAGTGAAGACATCCATGAGTGTATTCTGCTGATATCAAGTTTGAATGCAGAGGATTAGGAAAGATTTATAAATAGTATTGGTCCTTCCAGGCTCAGTAAACATAGGTATATGAAAACTATTTGGAATTTCATTGGCATCTGGTAGATATGGGTGGGGGAGGATTGCAGAAGGGTGGCATGAGGAAAGTCTTGGAAGTGATGGATATCCTCACCACCCTGAATTTGGTGATAGTTTCACATGCTGAATAATGAAATTGTACACTTATAATATACGTAGATTATTTTACATGAATTATACTTCAATTAGGCTCTTTTTTAGAGAGAGAGAGAGAACATGAGCAGGGGAGAGGTAGAGAGAAAGAGGATCCAAAGCAAGCCCCAGGCTCTGAGCTGTCAGCACAGAGCCCAACATGGGTCTTGAACTCACAAACTGCAAGATCATGACCTGAGCTGAAGTCAGGTGCTTAGCCAACTGAGCTACCCAGGCACCCCTCAGTTAGGTTTTTTTTAAAATTGTGTGCTCAGTAGGTAAACATCCCCCATTTTAATATCCTTCATGTTGGGGATTCTTAATGTGAAGAATGTTTGGCCTTGATAATGTTGAACTTTACCCAAGTCCCATGCTTCCAAAGAGTAGTGATGGTCATGAAATCCCCTCACCCTTTTGTCCACCCCAATGCTGCCAATTTTGTATTCTGTGGAGGCCATTTCCTGGGCACCACCCACTCCTGTGTGTGTCAAGAAAACGCCATCTCTCCATTCCTGACCACTACCACAAGGCTCATCATGATGGGCTTGTTTACACACCTCTGTGAAACCCCCTCTTCTTTTCTTTGTGACATTTCCATGAATAAAACCTGGAACATTCTCCCTGCTGCCACAGCCTGAAGAGAATGATCTCTTGAATCATCTGGGGATTGTGTCTTTCTTAGGACCCAGAGACCTTAACAGTGGCTTAAATACAAACACTTCTGATATCATGCTCACCTGGGCAAAGGGGGCACAGACTTGGCTTCCAGGAGGCAGGAATATCGGGGTTCTGGTCAGCTGTCACTTGTTTACACTTCCCTATAAACTCTTTCTGCCTGTATTTTCAGACACTGCTAGAAATACTTTTATTATCAGAGAAGTCAACATTCTCTCGTTACTGTTCCATTTCTCATCCATTTTTTCCATAGTGTCTGGGTACTGTGTTGGGAGGAAAATGAGAGCAAAATTTGAAATTCCAATTTGTAATGTCCTCTGTCTTATCTGGGGTGAGGCGCGTATAAGCATGAGCTGCACTCATGTCTTAGAGTCATTTAGCCCAACTACCAAGGAGACAGACTGAGACAGGTTATTTGGGGGGAGAGAACAGAAAAGGCAAGGGAGATAGAGCATTAATGCTCATTGTGTGGCCTGGCCTAGGGGGCCGAACCAAGATCCACCTGTACAAGAGGCACCATTTCAGGCCAGAATAGTCTCCAATATCCTTTACAGAAAAAGACTGAAATGTACCTCTTTTTTTTAAGTCATTTCTAGTTCTTCCTCTATGACAAGAGTGAATTTCCTGGGACATCTATATGTAGTTTCATATTATTTTGTTTTGAAGCCTCCACTCATGAATATGCCCAGAGACATGTCAATTTATTGCCCGGAGGCAAGAATGTTAGTGTTACAAAAATATTTGCTCCAATAAAACCGCCTTGTTTTCTTCTAATAATTAATTGCTTTGGGCATCAAATATAACCAACAGCAATTATTACATCTCTCTTAGCTGTAAGCAGCTTTTTCAGTTTTGTGCTGAGGTTGGCCCTGATTTAGAATTGACATATAACTATGAACAAAACATGCTCAGCAGGGACATTCTCAAATCAGAGACTGCTTCTTAGACCAACTTCTTCTAACGGAAAACAGAGTAAAATAAGGAAGTGTGGAGATTCACAGTCCCAGCAGCAAAGGAGAGGTGAAGGAGGAGACTTGCTGGAGACCATCACTTCAAATCAATAGTCTTGTTGGGGTGCGTGGGTGGCTCAGTTGGTTATGTGTCCAATGCTTGCTTTCTGCTCAGGTCATGATCTCATGGTTCATAAGTTCAGACCCCACATTGGACTCTGAGCATGGACCCTGCTTGGGATTCTGTCTCGGTCTCTCCCTCTCTCTCTCCCCCTCTACTGCTCATGCTCTCTTTCTCTCTCTCAAAAATAAACGAATAAACACCAAAAAAAGAAATCAATAGTCTTGTTAATGTGCTCTTGGGATAAACAGTCAAGTGACGAGCAGCTAAATGTACATATTAAAATAAGATGATATGTCATGAGCACAAATACCACTGATAGCCACCTAGGATACAGAATAGGAATGAAAAACATTTGCAAACCATGTAAACTGTTGTTTTAAATAACAGGAAATTGCATAAATAATTACCAAACTACTACAGAGTGGTATGACATACTAGGTGCTAAGGACTTAAAAATCAAATTTCAAAACCACACTAAATCTCCCTGCTTCCACATGCTGTGTTACTCCAAGGCACTAGAGAATCTACTGGAGAAAAGAAAGGCCTGAGAATGTGGCCTTCTTCCAATACCACTGAGCATGCCATCTACCAGTGATAAATAAATAAATATGCAAACAAATAGAGAAGAAAAAAATACTTTCATCCTCAGATAAAGCCAAAAATAAAAAAAAGGAGTAATCAAAAACAATATTAATGGCAACGCCAATAATAACAAAAAAACGGGGTCACCGTAATGAGTTTTGGTTCCAAAGTAACAAAATCTTAAATGTGTTCCATAAACTGGGACTCCGGCAGAGACAAGCCCTGATTCTGGCTTTGCTGCTGTCTAGAGACCTTTGGAGTGACCTCTGTGACTGTGACCCCCATGTTGCAGCCACTGTGTCCTAACTAGAGCAGATAATCTGGTGACCTTAGCAACATTTATATTTTTTTCTTCAAATACTTGTAATTTTAACATGGCCTGCCAGTCTACCTGGAGGCTGACTCACACTCTTTACAGGTAAACTTTTAATGGTCTAATAAACATTTTAAAAAGCTAAATGCCTCTGTATCTGAGTTGGCTTTTGGTACTTCACTGAAAAACATCACCTTCCTCTTTCAACTTGGCCACTGTCCTGTTTCCAAAGTCCTTCATGGCTTACATACAAAGTAACGCCATGGTTATAAAGCCAGGCTCTCAATTTAGACTGCTTGAATTTTGATCTCACTCCAACACTTCATGGTTATTGGCCCAAACTAATAATGATGATAGTTACCACTTACTTAGAACTCACTATGCCATCTAATTCCTAAACAACTCTATGAAATGGGTACCCTCATTATTCCCATCAATAAGTGGGAAGGAAATTCACATCTGCAGATGAGGCCCAGAAGGGCTAAGTGACTGGCTTGAATTCACTCAACTAATAAGTAGCCAACTGAAGATCTGACTTAGGTTTACCAGACTTCAAATCTGTGCCCTTAACTGCCTCTCGGTGTGAATAAAGAGGCAGAAGTCTTTAAAACTGCTTGAATGACAAGACAATATATATCTTCCCAAAAGCATGCATATAGTGGTAGTTGTGCACAGTCTGATTTGGTTGCTGCTGTTGTTGTTGTTGTTTGGAGAAATAGAGCTTTCTACATTTCCTTTTTCAATACAAATCAACTCCAATAGTAGGGTGTTAAATATTAAATTTAGGCCTTTGGTAAGAAGAATAGAAGATACTGTTGAAGAAAAACATATATTCCTTAACTGTGTGTGTGTGTGTGTTTGTAATTCTCCGGAGCATTTTATAAAACATCATCTAAATACGGGGATAGATGTTAATTACTCCTGGAGGTAAACTCCTGACTGTGAAATGTCTGTCGCTCAGTAGAGCCTGACCTTCTAGCAAGGTTCTTACTGGAACACCCCTTCAGTTGTTTTTTAACTCTGGTCTCTGTGAGACCAGTGGATAGGCAGTGGCTGAGTTGCAAAGTCAAGAGCTCCCAAGGGTATTAAGCAAGGAGCAGCTGGAGATGGGGCCTCTTCCCACCTTATCACTAATTAAATATTATTTTGTGCAAATTCCCGCTTCTGATCAGTCTTTCTCTCCCCCTCTCCTCTCTTCTCTTCTGTAATGCAGAAGAGATTCTCACAGTCTCTCTCCAACTGAGTAGTCTCTGAACTAGCCACCCACACCACTTAATACCTTGTATGTACCAAAATATGAAGATGAAGGAAGGAAGCTTCTCTCCATGTCTTCCCACATTCTTGATTGGCCTTTTACACTCTGTCCCTCTTGGCAACCATAGTGGATCTATGGTTTTGTAAAGACTCAAAGATTGGTTAACATGTGAAAAGGAAAACTGACTGCAGATATGCTAGTATTTCATCACCCAGATGAACCAGGTTCTAAGTAAAGCACAGGGGAAGGAAGAAGGGGGAGTGAATGTAGGGCTGGGAAGTCCCTTCCTGTGGGGCCAGTCCCGGGTGGGGAATCTTCCTCCTTTCTTCCTCCCCATAGGGCCCCCAAGTTGTATTTCACTGAGAACAGCCCCAAGGGGAGCCAGGCAGTGTGGGGATAGTGAGCACTATGTGGGCACTGGGCCCCTGTCAGCTAGACCCCTGCCCCAAAGTCTCCAGAGCCTGCTCCTTCTTCAAGAACACACACACATGGAGGACAGGGCAACCCTCTGAAGTTCACTCTGCGTCCAGACTGGCTTCAGGCTCATCTGAGAGACTCAACAGTAACTACCCCAGGTCAGCACGCCCTTTTTGAGGACGTAGATTTCCTTTTACCTCTAATTAGATGACTGGTTTTTAGTTGTATTCTTAGTATTGGGGGGTAGTGACTCATGTTTCGATCACAAATATGAGAGAAGTGGCCCCTGGCTCAAAGACAGAAGAGTTCGGGTCTGAGCCACATGGCCCCTCTCCTGAGACAACACAGGTAAGTCCCCCGAGACCAACAAGAAGTCCCCTCTGTGGCAATGGTCCAGCTCTAGCTATTCTGAGATGATAGTATCATTCACCTGATCCATAAGGATAGTTTTCATTATTCCTTGATCATACCAAGGCTGCCCTAAAATCTGGTATTTTGAATTGGCTCTATCAAGTTACAATCATTAAATAAATAATTGTTCCCAGGCTTAGAAAAATTATTACAGAATTTACAAGAAATATAAATTTTAAAATTAGAAGTGCAAATATCCAAAGAATGTTTGAGTTTCTAGAGTCCAAGGGAAGATTTAGTGGAACCCATTTATTTTATACATACAGAAAGCAGGTTCCACATCTATTGAATCTCTGCTTCTTAAATCTGCATTTTAACAATTTATTCCTGTGAATAATCTCCTGTAACATTTTTAAAAACTGCTCTCATAGCACTATTCTTCTGTATTTTCAAAAATATTCAATCTTACTTGCAATAAAGATTTCCCCTTGAGGAATAAAATGCATTTTAATACAATACCAAGCAGCTAGGTATCCGAGCTAAGTTATTAATAAGTAACTTATTCCAATAAATCTTTGTCCACACTTTCTGGTCCCTCAGCTTGTTTATTCCATTAGCAGTATTGAGCAGTGAAGACAGAAAAGAAGGAATACAATACACGTTTACCCATATATAAAATTTACAGCCCTCCTAAAATACCCTTCTCAGATGATGGCATTAGAACAACTTCTACAGGGGAGCAGGCAAGATGGCGGAGAAGCAGGAAGCTCTGTAATCCGTACACGCCCGTATGGATTGAACTGAGAAGGACTGAAGGGATAAAACTTGGATTTGCAAGTGGGGGAAAGAAGAAACAGACGCCAGAAAGAAGACAACCTCAAAGATGCCTGAGTGAGTGACTGTGATATGGGAAATTAGGGGACGGGCGGGTCCCGGTGGTAAAGGGGAAAGGAGCCCCGGAGCCCAACACAGGGAGAGCGCACTGTGCCCCGGAGAGACCAGGGGAAGAGAAAGAGAGACGGAAAACGCACCTAGAACCATCTCTAAGGGAGGAAAAACTCGCCCGTCTCCCCATATATAACTGCCGGGCGCCAGGAGAGAAATCCGTCCCATCTGGCCGGGGAATTCTTCCTTGGGCGCAGCGGCAGCGGCATCCACTCCAAGCCGCACCGGGAGCGACGGCGGTGGCGGCGGCGGCAAGAAAGGCGCCTTGAAAAGCGGCAGCGGCGGTGGCAGCGGCGGCTCCTCGAAAAGGGCGGCGCAAGCCGAGCCAGGAGGCCGGCCACCAGTGGGAACGCATCTCATCCCCGGTGACAGTGTTGAACTGCAGGGACTGGGATTTGGAAGTGAGGCAGAGCTTGGAGAATACAGTTTGGCTCACCCGAGGCGCAGGGAGATTGGACTCAGAAGGGCGGTTGCAACGCTTGGTTCCCGCAAAGCTTTGAAGCGGCGCCATACTTCTCCCTGCAACCACCAAGGTGGGGCCTCAGAGAGAGCAGCCACCGAGACCTGACCTGATGCCAGACCACGCCCATCCGCACAGGGGAGTTGTCTTTTTATTTTTCCCTTTTTTTCTTACCTTTTTTCTTTGCCTCTCCTTCTTTTCTGCTGCCATCCATATATATGTCCCGTAGCATATTCTTATCTCTCCTCTTGGCTGGTTATATGCTTTTAGACTGCCCACAGACTTTTGCTGTCCCTGTCCCCACCTTTTTTTTGTTGTTGTTGTTTCTTTTTCTTCTCTCTTTTCTTCTCTTCTTTCTTTTCTTTCCTTTCCTTTCCTCTCCTTTTCTTTACTTCTTTCCCCTTTTGGCTTGCTTGTTTGATTTGTCTGTGCATTTGCATGCTTTTGTTCCCTGTATGCTAGTCTGTTTCCTTTTCAGGGCTACCTCAAGAAACAAGCCAAACTACACGGGGTGGAGAGTCCCATATAACTGACCAGGGAAATAAAATAATCAGAGGCACAACAAGAGAAACCGAGGGGTACCATTAAAAGAACACTTTCTGAAATGACAGGTCCTGGACAGTCAATGAGCCTCCTTTAAAAGAGCAATACTACCAGGTGCCCAGTACATAACGAGCTTTTAAA
>CM053561.1:17026535-17063207 GCA_028646485.1 Cryptoprocta ferox
ATCTTAGTTTTTCTGCTGTGATCAATTACAGGGCCGTCAAAACCAAACTTCGCAGACACCTCACATCAAAGTGCACTCAGTGCACATAGGCCCCTTCTGTTCAGAAGTGAGCTTGTGTGCACCGTCCCGTGGTGGGTCAGCGAGTATCTTGGCTCAAAGGAGACACTGTGCACAACACATGTTATGTCCCCCGCACACTTTGGAAGCAATTATATCTAGTCCTATAGATCCTTGGGCTTTGTTAAGAGGCCAGACATTCTCCATTTCCATCACAGAAGTCTCCATGACAGAGAATTCACACTGATCCTCCTAGAGGACATCCAAGGGGCTAGTAGCCAAAGCCCCTCCACAGGCTAACAATGCATGAACATGTTCCTTTACTCAAAATACATTTCCTCAGTGCCAGGAAATGCACTTGGCAATGGGGATAGAGCGAGGAAAGAAACACAGTGCCAGCCTTTGGGGACCCAAAACATTATTATTTAAAAGGGATGGATGGGATTTCTGTGTTTTCAAACATGGTACTATTGACTTACTCGAAAGGAAATTATTCACCTGGCTAGGTGATGTATCCTTCTAAAAAATGTGAAATATTCCTTGCCAAGATCTCAACAGAAGAAATTATCAGCAATGCAATGCCTCTAAATAGCCTTCTGTGTAAAGTTCTCCGCTGGTAGGTGGTAGGTGGTAGGTGTTTCTGTGAATCCTAGAATGGGCTCTCCAGTGGTGGTTTCCATTCCCTGAATCACAAAGGAAGTTGTATCTTCACATCACACCCAGTATCCAAGGCTAAGCCACACTGTTAGAAAGACAGCTGTGGTGTAGCTCTGGCTCCCATGAATAGTCCAATCAGAGCACGTGTCCAAGCATGCTATGTTAGCTCAGCCATGAGGATAACGATGAAGTAATTCATTAAGTGCCTACTATATGCCTGGAGCTGCTTTAAGCTATTTCATATATATATATATATATATATATATATATATATATATACATGATTAAATCCATGAGGCTCATAACATTAGACTAGTAATATTAGTTTCACCCCCAAGTTATTGATGAAATAGAGAGAGGTTCACCTACTTGCCTCCAAGGTTACCCCACTTATTAAGGGGGAACTAAGAAATGAGGCCAGACAATGTGGCTACATATATGCACATACTTATACATGTCCCACTGAAGAACTAAAATCAGAAAGCAAGTATCTGTATGATCACAGTTGACTCTGTCAGGCACAGTATCAAGCAGATGTTTCTGTGAAGAAATACCCAGTCTGTTTCCATGTAGGCTAAGTCTAAATCCAATGACTGGCCACATCTTAACAACCTATTGATATCCAAGGCATTAGGTATACCACAGGGATGAAGCCATTTTTTTCCAAAATAAAGAAGAATAAAAATTAAATAATAAAAAACTCTGCATTGTAAACACTTTGGAACTAGTAAATCCCCCTCAATATCCAGGTTAAATGTCAGCACACAGAAGCAAATAAAGAATCAGTGACTTTTTCCTAATTCTTCCCAAATCCTGAAGTTTCTTAAAGATCAGTGTACTTTGCACCTACCATATGGATTATGGAATTTATGAGCTACTGATGAATGAGTTTGGGTCAACCGGGCAAAAGATGACTCACCAGAAAGCTTCAGAAAAGGGCAGCATCACTCAGAGCTTGCAGGGCTCTGCTATGGAAACACCACTAGGTTGACTGCACTTGGATGCCTGGCTCAAGTGCAAAGTCATCTTAGGAGCCTTGTGAAGCTTCTGAACCTATGGCTCTCCAATTTGGAAGGATTAACATTTGGAAGGGGTGTGGCTTGACCTGACCTGTGTCAGGATGTTCCACCAAAACCCACTTTATAAGAAATAACCATTCCCTTTCTGTAATTGTCCTTTGACAACTATCTAAGTGCACGTGTATCTGGTAACACAAGCAATCTCTGAGGCAAAGTGTCACCTTCATGTGAAACTTTCAACCCTAAAAAGACAATCTGTGCCCTATGGCAGGTGTTGGTGAAGCCTGATGTGGCCAGTTCATCCTCAGCAGGTCGTGACCCTTAGCGCACCATAATGGTCATCATTCCCTGGGAAGCCTCCACGATTCATTTTTTCTTATTTTGTTTTCAGATCAAGGAAGCTATTGACTCATTTTGGGGAAGTGAGTCAGGTGGTCTGTGAGTTCACTTACTGCAAAGCATGAGTTTTCATTTATAAGAAGAACTGAAAACTGCTTATTTGTGACCACTAAGTGAGTCTTGAATGAGCACAAAAAGCTGCAGGTCACAAGACTTCACTAAAGAACTTACGTCACTAATCTTCTGTTAAATCTTAGCAATTTTAACAACATAGAGAAGCTCCTACTAGCATGTGAACTTTGGGAATTCTTAAAATTTCAGGAAGACTTCTCAT
Source organism: Cryptoprocta ferox (assembly GCA_028646485.1). Lineage (NCBI taxonomy): Eukaryota > Metazoa > Chordata > Mammalia > Carnivora > Eupleridae > Cryptoprocta > Cryptoprocta ferox. The sequence goes on from CM053561.1 coordinate 17,028,942, forward strand.
CAATACATTTTGAGTATTTTCTTGAGGCTTTCATGATTTCTATCACTGTTGTTTTCCTTTTTAGTTATAGATGACTATTAGTTTACATCTCCCATTGTCAACATTGTTTCTAGCATGTGTATTGACTAATTCTACAAGAGTTGTGATATATATTTACATCAGTATTTTTGGTCTATAATTTTCCACCTCCACTTGCATGAATTATGTTCCATAAACCTTTGGATCACCATATGCTTGCAGTTAAAGCACATATATTCACAATCCTCCAAGGCATGTTTGACAGTGTGTTCAATCACTCACCTCTACGGACCTCCCAGGTGAAACTAGATGGGACGTGGATGGGGGAGGGGTGAACACTACAGTGTGAATTAATGGCAGCAAAATATCACAGTGATTTTCTTGGAATGGAAGTTGGTAGAAGCTGATTCCCCCAGAAAAGAGAAGTCTGCAGACGTTCTCTAAAAACAAGTTATATTGGTGAAATAATGTGGGGTTAAGGTAAAATCAAGCTTAAAATATATGTATGCAGGAATTCTCTGGACCTTTTGTATGTTACCATGCATTATGAACCTCATTGAATGACATATTTCATGTAGAATTTCTCAAACATATTTTACTGTGAAATAACTATTAATGTTTCCAAGGACACATGTTGGGAAACAATTGCTTAGAATAATAATATTGAATTGCTAATATTATCATGAATCTCATCTGTGAGAAAGTAAAGGTTATAAACCCTGAGGCTATTCTGACCCTGTGGACCTAACTGATACAAGCTGCAGGTCCATTGGGCTAAAGCTTTAAAAAGCCAAAGCCATGAACTTTCCCAGCCAAAATGCTGTTTTATTTTGTGGATCCAAAGACCACCAGGAATGCATACGTAAGCAACAAAGTTAGTTTTATTAGTTGGTACAGCAAGAAAGATCGCATACCATAGGGATCTCTGCAAATCTCAGAAGTGGGAATTTGAGCACCTACATGAGGTGGGGTCAGAGTTCAGCCCAGGATGATCTCGGCAGAGGATGATCGGAACTTGCAAACTGGACACAGGCTAGAAGAGGCCAGTGACCTTGATTTCAGAATACATGTGTCGAAGTGGAGTCACTGTTAAATCAGACCTCTGTGGTCCTATCGTGGAGCACATGGGTCTGATGAACCATTTTCTAAGGCTTGAGCTTCAATATTGTGTGATACACATCACAGCTCCATCTGGCACAATTTATTTGTGAGGGCAAGTTTTCATTCTACCCACTTTTTTGAGAAATGGCTCCCTGTGATGTTGGACCAGACAGCCTGTCCTTTTTGAGAAAGCAAGAGTTCCTTGATGGAGCTGATTTGCTTCCCTTCCTACAGAGTGTGGAGGCGAGAACACAGATCTCTGCCCAGGGACTCAGGATGGTGACCTTAGGAGGGGCTTGCACACCTGGGAGAGGAGACACTCTGAGCTTCACTTGTCCTACAGTGTCATTTGAATTTGTGGCACAAAAAGATTCCATTTTAGTGGCACATGATAAGTACTTGTTTGTCTCCAGGTCAGCAGGGATGGCTGTGTTTGAAGGTGAACATCTGTAGGTAACGTGGCACAACTTTTCAGTGCGGGGCAGAGGGCAGTGCTGTCCTGGATCAGGTGGCATTGAGGCGATGAGGGCCAGCCTGACTGTGAAGTCCCATGGAAGCCACAGCTGGAGTCATATGCACTAGTACCCCCCGCACCCCCTGGCCCACATATGCAGGTCATGTGTTCAAGTTCTAGGTTGAGGGCAGGAGAGTACTGTCCCCAGTGCAAGGCAAGCATGAGGTCGTGTATCTCACCTGCTCAGCTCTCTCCATGCAGTCACAGAGAATGTGGATACATGATTCTTTCTCTCTGTTTATGGATTGGGAAACTGAGCATCTCAGAAGTTATAAATTTCCAAAGCATAATTATATTAACTTCTAAGCTGATTTTTTTCATTAAAAGATTACCATGTAATTACAATCAAAATAAAGCAAACTATTCCAACTGGCCAAAATCATCACTTATATTTAAAGATTGAGCAATTCTGCGTAATATCTTGAGGGATTTTATGTCACAAATGAAAGGTATTGTATAATAGCTAAGATTTAAAGAATTTTATTATCACTTCCTTACCATTTATTTCAACTATATATTTTATCAAGTAAGTAATACCCAGTACAATTTTCTGATATGCTTATTACACCTGTTGTAACACACATTGCTGATACTTCACTTAAATTTGCTGTCATTTCATATGATTTCCCTGTAATTCTTCCTCAACATTAAAAAAGAAAAGAACAGAAGCACAAGAAATGGACAAAACAATGGAAAGGAATGCTATGTGCACCTAACCTAAAAATTCTGACAAAATCAGAATTTAGATTGTTTTTTTTTGTCTTTGATTCTTGTTTTGATCTGTCTTTTACTGATAAAATACTGGTTATAGAGTTTCTGATTTATTCCATATCATGACAATGTACCCAGGCAACTTTAGTAGTACATTTGATGCATATGTGGTCATCTTTTAATTGATCTTGAGTACTTACCAGTTCGACTGTGGAGCTCAAACCTGATTGATCACCAACAACAGCACCTGCTGTTCACAGATCAGGTGCTGTGAAAAGATAGTGCTAAAGCCTGTGCTTCTGGGAACCCTCCTCACTGCAGAAAATAAGATTTCGAAATGAAAGATCCAATGACCAGCTCCTTCGAGAGTGTGTCATGGCTTGAACTAAGATGTGTCTTGGTTTAGATCCCAGAACTGCCACACAACCGCTTTTAATCTGTTATTTCTTAGGTGAAATGGGACAAGACCTATATGGAAATACTCGTTTACAAACTAATACATATTAAGTGATAAATGTTTATAACATATGTATGTCTATATACCCACATTAATATTGAATGTATAAATATACAGATATGTATGCATAGGAAAGCTGTCTCTGAATAGTGGAATGACAGCTCAGTTCTTTTTCAACAGAGAAATAAAAATATTTCCATTTCATAAGCAGTCATATTCAGGGGCCCCTGGATGACTATCTTCACATGCTCAAGAGTCAGAGATGAGCAGAGGGAAAATCATTGAAATTATAAATGTAGAAGGCACCATAATATTATTCTTATTTCTGAAAACTCTGAAGAAACCAGTCAGTCTTTCCTCAGCCATCAATGAATGGAGTTATCTGTCAACTTGTGCACTAGGACCCCCTGTTAGAAATTAGCTGCACACAGACGGTGTTGCTCACGCAGGGATGTCCGTCCTTGGCAGTATCCCAGGTGAGGTGCCCAGTAGCTTTCTATACACCTCTCCTGGTTCAGCTGTTTATCCCAAAGACCCTCCCTATTCTCTACCATGTTCCAAACTCCAAGAGGCTGACAGGACACATGTAAACAGTCTCCACTACTCTCTGGCTTCTCTTTGGCTTTAGCCAATGGAAACATCTGGAAAAGCCTGGAGAGAGGGAGAAGAGGAAGAGTGGGCTGTCTATCTCCTGGCTCCCTGCCTGTACATTGATGCAGGCCAGCCACATCCCCGTAGTGCCTACATGGAGCCTTTTCCATGCAGCAACCATTCCAGGGATTCAAGTGTTTTCCTGCTCCCATCAAAGCCTAGAGGTACACATGTGTCTCTCCTCCCTAATTTTAGGTCACCATTATTCCTTTCCCGGTGTTTTCTCCATGTCTCTGTACGGAGTCCCTTTATTAAGCTCTCCTCACGTCACACAATCTCTTTCTTGCCAGTTTCCTGGATGACACAGATACCTTTCTTGTATTCTTTCTTATAGATTTTGCATGTGTAGAAAATTACCCATGATATTTTATTACTTTTTTTTTCTTTTTTAACCTAATCTGTTCCATAAACCTTAACTGAGTGCCTATTATGATGCTGAACTCAATCCTGAGGAGGCAAGGATGGGTAAGGCCTGTGCTTTGTTAAGTGGTAGGATTAGACATATAAATGGTGTGACCATATAACTTATCATTGAAATTGGAATACTTTGGAGTAAGAAGGGAATTACTCTTAATAACTATACTACAAAACTTCCCAACACTGTAACTGTTGGGCAAACCAGAGATGAAGGATCATAGTTTGATGCTGTAATGAGCACTGAGGTATGAACAGATTCACTGGATGCTATCTATATGACTGGGATCAGAGACAGAAAGACGTAAAGTTCTTGCCCTCTGTGAGGTGAGAGTCCAGTCCAGAGGAACCAAACAAGTAAGTTAAACCAATGTGATGAGAGTTTTCAGATAAAGAGACATTCCAGTAGGCTGGCTAGCTAACAGAATAAAATAGTTTTTATGGCCACCTGGGTATTGACTCTGCTGAGAAATGAGAAGGTAGCTGTATGATATTATGTTTCATGATCAGAAATGTTATAAACATTCCTGCAAACCGAAGCAAATGGATTGCCAGAGTAATTTTTTGAAAATAGAGACGTAAATTCCAAGGAAGAATAGACAATGTGTGGCAATAACCAAGGTTTACAGATTTGGCAAAACCCCTCTTGCTCAGTGTCCCTGGTACATACTGTCTGACTGGCCCAGAACTCACACATCTTAGCTGAGATCCCGCACAGGCAGTGACCTGAGAGCACTCTCTGCTGAAGGGACAGGACGCATATTCACTTCTTCCAACAGACTCACTAACTGCCCACTTACAAAACCGTACAGTTTGGAAGACAAGTTGATACCTGGGGAGTTAAGTAGTCCCCAGTCTAGTAATTATACGAGGCGCAGGTGGGGGTTGATAGCAGAGGGAGGAGTGGCAGGGATTTCCATGAATGCTAACAGAGTCCAGGTGACTCCACTTTCCTTAATGGTCATTTTGAAGCTTCCACAAAAAGAAAAAAGGGGTAAATAAGTGATTATTTCCCTTTTTCCTAAAGAAGTTCAATGAGGACCAATGTTTTGCTGACATGTTCAGAACCTTTCATCTCACATTACACCATATTCATCAATTTTACATGAAACTTAGGCAGTGCCCAATGGAAATTGGACTATATTTTAGACATTTCCTCCCACCCAGGCATTCAGGGTTTCACCCCCCTCCCAGTCGCTGATTCATACATGTGAATGGTCCATTCTATTAAAGCGACAGTGGCCCCATGGTCCCACTGGACCTGCAAACCAGCCAGGAAACAGGAGTCTGAGAATGTTCTGTCCTTCCCCCCAACATATCTGGACCTGAGCTGTGAGGAGGAATGCCCAAGATCAACACTAGTTATTTGACTAGAATTTAATGGTTTCTCTCTCCCTTTTTTTCATGTAATCAAAAAAAAATCTCCTCTCAGCTTTTTGTTGGTTTTCTGCTTTGTTTTGTTTTTCCAAGGAGCCTCACCAGTCACCTGGCTAATTGCGACACCTGGCAGATGGAGACAGGGTCTCTAATGAGTGGGCAACACAAACAGGCTGGCCCTAATTCTTCTCCCAGTGAGCACAGCTCAGGGCAGGATGTCCATGCCCTAGAATACCTGCAGCTAATCTATAACCCTAGGACGCAGCAGCAGAAAGGAGTTTACAGCTACAGCAAAAGGAGAAAGCAGCAATTGACTGTTTCCCTTACTTTAGCTCACTGTCCACTGCCTCATGTCATCTTAGCAAAAATGGTCTCCTGAATATTCTGAAAACTCAGCTCAAACTTATCAAATTATCATGAATTTGAAAATAATGGGGCATTATCAGCCTAACTTAAAATTCTGACTTTTGAATTGGTTTCTCTAGCAAGCAATATAATTAGCCAAAATGTGTATGATGTACATGTATTGTACCCACACACATAGATTTACAAGCATAAAACACAAAATTGTATCAGCTTTAAAGAACTAATCTGGGCCATAAATCCATTCAAAGCAATAAAACATTAAAGTGCCAAGTGCAACTAGAAATATTTTTAGGAACTTAATCACAGCCTAATGTAAAGGGCAGATATAAAAGCAATTGACACATAGGAAAAAAACACATCTTAATTAATCTTTGGGGAAAATGGCAAAGATACAGGATATTTTATTCAAATAAAATTGTGGTGTAATAAATTCAACATTGATTATTGATAATATAACTCAAAGAATAATAAAAAGGAAAGAAAGAAGGAAAGAATTCTTAACCTGATATATTAGAAAACCACCTAAAGCAACACGCTGAGTAGTGAAATACTGGAGGCATTCCTCTGAGTCCTGTGGAAGACATTGTCAATTGCTCCACTCAGCCTGGGGACAGAGATCTTAACTAGTGAGTCAGAACAGGAGAGTGAATAAAAGGAAAACTTTAAGGAATGGGGGAGAGCCATGTCTTGTGAAGCTGATATGACTACCCATGCAGAAAAGCCAGGAGACTGTGCAATTAGAAATGCAAGTTTGGCGGACCCAAAGCATTTCTATAAAGAGACTAAATACGTCATTTAGTCTCTTAATAGAAAGAGCATGCTGTTGTCATTTCAACAGCATTTCTATAAAGAGACTAACTATGTCATTAAAAATAGAAAAAGTGGAAAATAAAAAGAAGGGAGGAAGGGGAAGAGCAAAGTACCTAGAAATAAATTTAGTGAAAGATTTGCCCGATGTTTATGGGGAAAAGTGTAAACCATCTCAGAAAGACTTAGAAGAAAATCTACACACATAGAAATACACATGCTCATGTATCATAACTCACTATTTTCAGATGTAATTCATCCCCAAATGAATTTACAAAGTCAGTGCAATTCCAGCTGCAATAACAACATGACCTTTCATGGAACTAAACTCCTCTAAGACGTATGTGTTAGTGAAGAGCTAATGACAGATCCCACGACAACACTGAAGAGGAAGCTGGGTGTCCTGGCCTCCCACGATGAGGACTTACTGAGAAGTATCAATAATACTAGCAGTGCAAAATTTGCCAAAGGGAACAACAGCATAAAATACAGTTTGAATAAACAAACGTATGTGTATATGAAAATGCAATGTATTTGTGACCATGCAATCAATGGGGAAGAGCCAGATGGGGAAAGTGCCTTTGGAGATGTTTGTGTGTAGACACTACTAGTTGTCCCCTCTGTCCAGACATTGCTAGCTGTCCTCTCTGTCCAGACATTGCTAGCTGTCCTCTCTGTCCAGACACTGCTAGCTGTCCTCTCTGTCCAGGAGACTGACAATTACTTTCAAGGTGCCGTCTGAGTGTGTGCGGCTCATGTGAGGCCCCGTGGGTTCCTGAAGTCACCACTGCACAACAGCACAACCTATCAGCCTCGGTCGGCACCTGACTTGTGGGCAGGACCTGCCTCTGATGCAGGTGCATACCCTGATCAAGAAGTGCACTTGCCTGGTCATCTGCATTTTGGAGGTCATTTGTTACCACTGCAAAACCAGCCCATCCTGATGGGTACAATAACTCACATTAGATAAAACTGCCCCAGGGCGCCTGGGTGGCTCAGTCAGTTAAGCGTTGGACTCTTGGTTTTAGCTCAGGTCATGATCTCATGGTTCATGAGTTCAAGCCTTGCTTTGGACTCTGCACTGACAGCCCAGAGCCTACTTGGGATTCTCTCTCTTCCTCTCTCTCCCCGCTGTGTTTGCTTTCTCTCTGTCTCTGTCCCTCCCTTTCTCTCTCTCTCTCTCTCAAAGTAGATAAACATTAAAAAAAATTTTTAAAGAGCAAACTAATCCTATATCAGTATATAAAAAATAGCTCTAAGTGATTCAAGTCCTAATTATAGAAAAACAAAACTTAAAATAAAAAAAGACACTTTCATGACCTCCGAGCATAGAAAGATTTGCCAAATAAGACACATACACACACAAAAGAAGAAAGAAACAGGAAAGAAATTTATAAATTAGGAAGCACCAGTATTTAACACTTCTATTTTGGGTTCCTGGACCCAATTTCAATGTGTGTGCATTTGCTGGACACTTCTCATTCAATAGCAGCCAGTTCTCAGACACCAGCAGGTGTCAAAGAATTGGACGGGATTCTGTCTACCCAGAGGCAGCGTCAGATCCCAGAGGCTGGGACTGCTCCACCTTCGTTTCAGACCCCTGTCATGCCCCACCCACCCAGTTGTTACCTTTGCTTCTGACCAACTGGCAGGAGATCGAGATTGGAGGTTCCCGGGACCCCTCCCTGGGTCTCAGTAGTTTGCTAGAGCAACTCAGAGAGCTCAGAGAGAGTCTCACTTACTGGATCCCGGTTGTAAGTCAGGAACAGCCAGATGGAAGAGATGCTCAGGGCGAGGTGTGGGGAAGGTCAGGGGCTTCCATCCCTCCTCTTACTCACCGTGTCTGAGCCTGCCCTTCTGAGATTCTCTAGAGGCTTCATTATGCCAGCATAATTGATTAAATCATTGACCTTGAACTCGATCTGCAGCTCCCCCCCACCCCCTCCCCTGTGGTCAGGGGTGAGACTGAAAGTGCCAACCCTCTAATCCCAGGGGAGGTGCCCCTGGCAACCAGCTCCCATGTTCAGGTGCGTCCCAATGTCACCTGAGTAACAGGACAAAAGACATCCCACAGCTCTCATCACTTTAGGAGCTCTGTGCCAGAGAGGGGACAAAGACCAAATCTGTACTTATTATAAATCACAACGTCACAACTTCTTGGCAACAAAACATACCATAAGTTAAGTACACACATATATTTTCCCATTAATTAATTAATAAGAAAAACAATACAGTAAAAATACCTGATATAATCGAGGAAGATAGAGAAGATAAAACATAGATACTTACTAAACACACTTGTTACTAGGGAAGCACAAAATAAGCCAGTGATTAAATACTCTTCCTTATCCATCAGATTGGCAAAAATTCAGATGTGTGACCCTCTGAAATGTTGGGGAGGGACTGGGGAAACCCTCTTTGCTGCAGACCAAATATTTGTATCTTTCCCTGCCCTTGCAAAACTATTCATATGTTGATGGTGTTTGGGGGGGTGATGGTATTTGGAGGTGGGATGATGGTATTTGGAGGGGAGTGATGGTATTTGGAGGTGGGGGCTTTAGGAAGTGATCAGATCACAAGGGTAGAGCCTCATGCATTGGACTGTGTTCTTATAAAGAAACTGGGGTGCTCCCTCACCCCATGAGGACACAGGAGAATCCAGCCATTGATGAACAAACAAGACGCAGGGCTGAGAGCCCAAGGCTCTCTCTGGGGACACACAGCTCTACCTTGGGGCTTCCCATCCTCCCCCCAGAGCTCAGGGGATCCACAGGCCACCCTCTCGGTGTGCGGGATCCTAGCAGGAGTGGTCCCAGAACACCCCCCAGTACCCCCACCATCTACGTGCCCTCTCTCCGTGGCCCTGCTCCCATCCCCACCCCTGTGTGTCCCTCTCCCATCTGTCCAGCACACACAGACCAACTAGGTGAGATGTTGGGGTGCAGAGCTGAGAGGGGGTGCAGATGTCTTCAGGCTGTGAACCACGGTGCTGAGGAAACACAGGGTGCTCAGCCATGATATTGGAAAAGAATCACTACAAAGCTGTATTGGATCTAATTCCAATGTTAATTTCAGAGATAAAATTTTGCAAAAGCCTGCATGACCATTGGGAAATGTCGCCTCCGAAATATGTATCTTTGTTTTGTTATGCAGCATCTACAGTACCATGTATTGCCAATCAGATGGAGGTAGAGCCCTACACATGTTATCTGCCCCTTCTATTGTCTGTCATAGTTTTTTTTGCATTTACTACTAGATGAGAGAAGGAAATTAACATTTATTGAGAACCTTCTGTATGTCCCTTTTATAAATTATGTTTAATTTTTTTCTCATAGAAAAATCTATTTCTCATAGCAAAAACAGAATATAGGAAAGGAAACAAGCACAGTGAGTTTTAATGACATGCCTGAGGTCTCAGCTGGTGACTGGGAGGGTCCCCATTCAAATGCATGCTCTCAGCTGCACCACCTGGGGCCCCCATTTCTGATCTTCCTTCCTGTGGCATGTTTTAGGGTTAACTACAGTGAGTCTGCCTCAGCACTCCAGAATTATCTATTTTCAATTCACCCAACTTATAGCCTTAATTCCCTCAATGCAGGGCCATTAATTCTCAATGGCCATGTGTTCTCATATTCACATTCTGAAGGATCAGGGTACATGGTCCCCTGGGGGTCCTAACTCTGCTTGCTGCACCCTCCCCGAGAGATCGAAGCCCCTGGTCAACACAATATTCTCAAACTCGCTGCTACACTTGTCCATGCAGCATCAAAATTCAGCAAGAAATTACCGAAAAGAACTGGAGTGAGTCCTCCATGTGCCAAAATTGATTTTCCCGTCTTTATCATGTACAGCACATGATACAAACGGGGTCAGTCCCCACTGGCAGGATGCTGACCTCTTTCCTTGCTTGCTGGTCTCTTGGCACAAATGGTAGACAGTGACAAGAGACACCTGAGGTTTAATGAACACTTGCTGTGTCCCCTTGTGGGAGAGGCCCCTCTGGAATGAGGACCTCTAGACACACGGGTCCAGAGTTGCAGATTTGGGAAGCATGGATCCCTCAGTGAGTCCCTAGAAGCAATGGTGAGCAAGGTCACTCCTACATTCACCCTTAGCTCTTGGGCTTCAGGGTTCTACCTGCTGGCCAACAACAACCTCTATTGTGAGGGTATCTGTTCAGTCTCAGAGAATGGTGTCCCATCCTTGGAAGGACTCATTTCCAAACTGTCACCTCAGCAAAACGCTCCCAATGGCATTCCCTGCTGTGTCATGTGTGCACAGCTAATACAACACAGGGCTAAATTTTCCTTTCCTTAAAATGGGTTCCTTGCCCTGGTTCGATATGGAGCCATATGTTGATAGAAAACAGTTTTCCAGTAGATATAACTGAGAGTCTGAAAACAAAAGGAAAAATATTCAGAATATGTGTCAGTTCCAGTCAAGGTAAATGGTTGCCCTTTTCAGGACAGAAAATGTCTGATATAATTAACCAGCCTCCCTGGCCTAAGGGAGGTGCCATCCTGAACTTGGTGTTGACCTGTGTCACTGTCAGTGGACATCCAGCAGCTGTAGAAGCTGATTAACCTTCAGGATGGAAACCCATGTTCTGGGGTCCATGCAGGCCTCCATTTTGTCAAGGCTGCTGATCATCTGTGATCCTCACTGACGAGTGTGTCCCTTATGGAGCTACTCCATCCCAGTTCAACCCAGGAAAATGCCACCAGCCGCACCACTGCAGCAGGCAGAGGCCATCAGTACCTCCACTTTGATTGCTATCTTCCCCAATCCAGCTCCAACATCCCATTGTCCAGCCTGCTTCCTTGCACCACTGTTGACAACCACAGCCTAGTGTTGTTCCCTCAGGAAACAGACTCTGAGAGTTTATATGTAGGACTTTTGTAAGGAGGGTTCTCTGGAACAAAGCTTGTGGAAGAATTGAGGGAAACAGCTTGGGCAAAGGGAGAGACTGAAATGTGACACGATTGAAATAAGTTCTCAAGAGGAGGTCTGGGACTCCTGTTGCCCCGCACAGTGTCCCTGATAGGGACGGGACACCAGGCTCCAAGTTCCTCTCCTGATTCTAACCAGTTGCTGGCTTCTGACTGCTCCCTGGAAGGCAGTTCACCTGGGGATTGGGGGCTACCTGTTGCTGCGGACGGCTCTAGAGAGAAGTCGCACTCTGGGACTCCAGCAGCTGCTCCCTCTGTTGCTGGAGAATAAGATCCTTACTTTGGATGGGAACCTGGGCAGCAAGACACAATGTCCCCCGGAGTCAGGGGAAAGGAGAAACTGTGGGGGTCTGGGGATTTGGAGGGTGTTTGTACTACTCTGTGTACTTATTTTCACTTTCACCCCATCACCTTGGGCACACGTAGATTCACCCACAGTGGGGAGGGCAAGCTTATTTGTAAAGGGCCAGGCAGGAAATACTTCAGACTCTACTAGCCGCATACACCTTCTGTTGCATATTCTTCTTTCTCTGCTTTGTCCCAACTGTTAAAAATATATTACACTCATTCTTAGCTTGCAGACCCTGAGAACTGGCCACCACCAGACCTGTCCCCACAACATAGTTTGCTGACTCATCTCCACAGACCTTACAGACAAGCCAGCAGGAACCCCTCACCTCCTTTGGCTTCTTCATGCGACCTACTCCTCTAATAGGAAGGTCAGCTAACAACTTACTGCGGCTTCCGTGAGCCCAAACACAATTTTAGATGTGCTAACCTGTTTACTGTTCATGCTCTGTAAGGGAAGCGGTGTTCCTGTCCCCACGTGCACACGAGGGGCTGGACCACCCAGGGACTGACTTGAGACTGGATCTGGGCAATGGCGGGCAGACCCCACAGCCCCCCCTCATAACCTTTACTGTGTCCCCATCCTTCCATCTGCCAGAGAGTGGAGCCCAGGCTCCTTGGCAGGCATGATTCACAATACTGTGTAATTTGGAGCCCCGGGCTTGGGGACAGCTCTCCTTCAGTCTTCAGCTTTCTACAGGCAGACTCACTCCTTCCTGCTTCCTCGCCTCACACGCTCCACCCCACACCCCTGGCTTCCTGTGCATGTGTGAAGAATCAGCACAACACAGCTTTTCTGGCAGATCCTCCGAACAGTTCCACTCCGAGATGACCCCTATCTTCCTAGAGGCACTTTGCACATCCTGTTAGTGCACACGCTGACACTTTGTAAGTACTTGTGCCCTTGTCTGCCTCCCTTTCTAGTCTAGGGTTTTTCAGACTGAAGGTTGCATCCATTAATGTGCTGTTAAATTAATTCAGGGGGTTATAAAAAGCATTTTTTAATGAAATACAACAGAAAACATCACATCACATAAGTTAGGTAAATATATCTCTGAATCTTTCATTTTCAGTTGTGTGTGTGTATTTTAAACATGGAATTAGTTCCCAACAATTAGATCCCTACAATTTTTAGGTATATATTAACTCAAGCCAACAAAGATTGAAAAGTCAATCACTGCATCTAATATAATGATATCTAACCATTTTTGTAAATGGTAGGTTTTTCAGTTTTCAGTTATAAATCCAATTAGGTTGTTCCAAAACTAAATGCTGGCATGCATTATACTTAAGTGAACATTTTAAGCAAAAGCAGTGAAAAGTTAGGTAATTTTTCCAAATATCTTACAATGCTTGAAAAAACTGTAGAGTACTGGGTAAAATCAGATCTGAAAATTGTGGATCATGCATCGTTAGTTGTCTTGTAACTAAAATGTAACCAACTGTTCTCTGGGTCCTGTGATCATAGAAAGAAAAACAATTGGCACCTGGGTGGATCAGTAGGTTAAGGGTCCGACTATTGACTTCGACTGTGGTCATGATCTCATGGTTTTATGATTTAAAGCCTCATGTCAGGCTTTGTGCTGACAGTGTGGAGCCTGCTTGGGATTCTCTCCCTCCCTCTCTCTCTCTCTCTCTCTCTTTCTGCCCCACCCCTGATCGTCTTCTGTCTCTCCCTCTCTCAAAAATAAATAAACATGAAAAAACAGACTTTTTAGTAGTTATGGAATATAAGTTAGTGCTTTTACTCAATTTAGTGTGGGGAAAGTGCAAGTCATTAATGTTTTTGGTATTGTTTGTTAGAATCACCTGGAATACTAGGTAATTGTTAGGGTCACAGCCTTGTTTTGACCTTATTTTTAACATTCTTATTCACTTGATATAATAATAATATTTTTTTTTCTAATGGGAAGTACATTTATATATGTTAGAGGTGTGGAAAACAATAATACCATCTTTGGAGCCATCAGTAGGACAGAAAGAAATTGGGCACCTCCATAACATAATCATGCTGGATTTTTTAATGAGAATATGATAACAATAATTAATGACATTTTAGAAACACTCTAACTCACTACCTTATTTTATAAATGAGAGCTTTCATCTCATCAAGGTCAAATAACTAATAAGAAAACATCAGATAAGGGGCTAAAACAAAACAAGGAATTTTCAATTTTTTGTGTTAATTAATTAATTCTCTTATTTATTTACTTATCTTCCTATGAAAATATCTTCCCATTCACTCACCCAAGAAAAAGCATAGTGTTGAATTATAGATTAATTTTCTTTATAGATTTACATGTGTTTTTAAATGTTCATGGTGCTCAAAACATTTGTTGTTGTTATTTGTTTTTAATATCCCCTTATGTGGAGACTTTCCAGGCTCTGAAGACACAGAAAGACGTCTTCGTAGAAGCAGGCACTTCAGGGCTGGAGGGGTTGACCACCTGGCATTTCTCCTTCACAGCATGTGAGCCTCTAGGGAAGAATGGTGCTCAGGGCCAGGCTTGGTTTCTGGGCCATTACAACCAATATAAGTGAAATTATTAAAAGTTAGCCTTTAATTCACTCTATGTTAAAAATATATAATTCCCAAACTTTACTCTGTTTGCTCTCATTTGTAATCAAATACTTTAGACAACTGATCACAACACACCAGAATGCTACTGGTCATGTCCCACGCACTCACAGTTTGCTGTGACTTGTAAGGGGGAGAAAAACTCTAAGACCCATCTCCATTGCTCACATCAAAACTGAAACTTTGCCCTTTGAATCCATTTTAAGTCATTTCAAGTGGGATGGCTGAAGACTCAAATGTTCTTAAGCAATTCTGCTCTTAGCTCTGACCCTGGAGGCTGATAAAGTGATTCATTCAGGCTGCTGCACAAACAGAATAATTGCTCAGTGCGCCAAGGTTAGGATGTCACACAATATCCTGTGTCAGAGCATAGATCTCAGGCAGGAGGGGAAGAGCATCAGCCCTGTGATATTGCCACTAAGAGACTCAGATTGATTATTAAACCCTCCTTAGATGGAAAGACCAATGGTGAATTTGTCAGGAAGCCTGCAAGCATTCTTGAAGTGAGTGATTTCTCTGCATTTTGAACAAGAGTTTCATAGAGGTGTTAAAGTTGGCCAAGATAAAATGCAGAAAATATATGCATGAGGAATTTAGACATGCAAGTCAGTGATGTCATTAGCCTGAAAAGATGTCCTTGTACTTCAGATGACTTTCTAACCAGATGGTTTTCCTGACCTAGATTTGTCACCTTAATAGTGACATTTGCTTCCTACCTAAATGCTGATTTGGTTTTCATTCATATATACCAGAAAATCAGTCTGAGAACAGCATTTCCTTCCTTTCAGACATCATCAACAAAGTTGTAAGAAATGTTCCCTTATGGCAATAAAGAGTTCCTATTAACTCTCCTTAAGAAGAAACTAGAACATCACACAAGACAGCTACTGTCTAAACAACACCTTGAAAGGGGTTAAAGACTCTTGCCAAGTAACTAGTTTTAGAATGTGGGTTTCAGGACTGAGCCAAGACTGGTCATTCTCCTTTCTCACCCTAGAAGGTTCTTAGATGGTGCTGAGGGTCTAGGCAAAGGGATTCAAGTCAGCGTGCTGGCAGCTTCAGGGATGCCAATCCAGTAAATGGAAGGACCAGGAGCCAGGCGAGGTAAAAACAGGATGTGAATAGGGTTGGGGACCAAGCAAGATAGGCTGTAGGCAATCAATTACAATGAACGTCAAAGGAACTGAGTTCAGGAAATGCAGGAAGCTGGATTAAAGGTATAAGGAAGCCAAGTAAAACCCTAAAGATGTTGTTAATATTTTTCTCAGGATACACAATGACTTCACATATAAAATAATATGTCAATAGTCTAACAAGTGTCAGCCATGATTTGTATGAAGTCTTCCTACATATACTTTATTCAGTGTGGCCTCCACACGGTTCATTAAAAATGTTAGCTCTTGGGGTGCCTGGGTGGCTCAGTTGCTTAATCGCCCAACTCCTGATTTCAGCTCACGTCATGATCTTGGGGCTCCTGAGATTGAGCCCCATGTCAGGCTCTGTGCTGATAGCATGGAACCTGCTTGGGATTCTTTTGCTCTCTGCCCCTCATCTGCTCATGCTATCTCTCTCTCAAAATAAATAAATAAACATTAAAAAAATTAGTTCTTGGGGGCTCCTGGGTGGCTCAGTTGGTTGAGCATCTGACTTCAGCTCAGATCATGATCTTGTGGTTCATGAGTTGGACCCCCGAGTTGGGATCTGTGCTGACAGCTCAGATCCTGGAGCCTACTTTGGATTCTGTGTCTCTCTCTCTCTCTGTCCCTCCCCCACTCATGCTCACCCACTCTCTCTCTCTCCCTCTCCATCAAAAATAAACATTAAAAAGTTAAAAAAAAACAAAAAATAAAATGAAATTATCTTTAAAAAATTAGCTCCTAAAATTATGTTTTAGACAATTATGCCACACATCATCCAACACACAAGTGTCTAGAATAGTGTCATTGCTTCCAACTCACTGTTCCACCTTTCCACCTGGGCACCTGCCCTTCCTTCTGTTTGGAGCTCATGTCTCCTTCCTCCATCACCCAAACCATGCTGTCATGTGAGGTGGTACTTCAGGACAAGTAAGAGTACGGGCTCTGGGGTCAGACTTGGTGAAGACCCCCATTACATACAGTTTTTTCCGTCTTCTGAATGAATATTTTTATTGCTGCTTCTCTCTCTCTCTCTCTCTCTCTCTCTCTGTCTCTCTCTGTCTCTCTCTCTCTCTGTCTCTCTCTCTCTTTCTGTTGTTATAAGAATCTGAAATCGCTGGGACATTGGAGAGATGGAGGCAGACTATTGCTTAGGACCACCTTGGACATGACAGTATAAGAATAATCTAGTATAGAGCCTGAGTTTAAAAGAATATAATTCACAGTTTTTTCTTAACTGTTTCAGGTTCCTATGTGTGTAGATAGTGCCTTCAATATCCTCACGTTTTAGAGACAAAGCAAAGACGAAGAAAGAAAATGTACCAAGATGACTCTGTATGTATTCTGTGACCATCTCAAACTTTTAAAGTAACTTATCCTTAACAAAATATATTAGCAACTTGTAAAAACAAATGATTATGTGTATATTCTTTTACAATCAGTTCATAATCAAACCTAAATCTTTAGTGCTTTTCCCATCTTCTTTAACTGAATGTTCAATTCTTCTTTTTCCTTTCTTCGTAAATAATGTTTAACACTGTTAGATTTCCTCTGTGCACAGCCTTTCATATGGATCTTGGGTTTAAATTGTGCGGCACTTTCATTATTTTTATTTCTATATAATCTTTTATTTGAGAGAGAGAGAGAGAGAGAGAAGCAGAGAGATTAATTATTCGGATTTTTAAACTAGTTTCTATTATTAATGTCTAATTGTGTTGCAGAACAGACAGAAAATGCCCCAACGCCCCTGATAATGTCTTCAGGAATAGGATTCACCTCTAGTAACATGATTGTATGAGGGGAAGCAGAGGTGGTTCATGACTGTCTGAGGCCTTCCCCCCTGGGCACCCCTGACACCCCCAGTGCCCACCCTGCAGCTCTCGGGGAAAACAGATGGGCCATGGATAAGTTGGGAAGGGAATCAGGAGGTTCATTGTGCAAATGCTAACCAAAATGAGGCTGGACTGGTTCTATTAATATCAGAGGAGGCAAAAATCTAGGGAGCAAATGGCAAAGCAGACATAAAGGGTATTTAATTATGATTAAGGGAAAAATTCATAACTCATAATCTACCAAAATTTAGCTTCAATAAAAGCATAGCATTTAGGCCACCCAAGGAAAAGCACAGGAGTGTGGGATGTTGAATTGGCCCCACTCAGCTCTTATGGAAACGGAATAAGGTAAATATAGATTCTACACCTTAAATCTGGTCACAGTGACCCCCACCCTAAGTGCTCACACCTCACACCATCCTTCTCCTCCACCTGATGCCACACACCGTCCAACACACAAGTGTCTAGAATAGTGTCATTGCTTCCAACTCACTGTTCCACCTTTCCACCTGGGCACCTGCTCTTCCTTCTGTTTGGAGCTCATGTCTCCGTCCTCCAGCACCCAAACCACGCTGTCATGTGAGATGGTATTTCAGGACAAGTAAGAGTACGGGCTCTAGGGTCGGACTTGGTAAGACCCCCATTACAGAATGATGTTGGAAATGCTGTTTAACCTGCTGAGTCTCACTGTCCTCATGTGTGGCCACACCATAATAATGTCTCCGTAAGTCACAAAGTCACAGCAAATTAAATGAGAGAATGTCTGTACTGGGAGACACACAATCACAGAATCAGAAATACTAGACTGTTGAGTGTTGTTTTCAAGACACTAGAAAACACCTTAGAAATTATATTACCTAAAATTGCACACACAAGCACCTAACAGAATATATTTTAAATTTCACTATATTTGCAATCCTTCCTGGCTAATTAAAGGTCAGAAAAGGTGAATAAGATACTCAATCTCATTTTTCCTAATAGATTTTGCCACATGATGATAAAGGGTATAATGGCCTGGAAAAGAATAAATATCTTCTAAACAAATATTCTTCTAGGTATACACATTTCTTCTGTCCTTCCCACAGAAACCTAATTTGCAATTCAGAGAAGTAACCAAACTACAATTTGTAGGAATAAAGAGTCACCTTATTTAACTTGAGATAAGGTAAGTTCTAGATCATGTGCAAGATTGCAAATGAAAACCAAGAAAATGAACTGCGGTCAGCACACTGCAGCTGGACAGCTCCAGGAGCCCTATGGCCTTGACCTTCTGCAGTGGATCCCTAGGAACTTCGCAGCTCGTGTGAGGCTTTCCCAGCCGCTCGCTAACTCATGTTCCCTGAGCTCTTCCCTGCACAGGTATCTCATGAGGTGCTAAGGAACAGGCAGAAGGGGAACCATCACAAAGGTCCCTGATGGCCAGGAGTTTATACTCTGATTGTAGGGAGAACAGGAAACATTCGCACATAATTAAAAGATGTGATAAGTGTGATGAAGAATGTGAGTATCATCATATTGATGAAAGGGGGAAGGAAAGAATTTCTGAGGAAAGAAAATTTAAGCTGAGGACTGTTTTTTAGGAAAAGTTACAATAAAGGTATTTTTCCAAGCATAGTTTTTTTTAAGCCATCAGTTAATACATTTCCATGCAAAAGCTCAGTAAGTCAAGTTTTATTGTCCTGCTCATTCTATTTTCTACCAAAGAAGTCTTTGTTGAAATTTGCCAACTAATTTCCAAAGCCCCTATCACTCAGGTGCTTTTCCATCTCCAACTGATGTGCAGACGCTGGGAATTATCACCGACAGAGGACTGGTGAAGATGAAGTATGTTTCCCTTCACAGAGAGAGGACTGGTGAAGACAAAGCATGTTTCCCCTTGAACCCCTCTCCCAAGGACTTTTATCCGAGCATATGTGAATATGAACATTCAGACAAGGAACAGTTGTCTGTTCCCCAGTCTCTGTTGTTCTTTGTTTCTCAGGATAAAAAGCTGCCCCTTCCCCACTCAAAACAGAGGAAAAAAAAAGAAAATCTGTTTCATTAAGAGTCTCAATAAAATGAGTTTCGCTCCCTCAAGGCTACTGCTTTTCTCTTAAAAAATGGAATAAATTAAAATATCAAAAAAGATATTTATAAATTTATCAATAATTCCTAATCTAATGCCCATTTTTTGGTCATTTTTTAAAAAAGTCTTGAATTGGTCCACACTAAGGTAAATCTTAAATACCATTAATAAATGTCATTTACAAGAAGAATATGTAATTACATTAAATCCTCATCCAAATTAACTGACAAAACCCCAGCCTCAAGCACAATTCTGTTTGCAATTGATCCTTTGTGTTTAACAACTGATAAAGCGGTATCTTAGTGTAAGTGAAATTGCTGTTTTTTTTCAGAGGCTTAGAGAATAATAAAGCTGCTTATACTGATTAACATGCTAATAAATGACAGCTTCATCTCTAAGCATCTGTTTGACACCTGACATGTTTGCATTGACTCCTACCTAAACTCTATAGACAGGAACAACCTCATCTGGGCATGTTTCTTGTTACTCTTATTAACTGGAGGAAAGACAACCAATCTTTAGGAGGATGACTAGCAAGCTGGAGGCACTCTTCATGCCAAAAGTCCTGTGGTTATAAAGCTCCTAGGATGAAAGCAATTAGGAAAAGTGTTGTTTGCTCATAAAATGATAAACTGGATGAAATTGGAAAGGGTAGAGTGTGCACCATGGTTCCATGGGTAAGACATTGGGATAAAATGAGATTCATAGTTTATTTACCTAAATTTTTTAAAACTGTAAGGATAAATTCAAGGAAGCAGAGAGAGGAGACCACAGATACTCTGGATACCAAGCAGAAAATTTCACTGAGTTTTGGGTTATGCCTTTGCATTCCACCTTCATCAAATACATCAAAGGGCAGGGCTTTAAAACTCTGATGGTTGGCCTGTATTACAAGGTGATTAGTGTCCATGTAAAAGAAATTCATAGGGGCACCTGGGTGGCTCAGTCTGTTGAGCATCTGGCTTTGGCTCAGGTCATGATCTCAAGGTCTATGAGTTGGAGCCACACATTGGGCTCTGTGCTGACAGCTCAGAGCCTGGAGCCTGCCTCAGATTCTGTGTCTCTCCATCTGTCTGCCCCTCTCCAACTCATACTCTGTCTCTGTCTCTGTCTCTGTCTCTCTCTCTCTCTCTCTGTCTCTTTCCGTCTCTCAAAAGTAAATAAGCATAAAAACGTTTTAAAAATTCATAGGATTGTAGGAATAAGGATGAGGGAGAGGAACAGAAGTAATTCAGTTTTTATTTTTATTAAAAAAAATTTAATGTTTATTTTTGAGAGAGAGAGAGAGAGATTGGAGAAGGAGCAGAGAGAGAGGGAGACACAGAATCCAAAGCAGGTTTCAAGTTCTGAGCTGTCACCACAGAGCCCCATGCAGGACTCGAACTCACTGACTACAAGATCATAACCTGAGTCGAAGTCAGACACTCAACCAACTGAGCCACCCAGGCACCCATCAGCCTGTGGGTTTTTCAACATGATTAAGTCAAAGAAGAGATATGGGCATGGTCTCTCCCCAAATGAACTTTCTTCCTGTTTTCTTCCTAGAAGCTAATTGACCGAGGGCCACACTGGAGTCTTCCCCCTCCTGGAAGTCCTTCTCATTTTTGTGTTTTAACTCATGGCAGACAAATGTGGTCATGTATCAGATTATGAGACATAAGACCTGATCAAATCCAGGGAGCACTAGAGAAGGTGATCAGATTGGAGGAAATGAGAAAACAAAGTGGTTTATTTGGTAGAAATTAGTAACTTTCTAGAAATTAGTGATTTCTATAGATAAGTACAGGGACCCTTTTGCTGAAGAAAGACTAATAGATACATGTAACTCCAGAGAGGCCAGTGTCAGGAAAGTGCTAGAATCCTACTGGGTAAGGAACGTGCAGACATGGCTATGGGTTTACTCTGGAGCCATCTGGCTACAGGTGTGGGGAATTTTGCTAGGACAAGACAAGGCTCACACTAACTCCAGCACTGAAGTGTCGGGCGCAGAGGGGCAAAGAGCAGGTGGAGAGAAGGGGGATTTTCAGTCCAGGAAGAACAGGGAACGTGGAACTCGGGAGAGCCTAACATTTGGTGGAGACACCGTAGCAAACTTCCTAAGTTCTTCAGAATTGGCTTGCCACTTATATAAAGGAGTCAGATTGTATTTAGTGTGGATTCCCCCTTCCCGGATATGAGAGTGATTTTTACTGCAACTAAATTCATGATGCAGTAAAATGATGACAGATTACTATCCAGTGACTGTCAGGGCACAGGGTCTATGCCCAGTCGCTGCCAGGGCATGGGTCCTATGCCCAGTGGCTCTCAGGACATGAGTCCTATGCCAGTGGCTGTCAAGGGACATTTAAGTCAGTAGACTCTGCAAAAAATAGATTACAGTCCATAATGTGGGTGGGCCTTACCCAGTTGAAGGGCTTACTAGGAAAAGACTGACCTACAATGAAGAGGAGGGAATCCTTCCAGAAGACAGCCTCCGGACTCAAGGGCACCTCTTCCTGGGTCTCCAGCCTGCCCGCTTTCCCTGAACACTGAGGCTTCACAGCCTCCACCATCCTGTGAGCCAACTACCTGAAACAAATCTTTCTCTCTTACTTTCATTCTCTCTGTCTCTCTCCTTCTTTCCCTCTTTCCCTCCCTCTCTCAAACCTTAACATGTTGTGCTATGGTGAGGATTTAATAAAATACTGCACAGAAAGTGGCTAGCACATAGTAAGTGATCCTGTGTAGATTAATATCTAGCATTTTAGTTGTTATTGATATTTAACTTTACTCTTTTCTGTTGCAAATAGCATTATAATTTAGCAAGTTGGTTTGGAGGTGGCATGGGGGAGTGAAGAACTTTGGGCCTGATGGAGCTCTCACTGGGCCTCACTCTGTACCGACCACTGTATCCCTTACTAGCCCTACTGCAGACACTATTATTTTACAGAGAAGGAAGCTGGGACCCAGAAAGACTAAACACAATTTCCAGAGTCAACAGAGGTAAATATTAGTAAATCCAGACCACCCAAGCCAGGCAGGTAGATCTCAGGCCCAAGGCTCTGAAACTATGCAACACAGCCCTTCAAGATGAAACACAGTGGAACAAAATTCAAATGAAAAAATAAAAAGTGAAATAGCTTTGCTTTTATGTATAATGTGGCCTTAGGTTTAGCCTCAAAAAGACTCCAGGGACAACAGCAGAGGCATCACAAAGGCCTCAAGGGACTGACTGCCCCCTCCCCCCACAGGCTCATGTACAGAGACAGGGCCATACTGTCACCTGTGAAGGGGGAACCCCTCCCTGCAAGGAGGATGCACTCACCATGGATGACACCACCCCCCATGGATTTGCGTTTGTTCAAGGGTTAAACGTCATAAATAACTATAGTCTTCCCTTCTTTGTTTCTCTTTGGCTGCAGGAAAATACATGGAAATGATCTCCATTCAGAGGGTGAGGGAGGGGTGGAAGACTATGGAAACTGTGGAATCCGGTGGCTCCTACAGCTGCATCCACTGTTCCCATGCAGACAAGCAGGGCCACTTTCCACTTTCCCAAATCTTCCAATTTTCCAAAAGAAGCCAGAAGTATGAAGATTTATAAGAATTGCCTAAATATATAAGTATTGGAATTGAGAAGGAACTTGAAAAAGCACATTTTCTGTATTCAGAGGGCCAGCACATGTGAGCAGACTACATCATGGGACAGTTCTGACACAGGAGACGCCCAACTTATAGATACTGGAATTCACAGGATGGTTAAAAATGCTGAGGAAAAAAAATACCCTGATTTCACTTCAAAAACAAATCACGGATCAATTCTCAGAACATATTTGTGCTGTGATTTAATGGAGACTGAAGGAAAAAAAAGAGATTTATTCACTATTTATCCTCAACCTTTCTGGTCGAATTAGTAATCTTCTCTTTCCCAAAGTGCCTGCTGGCCTGATCACCACAGCTCAAAAAGACCAAGTGACGCTGTTACCCAGATAACCCACAGTGAGCAGGGCATTCATATTGGATTCAAGACAATCCACTGGCATATTTCATTCAAAATAGGTAAATGGATGGATTGGTAAACCAGATAAAGACTGTTCATACTTATCAAGCAAAACCATAGAGTCAACATGCAAATACCTCAAACTTTTTTTTAAATCTAATGTAGCATTTCAATTAGTTACTCTTTGAAAACATCTTTTGGTTAGCAGAGGAGTCTGACTGAAGGCTCAGACAACAGCAAAATTATTTAATCAGTTATGTAATCCCCACATCTTCTTACTTAGAACCACGTCATCACTGAAAATAAAAAATGGGAGAAATCTGGGGTTTTTCTTCCTTGAATAACATAAAGGTTTGATTTTAAATGAAGCTGTGTCACCCCACATGCGATACTTGGGAATCCACAACTTCAAAGCCTGTAGTGAGTTCAGACTTGCAGTTATTACATTCTCCCCACAGGAACAGGGCTGTGCCTGATCACATTAAAAAAAGCCAGTCTTTCAAATGGCACGTTATGATTCCTGCAGCATCCGATACGCATCTGAGTGATGTTCTCTTTCCAGGAGAACAGCAGAAATCCTAATTCCTGTTTCTTGTGAGTATAAGAAACGAAAGCATTCAATGTAACATGGAAAACAGAAAAGTCCATGTTGCCAAAACTGCCTCTGAGCTAAGCTGCAAGAGAATATTTTTGCACCCATGGAATATTCAAGACAAATTGCCCTGAGAAATAGATACACTCTCCATAAATTCCTGTACTGAAAAGTCGAGTTTGGGAAATGTAACTTGGTTTTTATTTACTAATTTTATTACTACACATAACTTTCAGATGATAGGACACCCATCAGTGATAGAAGAGCCATAAGAGTTACTCTCTCTGGTCACGAGCCCTGAGCAGCGAACCAGGCAAAGCTTAAAGAATCCGGCTGACCTGAATGCATGTCAATCTGCCTTGGGTGAAGACCTCACCCACACATTGTATTCTTACTTTTATTGTGCAGAAATGCAATTATGCATTAGGAGTTAGAAGAAAATCATGGTAGAGTTTGGAAAGTAAACAAGGCTGTGTTTTGAGAATAACCAGGTGGGCAGCTGGAGGACATTGAATGATTGAATGTCATCAGCACAGAGCAACTTTGGCCAACACTCCCTTGGGGTACAGTAAGGATGCATTACTGGATACTCGTCCAGAGAAATGTTCTAGTGCAATTTAATGAAAAAATAAGGGGCAGGGAGCTAATCCAGGGCAACATTTTCCCCCAAATGGAAAAAATGTGCTCTATGTGGCTATTTTTCAATACTTGACCAGCAGGATCTGCTTGGCTATGAAATGACAACACGTGTAGTTGAAGTACTTCTGACTGGAGGGCTTCTGTACTCTCTGTCTCCACAGAACAAGGGCAACTGATTTTGTTCATTGAACTGACTGACAGTTGTCTTACATTGACTGGTAATTCAGGCTATACCTATATAACACTGAAATATAATTCCTCCCTTGTCATTGGGGGATACCTTCTAAGACCCCCAGTGGATCCCTGACCCTGCAGATAGTACAAACCCTACAAAGACACCGTGTGTTTTCCTATATGGACACCTTTAATAAAGTCTCTCAAAATGCCCTGTTGTACTGAGCTCAGCCTTCTTGTGAAGCCTTGAACTGAGGTGAAGTGAGCAGATGACCAACACATTGTGAGCAGCGTGAGCTAGTACTGACCTTTGGATGATATGCTAGAAGGATGTGCATCTGCTTCTGGTTAACCACGGGTTAGCCACGGGATAACCAAAAACACAGAAAGCATAACCCTGGACAAGGCGGGAACCCATGTAACAAATCAACCCAGAGAAATAAAATAATAGTCAAGCCATTTCTGAGCTGGAGATCTGCAGGCTCACCTCAGCAGTGAATGTCAGACTCCATTGTCAGAGCCCACAACCCAGGCACAGGGAATGTCTGGTTGCCTGCCCTCCCAGTCACAGAGTCCCAACCTCTCTGTGTTTACCTCTGCAGAATAATTATTACACTCCCTCCTCCACACTAAGATGTGAGCTTGCCAGCTCAAGGCAAGATAATAAAGTAAAATCCGCTTAGAGGTGCTTCAAATCATCTAATCAAGGAGCACACAGTGCTTAGAAATAGAACATCTCTACAGTGCTCACAGTCCCCTGACACTCTTTGGATAATGTGTGAATTTCTGGACCACTCCCTGAAGCATTCATCTCCCCAAGTTCCCCTCAGTGGTTTTACTGATGGAGTATGATAATGCCATGCAAAACCATAGGCTATCAATGCATTACATGTCACATAACCTTTGCACACCTGGCGGACTTTGGCCCAGCGTGGTGGCTTTGGAGGGCACTCCTAGGATATCTGTTAGGCTGAAGGAGGCAAGGGACGTGAAAACCCTCCGTCCCTTCTGGGCTCCTGGATCAGCAGGTCATGAGAGTTAGCACACAAGAGGCTGATCCTGAAGACCTTGCTTACTTTATGCCTAAGAAGTTTCAAACATCACTCCAAGGATAGAAATCTGCAGTTTCTCAAGGTTGAGAGATGCTCACCTTGTCCCCACCTCCTGTGATTGCGACTCTGGACCCAGAGCACCTTTACTTCTTGAAATCTGCATGGGCAAGTTCAATGTGGTGTCACTGAATTCTGGTTCTTAGACAATTCCCCAAAACCTCAAAAAATTAGCTAAGTGAAGGAAGCAGTCACCAAAGACCATGTTAAATGGTTACATTTATGCGAAGTGTCTAGAATGGACCAGTCAACAGAGACAGACTATGGGTGAATGATGGTGGGACTAGAGGGGTGGAAAGGAAAGGATGGTGCTGGTAGCTAAATGGAACAAGATTTATTTTTGAAGTGATGAAAATATCCTAAAATTGACTGTGATGATGTTTGTGCATATCTGCAAATATAGGAAAGACCATTGACTGGTACATGTTAAATGGGTGAATTTTATGGTATGTTAATTTTATTTCAATGAAGTGGTTATAAAAATATATATATTTATAAATAATATATATTTTATATTATACTTTTTATATAAATATATAAATATATAAATATATATATATTATATATATATATATATATATATATTATATTGCAGTGAAATTGAGAGAGAAAAGTACATCATTCTCTGAAAACTTATAATGAGTTTCAGCTCCAAAAATGCTGTTTGGATTTTAAATGCAGAGTTCATTTTTCATCTAACTCTCACCTTTGATGGGTCAGTGGTTGAAATGCTATAGAGACTCTACTCCATTATAGAAATGAAGCAACAGTACTGAGCCATCGAAAATGTGGGAGGAAGTTCCCCTGTGAATGGCAGAGTTCACATCTCCTTTGATGACAACATGCTGCCCATTCTTAGGTATGGATGATTATTTAATTAAAAGAGCACATTCCTTCTGTCAGGACAGAGTGATCCTCCTGGTCACTCACCCAGTATTAACAAGAGCTCTCTGTCATCTGCTGTTCAAAGCCAACCCCAAAATCTGTCGGTCTTGAGAGAAGTGGCCACTTACTCATGCAGAATTAAGTTTTTACTTTCTACAGCCCTAGTCCATTCGTCCATTCAACAGCACTTGATGTACCACTCAAGAGACCAGTGAAAAAATGTGTGATCCTTAAACTATGTTTTAATTTATTTTTTAAGTTTATTTATTTTGAGAGAGAGAGAGAGAGAGAGAGAGAGAGAGAGAGAGACTCCCAAGCAGGCTCTATGCTGCCAGGCCAAAGCCTGATGCAGGGCTCAAACTCACAAACTCTGAGATCATGACCTGAGACAAAACCAAGAGTCAAATGCTTAACCAACTGAGGTCCCCAGGTGCTCCAATGCCAATTAATTCTTATATATATTTAATGAGAATTAGGGTTGAATCCATACCCAATAAATCTTTAGATGTCAGATCAGGACATGTTTTAACTATTTTGTCAACCCAAAGTTTCCCTTTAATAAACTTAGATTCTGTACACTTATTTTTCTTGGAAAGAAACAATATAATCTCTCATTTTCTACATAAGAAAATGAAGGCCAGAGACCTGAAGTCACTTGCTCAGTGTCACATAGCCTGGAGGTGGCAGTGCTGGGCCCAGATCCAGACTGTAGAGTGAACTCTCACCTGGAAATTACAGATCCCAAAGTACCACTCACAGTCTGCTCTGCCTCATTGCTCAGTGGGGTCAACAGAACAGAAGACCCGAGACTGGGGGCTGAAACAACAGAAATTCATTCCTCTTAGTTCTGGACATTGCAAAGTCCAAGATCAAGGTGTTAGCTGATTATGTTACTGGTGAGGATCCTGTCCTCCCACTGGCAGATGGGACTCCTTCTCCCTCCGTCCTCACATGGCCTTTCCTCCTTGAGCACATACACATCATTGTGCACATGCTACCCTGTATCCAAACTTTTTAAGAATAACTTGGTGACCAGTTACCTTTACACTGCAGGGACACATGCTCTGCTGTTGCTATTCTTTCCACTGTGTGGATCTTTTGAGGGATTATTGCACACAGAATCAATGCCAGTTACTCTGAAATCAATGTTAGAGAACATTCACACTGCTCTGTATGTCAGTTTTCTTTATGCAAAGTCCATTTACACTGCAGGTAGAAATGGAAAGATAGGGGTTTTCTTTGTTGCTTTTCAAACTTCTCAGGTGTTTTTCTGTTTGAACAGAATCACTTTTTTTTTTTTACAGAGCCAGGTAAAGTAGTAATACATCCTTCCAGAATGGATAAGACTGTCTTTTAATATCTCCCACCCCATGGAGAATCCAGAGCATATTCCTGGGTAGCAGCAAGAGAAGAAAGAATTTCACACAGAGAAATAACAATGATTCCAAAGCATAGAACCAATTAAGAACCTTCCTGTGTTTTAAAGAAACTCTCTTACCAGCAATTAGCTACATAAAATCAACTATTATCAAGTTCGATTTTGCCAAATTGAAACCGAGGATAATATGCATAATAGTTGGTTTACTTTTCTTGTTTACAGAAAACAAAAATGTATGGAAAAAATCAAGAACCTTGTCAAGCATATGTGAGGGAGGTGGTTGTTGTTTTTTTTTTTTTTTAAAGAAAAAATAGTGTTCAAACATTTAAAAAATTTTTGTAAAAGTATGTCGTCATTTAAGAAGCAAACATTGCTGTCCATTCTGTGCTCTGTTTTCATTAGTAGAGGAGAACAACGCAGGGCAAATGGCTCCTGTGGCCACACTGAACCCTCCTCCACCCTGTTGTCACTGAGCACAGGGCTCATCTGAAAGGACTTCAAACCTGGACACAGAATAAAATTAACGGACTTGGGAAAGTGTTAGCATGCAGTCACATTGTTCTCAAATCTGTCTACTTCCCTTCTTCTTAAAGTGAGTGTTTACTAACAAGCAGTGTGACAGTAATACTCTTAGACTTGTTACAGGCTACTGACCATTCCTATCTATTCATTAAAATAAGCCCTACTGGGAGCTCTGAATATAAGTAGGCATGTGAAAGGAATTTATAAAAAACCCACCTTTTCCTCAAATATTATCTTACTCAAAATTTCCATCTAATTTGCATTGATTCAGTTAATCTTTATTAACAACATGACAATGGCTTTGAATTTTGTATCCTATGACCTGCTGACCCTCTATAAAATGCTCTACATTAATGAGATGTATTCTACTGGGTATTTTTTCACATTTCTCTTGACGAATAATGGTTATTCTTTGCCCTCAACTAATATTTTTAAATAATTGTTACTATAAAAGATAATGCACAAAATCACATATATGTATACGCATACTGTCAAAAGATGCAATCCTGCCCCTTTCTATACACCCATTAAAATGTTAATATTCTTGGCAAGGAAGGCCTGTTTCAACCAAGGTATGATTTAGCCAGCATATGGAAATATTCATTTTACATATGGGTGAGGGGAAGGAAACATTAAATGGAAAAGAAAATGCATTGTCCCCTGCAAAGGTATCGATTTGATCATACAATGGGACTTGACTACTGTATGTTACTAACAGGAATCTTTGGTTTGGCCCCTTAGAGTCAATTTTCCACTATAATTTCAAACACTTGAAAGTCATATTCTTTCACCAAGTTGCAAATATTCTTTCATTGCATCAAGAATTGATTCTTCTGAGTGTTTTCCATTTTAGCACAAATAATTTATTGGTAGATGCCTTTATGAGACAGCAGGAAATATGCTTACCTCTTCAATATCCTTTTAATAAAAGACAGAGTGGAATCTATCAGGAATATTTAATCACATCAGGAGGGAGAGAAATTTGACTAACTTTTTATTTTCTTATGAAACTGTTGAGAAGGGGTACTTTTTAAATCAGTTCCAATCTTTGTTAAATCTCTCTCCCTAGAGAGAATGTCAATACTTAACTGAAGAGTCAAGGAAAACATATCTTATATTTATACTTTCTCTGCATGGTTTGCGTAGAAAAGCACAGTAAAGGGAAAATGCTAGAAACTCTATCATGATCAGTGCTATAGTGCTGTGTGTGCAGCAAGCTCTACTTTGTTGTTATTGAAGGAAATAAAAGCACCATCCTTACTATTACTAATGATCTTCCATTTGAGGCTTGCTGTAGGATTATTTGAAAGCAATAATTAAGGAATTGGGAAGCCTGTGCTCTCCCTAATTACAAGGTATTTAAACAATTATTTGTTTAGGATGAACCTTGAAGATCACCTTCTGTCCACTCATTCCATCATTATACAGATGAAGATCGGGAAGGGTGTGTCAGCTTGGACTCAGCAGAGAAACAGAGCCAGTAGAATATAAACATCAAGGGAGGTTATGGATTGAACAGTGTTCCCCCAAGAGATGATGAAATCCTAACCCCCAGGACCTGTGAATGAGACCTTATTTAGAACCCTTTGTAGATGTAATGTAATGAATTTAAAGATCTGAGATGAGATTATTCTGATTACTCAAGCATACTCTAAACCCAATGACAAATGTCCATGGAAGAGACACAGGCAGAAGAGAAACCATGTGAAGATGGAGGCAGAGACGGGGTTGTGCAGGCCCAAACAAACACAGATGGGCTAATCACATTGACCAGTCTCTGCCAATGTCCTCCAAGGCTTCCCACTGGGTCACCCAAGTGCCCAAAGGCTCTCTTTCAGTTTGTATTGGTGGAGTTGAGTTCAATCTCTCTCCCCTCCTGCAACAAGTCTTCCTTGTCTCTTCAACTGTTTAGCACAATTTTTATCTAATTGTTCACATAAATCAGAGCTTCTTGATCATGTGCTCAGGCATGAAAGGTCCTTCACATTAATCAGGGACATGATGAAATACTGATGTCCTCAGCACTCAGAGCAGCTGGTTGGAGCCAACGTACCCATAGCCCTGGCTAGTGACCTCTGGGCAAGGAACCTCCTCCATTCGCCTATATCCGTTTACATCCATACCATTTTCCTTGTGACCTCTAAGAGACAGGAGACCATTGACACAGATGATAGAAAGCACTGAATTCCTTACTTGATATGATTTCTGGAATTCTTCCTATGCACAAATATTGCATTCAAATATGAAGTGCATTTGAAAAGTAAGAAGTAGGAAGGACATCTTGGATATAACATCAAGTAAAAAAATAACAAAAGGAATAGTTCAAAGAACATAAGGGCAAGTTACACAACAGTACAAATGAAGATGAAAAAGAACTGTATAAACTGAATTGGAGAATGAAAGGATGTCGGGTAAAGAAGACATAGCATACTATGGAGGGAGTGAGGGCGAGATCGAAGAAGGCAACACATTTGGGTGAGTTATGAATAGTACGAGTTCTCCAAATCTGATCTTTGCTGTGGGGTGAAATATAAAACATATGTGCAAACTTCCATTTGCCCCCAAGGCGAAAGCGGGCCAGCTACTGAAGGTTTCTGTGCTGACCCAGAATTGCAGCCATGGGGTCTTCAAGGGATGGGCTCCATCAGAGACGAGGGTAGGTCCTGCCTGCAGAAGTGTTTTCCTGGTGTGCAATGCTTCCCAACCTGTCCTGCCCTGAGTGCTTTCCCTGAAATGCCCCTCTGCCCTTCTCCTGAGCAGGCAGGCTGAGCGCTTCTGAATGTTTCCTGCATCTCACCTTGGGAGAAGTTGGAGTGAACCTGTATTTCCAGACTTCTGACCATCATTACCCACCTTCTAGTCTGAATTCTGAAGACCTGATGCTATTTTCTAGGTGAAGAAAGACACCTGCCCCTTCCCTCACCTCTGGCTCACCCATGACCACTCCAGTTATTTTGTATTAGAACCTCTCATTCTGTAATCAAACTAACTGAGTCTGGAGGTCTCACAGAGACCACACAAGTGCTGGATGGCAGAGACATTCTGGGGGCCCCTGCTCTCTCTCCTCCATTCATCAACTACATGCATGGGCCCCTACTGAGGGCCAGGCACCGGGCTCAGCCCAGGGTGCAGTTATGAAAAAAAACCCTGCTTTCTCAGAGTTGAAACTCTATTGGGGGGACCCAAAATGCACATGGAAGTGATTCAGGAAGGACCATGGGCTGCTATGAAAAGCAGGCAGTGGCCAAACCAGGTCTGAAGGAAGGAGAGACTTCTCAGAGGTGACATGTCAGCTATTGAGACTGAGCAGGGACTGGCAGCTGACTGTCTTCTCACCCCCAGGTGTTCAGACCCCACATTTCTCAGATTCCAAAGAGCCCCCAACCTGGTCCCTCATCCTAGCTTTCCTTTCCTAGGAGACACTGCATTTCCCCTGTCATTCCAAGTTTACCCCAAAAATGAAGGAAGCAAGCCCCTGTGTCACGTTGTCTTGAGTCCTTTGTAATTCATACTCATGGTCACAACATCTGAGATGCCATTCTGACCCCACCATGAACAAGCTTTGTGAGCTGTGGAGGCTGCATTTTCCTTTGTGAAGCCGTATCCCTCAGCTGTACATAGGATAATGCATGACTGTCTGCTTTACGGAGTGAAAAGTCAGTAAATACCATTGCTATAGTTATCACATTTTAAAGGAGAAATATTACAAATTTCTGTTAGGCAGTTTTTCTTCAAAATGCCCATCCCCTTCTGTGTCTGCCCTTAATAAAAACCTTTGCCCTCATCTCCATTATCATCCCACTACCATGTAATTGCAGATATGGTGAGCACACATAGAGAGCCTGTAGAAATACTGTAGAAAGTCATCTAATCTCCCCAACAATTCTATGGTATCATTGTTACTATATACCAAGTTTACAAATAAAGAAATGAGGCAGGAAGAGATTAAACATCTTGCCAAAGGTCAAGAGTTTGTGCCTGTTAGCACATCCCATCTGACCTCCCTCATCCTTGACTATCTGCTTCCACCCTCCCTCATGGTGCCCTGGAACTGTTCTCTGCGGTCCCCAGGGAAAGGCGGAAGCAGGCTGTCCCATCCTTTTCTCGATGGCACCACTGTAGAGCTGTCTTTTACATGCTGCAAGCACAGAAAATCTCCAGCCACTTCCTCAACAGGCAGGCACACAGAGTCACGGAGCATGACAGAGCCCTGCACTAAGTCACCACCGGGAAAGTGATTTCATTGATTGGTACAGAATCAGCAAGTGATATGAAAGCCTTCTGCGGAAAGTGCTAGATGTCCTTTAAAACAACAGCATCAGCCTCTTTTTGCAAACAGCAGCATGTGCATTCAGGACATGTTCATTGCTTCTATTCCGATCCTTGGATTAAGTTCGAAAGAGCCGATAGAGAAAATAAGAGGGTTCCTGGAGCCTAGGACCTTTTTGCTACCCTGATATGTGCTGGCTGCTGATTATCACCATCGATGCTCAGGATGATCACACAATACTCACTCCTGTTCTCTGTTGAAGCTTCTGGGAGACTTGCTTTCAAACAAACAGCAGATTCAGAGTCCTGGATGTTATGTGCCCAAGGCACTCTTCTAGAAGCTCATTTTCAAAACAGAATGGAATCTGTTACAATTTGGGGGCACACCCTAGAAATATGCAGTGTGGAGTAAATTAGTAAGACAGGAGATGAGACAAAAATAAATGAAACAAACAAACAAAAAAGACAAACATGTCTGCTCAAATAAAACAGTTATGTCAGTAAATGACACATTTTCTGAAAAGAAACTGACCACATGCCTCCTGGATGGCCTGGTGGCTCTATCTACACCTGACGCCCTTCCCCCTCACCACTGACCACCCTCTGGATCTTCTGGCAAAGAGTTAGCTCACCAGGATGGAGCTAGTTCGTCTGCCCTAGAAAGTAACTAGTGAATACTAGTACTGGTATGTGAACTCCCTCATCTATTGACCTCTGGTCTCCCTTTTTATAGCAAGGGCACTTCCTGCAACCAGAAAATGCACTGACCATGGCTAGCCAAGTGTTTTCCGCTCACCTTCCATGGTCTCTGTCTTAGTTTAGGCTGCTATAACAAAATGCCACAGATTGGGTGGCTTGTAAGCAATAGAGGTTTGTTTTTCACAGCTCCGGAGGCTGGGAGTCCAAGATCAAAATGCAGCGTTCTGGTGAGGGCACTCTTCCAGTTTGCAGACTGTGACATCTTGCATTGTCATCATGTGCTGGGAAAGGTGAGCTAGCTCTCTGGGGTCTCTTTAATAGACCCTATTTAATAGTGTCCTAATAGGCACTAATCCTATTCAGAAGGTCTCCTTCCTCAAGACCTAGTCACCTCCCAAAGGCCCCACTTCCTAACATCATGGCCTTGGGCAATAGGATTTCAGCATGTGAATTTCAGAGGGACACAGTCATTCAGACAACTGCCTTCTCTGTCAGTACACATGTAAAGTAGCAGCCGGATTGTTCTCAAGGAGCCCCTCCCATAGTGCCTCCAGCTGTGCTTACTAAGCACCCTACACACAAAGGGGCTGATCTTTTTAAATCCTCCCCAACAAATCCCACTTTGTGCTTCTGTCACTAGAGGTGCCATTCCCTGCACTGTGGCATGACACCTATATGACAAAAGGCAAAAGGAAG
>CM053561.1:17063707-17090231 GCA_028646485.1 Cryptoprocta ferox
CACATGTAAAGTAGCAGCCGGATTGTTCTCAAGGAGCCCCTCCCATAGTGCCTCCAGCTGTGCTTACTAAGCACCCTACACACAAAGGGGCTGATCTTTTTAAATCCTCCCCAACAAATCCCACTTTGTGCTTCTGTCACTAGAGGTGCCATTCCCTGCACTGTGGCATGACACCTATATGACAAAAGGCAAAAGGAAGAAAATCTTCTCGCTTTATAGTAGTTTTTATTCCAAATAAAATCAGACTTAAGGAAGAATAATGATGGAAATGGGCACCACAGTCTTTGGAGTGAGACAGATCTGGGATGAAGTCCTGGCCCTGGCAATATGAGCTATACATCCTGAGGCCATTTCTACAACTTCTTATGGGTAAACTGGAATTAATAATGCCCACGTATTTTGCAGGATTTCATGAGTTTTAACAAAACTTAATAAAAGTTCATTTCCCTTCTATTTCTACCCTTTAGTCTCTTTCTTTCCAGACTTACCAGACTTAATTTTTTAAATGTTTATTTATCTTTAAGAGAGAGAGCGCATGTGTGCATGCAAGTGAGAGAGTGGGGAGGCAGAGAGAGAGGGGGACAGAGGATCCAAAGCAGGCTCCAGGGGTTCTATACAGACAGCAGTGAGCCCGATGCAGGGCTGGAACCCATGATAGGGAAAAATCTGTTATAAGATGGCTGACAGGACTGATACGGGAATTCCAATCCCTGCCCAAAGACTCTCATTCCAGGTTTTCCTTCCAACCCCGCTTACAGCGGGAACAGACTATAAATTGTTGTTTCTGCTTATGCTCTGGACTCAGACCTCTGGAGAGAGATCTCCTCTGAGCCCTCCTGTGTAAAATAAGCCCTCCTGCCTTCCAAGATCTTTGAGTGCCACTTGGTTCTTCTGCCGGGTGATAAAGACCAGATTCTGGAACACCGTTCCATTTAAGAATGCCCTTCCATGATGGATGTTAACTCAGCTTATTGTGATAATAATTTCATACACACACACACACACACACATATATATACATACATACATACATACATACACATAAAGTCATTCATTATGTGCCTACCTCAAGCTTGTGAAGTGTTGTATGTCAATTACATCTCAAGAGAACTGGGAAAAAAAAGAATGTCCTTCTCTCTCCTACAAACAGACTTGGTTACTCATTTCATCATTTATTTAAAAATATTTGTTAGGGGTCTTGTGCTATGCATGATGTTAGGCATGGAAGATACAGCAATGTAAAACAACAGACGAGAGTTCCCACCCACTTGGAGCTTATGTTCTAGAAATATACTGTCCAACATGGCAACCATGGACCACATGAACTATTAAGTACTTGAAAAGTGGCTAGTTTATCTTTTTTAAAAAGTAATCTCTACACCCAATGTGGGCCTCAAACTAATGACCCGAGATCAAGAGTTTTACGCTCTACTGACCCAGCCAGGTGCCCTGAAAAGTGGATAGTCTAAATTGAGTTGTGCCATGAGTATAAAATATGGGATTTCAAAGACTTAATGTTGAAAAAAGAGCGGAAAGTATGTCAATTTTTTTTAATGATGCATATTGAAATGACAATACTTTGGATATTAAGTCAAGTAAAATATATTTCACTTGTTTTTCTTGATATGTAGCTACAAGAAAATTTAAAAATTATGTATGTGGCTTGAAATATATTTCTCTTTTAATTAATTAACTTATTTTGAGAGAGGCAGAGAGTGCACACGAGTAAGGAAGGGGCAGAGAGAGAGAGGGAGAGAGAGAATCCCAAGCAGGCTCTGCACTATCAATGCAGAGCCCAACATGGGGCTCGAACCCTCTGAACAGTGAGATCATGACCTGAGTTGAAACCAAGAATCAGACACTTAACCTACTGAGGCACCAAAGTATATTTCTATTGAATAGCCTTGTTCTAGAGCAGTGGTTCTGAAATGGGGGATGATTTTGCACCTGCTCCTAAGAAGTGGGGCAAGCAAACATTAATCTTCCTTTATGGCTCTGAGTCTATCATCACTTCAAAAGTTCAAACTTTCAGAGCCAACCTTTGAGAGGTTCTTAGGCATCACACCTTGGAATTTATGGAACTGCCCCCAGGTGATGTCTAAATTTCTCTGCATAGTTTGAATAGCTGAGTTCCCATTGGAGGAGGTCATGGAGAGGACATGACCTCTGGTTGACCTGCAAGCTGGACCCAGGCAATCAAAAGTTCCCCACCCCCTCCCCTGTCCTTGCAATGGATGCTCCAGCCAGCACTCCCGAGCTAGCAGCCAGTACAAGGACCTAGCCTTGAGAGAGTAAAGGGTTGTGGATATACACGAATGAATATTAAAGCCTCTATATAAACTGGTAAGATTCCAGCAGGCAGGTGCCGAGATCCACTCACTCATGGCCACGTGTAATTTCCCCTGCTTATTAACCCTGCTACCCACCATCTGGAGTGGTCTGCCCTTTTCTTCAGTTCTCTGTGCCCTCGGTGTACTGAGGCCAGTTTCCAAACCAAGACTCCCCCAGGATTTTGAGGTATGCATTACTTGCCTTTCTTTGTAGCTTTACAAAGTATAGATAGATCCTTCAACAGTATAGTTTCATTTTGCCAAATTTTGAGCCTTATATAAATGGAATCATATGTATGTATGTCTTCTTTGTATCTTGCTTCTTTTGCTCAATATTATGTTCTTTGGATTCATCTTTATAGTTTCATTAACTCTCATGTTTATTTTCAGGGCTATAGTCATGTAATATTCATGTATAGTACTATATTCATGTAATAATTTCATGTAACATAGTATATACTATATTATTACATCAACATGCAATGTATTTATCCAGGCTACTGATGGGGAACATTTAGGCTGTTTCCACTTTGGCGCTTTTTTAAAAAGTATTTTTAAAGTTTATTTATTTATTTTTGAGAGCGACCACAAGTGGGGAAGGGGAGACACACACACACACACACACACACACACACACACACAGAATTCCAAGCAGATTCAAGGCTCTGACCTGTCAGCACAGAACCCAATGCAGGACTCAAACTCACAAAACTATGAGACCATGACCTGAGCAGAAGTCAGATGCTCACCTGACTGAGCCCCCTAGGCGCCCCTCACGTTGGGGCTCTCTTTAATAAGGCGCTTATGAACATCATCCTAGAACATGAATCTTGAGTTCACATGCATAGGTTTCTCTAGGATACATTCTTACCAAATTCTAAATAAAAAAATCTCTGCAAAATCTAACTCTGTATCTATTCCTGAGGTTGAGTAAAAGCAACTCTTCTGAATCTCTTACTAGAATGTTACAGAACAAAATTCAGCTGAGTAAATTTGAAGATCTAATTGGCTTTATTAAGCAATTCACGAATTGGGCAGCATCCCATACAGCATGTAAAGAGGAGCTCCAAGGAGTTGTAAAAGATAAAAAGATTTGTATAGGAAGGAGGCAAGGACAAGGAAGTTATTACCAAAGAGAGAGGAAGAAAGGAAGAAATGATTGTTCTATTCAATGGCACCTTTCCTTGGAGGGGGGGAATGCAGAGGGTCTAATTGGGTGTATTACATCGTCTTCCTTTGGGGGCCAGATAGACAGGGTCCATGAAACAGATCACCTCATTGGTACTGATAAGAAAATTACTGACATTTCCCGGGGAGGTTGGAATTGCAGTTAGTTTAGGTATTAAGCCCAGGTTTGGTGACTTAGCCTAAGTGGCTCCATTTTGGTCCTGTGGTTTTCTTGTTAACAAGAATCATAAAGACTCTCAAAGGTACCTAAACCTCCTTCTGACTCCAAGTTTTAGCATTCAATGCTGATTGAGATCAAAGCCCCAGGGACTCTCTCCTGCCTTTCTTCCATTCTTCCCCATCTCTTAGCCCAAGGGAGGAAAGAGGTCTTTTGTTTCACATCTCTGCTTACACTTCCTTCACTCTGTTTACCAGAGTGATTTAGCTAAAAACAAAATGTGTTCCAGGTTTGAAACTTTTCATGAACTCCCTGGTACCCTTGGTATAAAGTCCCAAATGCTTAGTACAGCATCAGAGTCTTCTCTGATTGCCAGCCACACACAGTTCTACACTTCCTTTTGAGAGTGATACTCAACAGCTTGTTGTTCCCACTACCACCCATGATTGTTTGCTCACCCATGCCTTCCACCACACTGATCTTTCTGTCTGGAGCAGCTTTCCAACATCCTATTTTCCACATAAGCTCCTACCCATCCTTTAAGACTCAACTCAAACATCATCTCCTCCAGGAAATCCTGCTCCTTGCTGCTCCTTTATCCTTGGCCAGGCTGGGTACCCTTTGCCTGTACCCCCATAACCTTAGGCACTTCTCTCTGTACTAATGTGCATTACACGGTATTATAATTGTCAGCCCTCCAGGGCGCCTGGTTGGCTCAGTTGGCTAAGCTTCCAACTTTGGCTTAGGTCATGATCTCATGGTGTGTGAGTTCCAGTCCCACCTTGGGCTCTGTGCTGACAGCTCAGAGCCTGGAGCCTCTTTCAGATTCTAGCATGGGTGAGTTCATCTTCTACATTTGTATCAGTTAGTGTCTGGTGGGTCACAAACGGCCCCAATGCTTAGTGGCTTAAAATAACACTCCATACTTAGTTTAGTGTGTCTTCAATTTTAGCTTGCTTCACAATCACATGCAGGGCTTTCCCCACCCCCCTATGAAAAGGTCACTGGGCTCTACTCCCAGGGTATTTGATCCAGTAGTTCTAAGGCGGGTCTGAAAATCTGCACTTCGAACAGGCGCCCGGGTGATGCTGATGCTGCTAGGCTAGAGAATATACACTTTGGGAGACTCTGCATGTGCTCACTATCACGTGGTTGGCATTTGGGGCTGGGTTTGCCCAGGCAGTTCTTCTGTTCTCACCTGTGCTCCCCTCATGCACCCATGGTCAGCGGCACAGCCACACAGCTATTTCTGGGGGTTGGCTGACTGCCAGCTGAGGTGTCAGGCATGAGTAGGGCAGAGCTCTCTCCTAGAAACAAGAGGCGGGGCCTTAGACTCCACCTTCTGATGGGGGAAGGGCAGTCACTTTGGGAAGGGGTGTGGCTAGAGAGAAAGCACAGTGAGGTCATGTTTGCTGTCTGCTGAACCACAGCTCAGTCTAATCCCTTGCTGTGCAGGAAACCCTCACTGGATGAGTAAATGTTTCTCCTGCCAACTGAATTTAAAAATTTTGCAAATGTTATTTGTTTCTTTGTGCACTGCAGCCTGGCAGAGCCTGCCCTGGGGTCTGTGGCTAAGCCCTGGATTTCCTAGTTACTGGCTGTGTGATCTTGACCCTGAGCCTCGGGGTTTTCATGAATAAAATGGAGATTATAAATCTCACTCCACAGAGTTGTCATTTGAGAACAAGCACAACTTAACCTCTCTACACCTCCATTTCCCCATCTGAAACATGGGCACAAATCATTCCCATCTCATAGGCTTTGGGGAGCATTTCAATGGGATGGTGTGTGCAAAGTGCTTTGCTGAAGAGATCATGATTATTTCTACTTGGATCCCATCACATCACATGGCATGTTAACACTCAGTAAATGTTGGGTCCAACACAGCACCCTGGCTATAGAAATCCCAGCTTCTGTTCAATTTCTTGCCAAAAGAGATGCCTAAAGCACTCCAGGTGAAGAACTCCAGGTCCATGGATGCTGCCTAAGGAGCTCTTAGAAAACCTGCTCCTGCAAGCAGTCTCCAGCAGTCCCGCCCAATAACCTCTGGGTACCACTGTTTCTGTCTGCTGGACACCTCTGCCAATTTCTCAATCCTCCAGCCACAGCACCATGGCCAACACCTGCAAAGTGAAAGTCGGTCACCTTGAGAGTTCAGATTTTAGAGGCAGGCCAGATGCAAGAGAAAGGGATGGAGTGGGTGAAGCCAATTGTCAGGGATGAGATATAGAGAACGGGGAATGCCAAGAACCTTTGTAATGTTCTTAGACGGGGAAGAGGGCAGGCAGGGAGGGAAGGAAGGTTGGAAGGAGAAGGGAGAAGAGGAAAGGAAGAGAGGAAGGAAGGAAGGAAGGAAGAGAGGAAGGAAGGAAGGAAGGAAGGAAGGAAGGAAGGAAGGAAGGAAGGAAAGAAGGAAGGAAGGGAAAGGAGAAGAAAAAAAAAGAAGGAAGGGGAGGAAGAAGGGAGGAAGAAGAGATGAAAGAAGGGTGAGAGGGAGCTGGGAGGCAGATAATGGATTTGCAGGCTGCGGGGAAGACAGTTCTGGGTGGCCTCTGAGACCAGAGGCTGGAGATGCTACACGAGCAGCAATCTTGTCTGCTGCCCACTTAATTGCCTGGGGAAGCCACAGCAACAGAGGAGGCCCTGTCCTTTGCTAAAGCTTTCAGGGTGGTCCCTGGGCTTCACTCCCTTTAGGTGACTCCCATTTAGTTAATGGGTCCCTTGCTGAGAAGCTCTGGACTTTGCAGTTAAAAATGCCCCATTCAGAAAATCACCTTCAGAACCCAAAAGGCCTCTGGGCTGGAAAGGTGAGCTCAGGCTGCCCTTCTGGGCAAGCCCAGAGCAAGGCACCTTCTCACCCTCCCTTTTCCAGGCTGATGGCAGGGTTATGCAGACTCCTGGCTTGCAGCATGAATAATGCTCAATAGAGGGAGGGCCCTTAGTGCAAACCCAGGATCCAATTTCAGATCAGACCTGACAGAGGAATAGGGGAAGAAATCCAAGGCATCTGCAATCTCCCCCCAGGTAGGCTCCTAGGCAAGTAGGTAGGGTTCCCTTACTGGGCACCAGTCCCTGTTGCAGGCTCTGGGGATGCTGTAACCCTGTGCCCAAGGAGCTTAGATTCTCCAGAGGGGACAGAGAGGCTACATAAACCTATGAGTAATTAAAATAACTTTAGAGGGGCACCTGGGTGGCTCACTTGGTTAAGCATCCAACTTCGGCTCAGGCCATGATCTCACGGTTCATGGGTTCGAGCCCCATGTCAGACTCTGTGCTGACAGCTCCGAGCCTGGAGCGTGCTTTGGATTCTGTGTCTCCCTCTCTCTCTCTGCCCTCCCCTGCTTATTTATTCTCTCTCTCTCTCTCTCTCAAAAATAAACATTAAGAAAGTTAAAAAATAATAAAAAATCAAATGACTTTTGCAAGTGGAAAGAATAAACAGGATGGCATTCTAAAGCTTGGCCTGGAGTGGGACCACAAAGAAGGGTGCCATTAAACAAAGTGACCAAGGAAGGCCTCTCTGAGGATAAGACCCTCCAGCCAAAGCCTGAATGTTGCAGTAACCAGAACTCCAGAGGTTCAGTGCTTGGCATATGTCAAATTGAACATGACCCGTGGAAGAGTGGAAAGTAAAGAACTTTTCTTTACTTGTTATGAGTAAGGAGATGAAGATGTGCCACAGTTTAACCGTATACCCAGTGAAGAACATTTAGGTTGTTCCCTGTTTCTGGCTATTACAAATAGAGCTACTGTCCACATCTGTGTACAGACATTTGAACCTAAGTTTTCACTTCTCTGGGATAAGTGTCCCAAGATTTTTGTTGCTGGGTGATAACGGTAAACGCACGTTTAGTTTTGTAAGAAACTGCCAGACTGTTCCCCAGAGTTGCTGTGTCACTTTACGTTCCCACTGCACTGTAGGAGTGATCCAGTGTCCCTGCATCAGAGCCAGCATTTGGTGTCCATAACGTTTTTAAATTTTGCGTTTGTTTTTTTTTCATTTATTGTTGTAACTGTGATTTCCACCTCCCCCCCCCCCACCTCTTTGCTGATTGAAAGTTGCATATTCCATTTTTGTTCTCTTGGAAATTATGGGTTTTTTTAATGAACTTCATTTTTTTTAAATTTTATATAGAACATGTAAGTGGGGAAGAGGGGCAGAGGGAGGGAGGGAGGGGGAGAGAGAGAGAGAGAGAGAGAGAGAGAGAATCTTTAGCAGGCTCCATGTAGGGCTCGATCCTACAACCCTGGGGATCATGACCTGAGCTGAAATTGAGAGTCAGATGTTCAACCAACTGAGCTACCCAGGCTCCCCTTAAATAACTTTAAAATTTTAGAACTTTGGGTGCCTGGGTGGCTCAGTCAGATAAGTGGCCGACTTCGGCTCAGGTCATGATCTCATGGTTCGTGGGTTCTAGCCCCGCATCAGGCTCTGTGCTGACAGCTCAGAGCCTGGAGCCTGCTTCGGATTCTGTGTCTCGCTCTCTCTCTGCCCCTCCCCAGCTCGTGCTCTGTCTCTCACTCTCTCAAAAATAAATAAACATTAAAAATGTTTTTAAAAAATAAAATAAAATTTTAGAACTTCAAATCTACATAAAAATTATAAAAATAATACAGAGATTTCCCATATGCTCTGTACCTCAATTTCCACCTTATTTATATCTTACACCAGTATCACATTTGCTACAATTAATGAACTGATATTGATAACACTTTCATTAATGAAGTCCATAATCAGGTTCCTTACTTCTTATCTAATGCCCTTTTTCTGCTCCAGGATCCCATCTAGCATAGCACACCTCACTTAGGTATCACACCTCCTTAGTCTCCTTTTGGCTGTGATAGTTTCTCAGACTTTCCTTGTGTTTGATGACCTTGACAGTTTTGAGAAGTACTGGTTCAGGTATTTTATAGAATGTCTTTCTGATGCTTTTCTCATGCTGGAGTCCTGGGTTTGGGGGTGGAAGATCACACAGGTATAAAGTGCCGTTTTCATCACCATCATCAAGGTACATCAAAGGGTGCATGCAATCAACCTGACTTTATCATACCTTTTGATGTTTGGCCAGTCTCTCCACTGTAAAGTTACTCTTGAAAGGAATTCCCTATGCACAGTCCACACCTTTGGCGGGGGGGAGTTATGTTCCACCTCCTCGAGAGCAGAATATCCAAGTAAATGATTTGTTATTCTCTATGGGACATTCATCTCTTTTTCCCACATTTACATATTTAATTGTATTAATACGGACTCATAGACTTATTTCTTATACTTTCGGTTATAATTCAGCACTGGTTGTTGCTCAAATTGTTAAGCTTTGGCTATGGGGAGCTCTTTCAGTTGATCCCTGTGTCCTTCTGACACCTTCCCCCACTCCACCCCCATTATTGTGAGCTTTTGAGCACTTCCTTACTTTCTGGCCCAACAAGATGCTCCAGGCTCATTTTGTGTATTTCCTGCCCCTATAGTCAGTTATTTCTCCAAGGATCTATATCTCCTTTTACTGGAGAATGGTATTCGAGACCAAGATCTGGACACTAGGTGTGCTCATTGTTAGTATGTGCCATTGTTTCTAGACTGGGAAATATGTATCTGTATTCTAACATGTGTCTGTTTGCTTCTATAAATGTTTCTGTGTGTCCTCATGTTTTTCACATCTGATATTAAGGTAAACATGAGTTCACATTGATGTCTCCAACTCTAGTCCACTACCACATGGTTCATTCTAGCTTCCTCCCCTTCCCACACATTTTTTTGCATCTTTTATTGAGCTATATAATTCACATATCATAAAATTTGCCCTTTTAAAGTATAAATTCAGTGTTTTTTAATGTTTATTTATTTTTGAGGGAGAGAGAGACAGAGCATGAATGAGGGGATGGGGGTGGCCAGAGAGAGAGAGGGAGACACAGAATCTGAAGCAGGGTCCATGCTCTGAGCTGTCAACACAGAGCCCAATGCGGGGCTTGAACTCATGAGCTATAGGAACCTGAGCCAAAGTCAAACACTTAACCAACTGGGCCACCAGGCAACCCTGCTTGTGCCTATTTTTAAGAAGCATAGTAACTATGCAGTTTTTCTAGCAAAATATAAAGGTACTTATTATTTTCATATTCCTTCCAAACATGACAACAGTTTTTATGTGCTTTAGTTATCCATTGTATTCCCATCTTGACATTCTTGAGTTTAGTTTCACTTTCACATTAAAAAATAGTTTTTCCAGGGAAATCAGTAGTTAATTAAATTTATCAAAATATTTTTATCTGTGTTTGCTCATCACTATTTCTTAACATTTTATCCCTTCCTT
The DNA here is from genome assembly GCA_028646485.1 of Cryptoprocta ferox. Taxonomy (NCBI): domain Eukaryota; kingdom Metazoa; phylum Chordata; class Mammalia; order Carnivora; family Eupleridae; genus Cryptoprocta; species Cryptoprocta ferox. Next base: position 17,073,688 of record CM053561.1, read on the forward strand.
GCTGAAACAGATCTCCTAAGAAATCTTTCAGTGAAGGTTTGGAAGTGGTAAACTCTTAGTCTTCATATGCCTCAGCATGTATTTCTTTTGCCCTTCAACTTGAATGATGGTTTAGCTGGTTATAAAATTTGAGATTCATAGTTGCCCTGCCTCAGCATTGGAAGGTATTACTCTTTGATTCTGTTCTTGCCTGCTGTCTGTCATTTCTTTGTAAGTTATTCTTACTATGATTTCCTCCTTTCTCCTGTTCCAGCTCCTCTGAAGCATCCATTGATACCTCTTAATCCATTCTTTGGGTTCTTTGACATGCATGTTCTTATTGTTTGTATCTGGGTCTCAGTGTTGTCTTCGGTCCATTGCCTCCATTCTGTCTTTTAATTCACAGTTCCTCTCTGAACAGTATCCAGTCAAGAATTTATTCCATTTATTGAGAATTGTATTTGTTTTATATTTTAATGGATGTGTCTTTTATGGCCACTATCTCTAAACTTTCGTACCAGTTATTCTAATTTAATTTATCCCTGTTTTGTTTCATAGCATGTAATTTTTTATAGATATTAGTACTTTATTGGGGAACTTTTGATGCCCTAAACATATTCATTTTAAGTATTTGTCAGGCAGTTTTATATCATTCATTTCCTCTGGAGTGAATACATATTCCTGATTGAGAAGTCTGTAGACTGTCTTTCTTAACATGATATTTCTTCACAAGTGGTGGGATTTTATTTCATCTTCAATTTGAATAAGACATCATTGAGTAAGAAAAACCTTCACTTTCTCTCTTGAATAGCTTCTCTCTGCCTAGTGGTTTGGGCTCCTCCACCCAAGCCCCACCTAGGACCAGGATTTAGAGTAGAGCTGGAAGGCCCTTGCCCACAGTAACATTGAGAAAACATGTCGCACTTCCTAGACTTGAGCCTGTGTCTGTCCTTCCTTCCTAGACCCATGGATAGCTACAAGCCCAGCCCAGAGGTGTGCTGGAGACGGCTTTTCCTGCCCAGCTCATGAAAAACAATGATTAATTTAAAGAAATTTTGTGAACTCGTTGTCAAACACTGATTATTAAAAATTAAATTCTACGAACTCACCAATGAATAAATTATGTTGACAGGCAAAGGTAATAAATACTCAAATATGAATATTTTCTTTTCTTAATATTGTTTATTGTCAAGTTGGTTTCCATATAACACCCAGTGCTCATCCCAAGAAGTGCCCTCCTCCATGCCCATCAACCATTTTCCCCTCTCCCCCACACCCTAACAACCCTCAGTTTGTTCTCAGTATTTAAGAGTCTCTTGTCTTTTTCTCCCTCCCTCTCCTTATTTTTTTCCCCTTCCCTTCCCCTATGGTCCTCTGTTAAGGTTCTCCTGTTCCACATATGAGTGAAAACATATGGTATGTGTCTTTCTCTGCCTGACTTATTTCACTTAGCATAACATCCTCAGGTTCCATCCATGTTGCTACAAATGGCCAGATTTCATTCTTTCTCATTGCCATGTAGTATTCCATTGTATATATAAACCACATCTTCTTGATCCATTAGTCAGGTGATGGACATTTAGGCTCTTCCCCTGATTTGGCTATTGTTGAAAGTGCTGCTATGAACATTGGGGTACATGTGCCCCTATGCATCAGCAATCCCGTAACTCTTGGGTAAATTCCTAGCAGTGTTATTCCTGGGTCATGGGGGAGATCTATTGTTAATTTTATGGGAATCTCCACACTGTTTTCCAGAGCGGCTACACCAGTTTAAATTCCTACCAAGAGTGTAGGAGGGTGCCTGTTTCTCCACATCCTTGCCAGCATCCATACTCTGATGATTTGTTCATTTTAGCTACTCTGACTGGCATGAGGTGTTATCTCAGTGTGGTTTTGATTTGTATTTCCCTGATGATGAGTGATGCTGAGCATCGTTTCATGTGTCTGTTGGCCATCTGGATGTCCTCTTTGGAGAAGTGTCTGTTTACGTCTTCTGCCCATTTCTCCACTGGATTATTTGTTTTTCAGGTGTGGAGTTTGGTGAGTTCCTTATAGATTTTGGATACTAGCCTGTTATCTGATATTCATTTGCAACTATCTTTTCCCATTCCGTTCGTTGCCTGTTAGTTTTATTGATTGTTTCCTTTACCATGCAGAAGCTTTTTATCTTGATGAGGTCCCAATAGTTCATTGTTGCTCTTGATTCCCTTGCCTTTGGAGATGTGTCGAGTAATAATTGCTACTGCTGAGGTCGAGGAGGCTGTTTCCTGCTTTCTCCTCTAGGGTTTTGATGGTTTACAGTCTCACATTCAGGTCCTTCATCTATTTTGAGTTTATTTTTGTGTATGGTGTAAGAATGTGGTCTAGTTTCATTCTTCTGCATGTCACTGTCCAGTTCTCCCAGCACCATCTGTTAAAGAGGTTGTCTTTTTTCCATTGGACACTCTTTCCTGCTTTGTCAGAGATTAATTGGCCATCCATTTGTAGGTCCAATTCGGGGTGATCTATTTTATTCCATTGGTCTATGTGTCTGTTTTTGTGCCAATACCATACTGTCTTGATGATGACAGCTCTGTAGTAGAGGCTAAAGCCTGGGATTGTGATGCCTCCCATTTTGGTTTTCTTCTTCACTATTACTTCAGCTATTTGGGTCTTTTGTGGTTCCATACAAATTTTAGGATAGCTTGTTCTAGCTTTGAGAAGAATACTGGTGCCATTCTGATTGGAATTGCATTGAATATGTAGATTGTTTTGGGTAGTATTGACATTTTAACAAAATTTATTCTTCTGATCCATGAGCATGCAATATTTTTCTCCTTTGTGTCTTCTTCAATTTCCTTCATAAGTTTTCTATAATTTTCATCATACAGATCTTTTACACCTTTGGTTAGGTTTATTCCTAGGTATTTTATGGTTTTTTGTGCAATCGTGAATGGGATCAGCTTCTTGATTTCTCTTTCTGTTGCTTCATTATTGGTGTATAAAAATGCAACCGATTTCTGTATGTTGATTTTGTACCCAGCGACTTTGCTGAATTCATGGATCAGTTCTAGTGGGTTTCTGGTGCAGTTGGTTGGGTTTTCCATGTAGAGTATCATGTCATCTACGAAAAGTGAAATTTTGACTCCATCTTTGCCAATTCTGATGCCTTTTATTTCCTTTTGTTGTCTGATTACTGATGCTAGGTTTTCCGGCACTATTTTAAACAAGAGTGGTGAGAGTAGACATCCCTGTCATCTTCCTGAACTCAGGGGGAAACTCTCAGTTTTTCCCCGTTGAGGATGATATTAGTTGTGGGCTTCTCATAAATGGTTTTAATTATGTTTAAGTAAGTTCCTCCTACCCCGACTTTTTTTTTTTATTTTTGATACAGAGAGAGGCAGAGCATGAGAGGGGGAGGGGCAGAGAGAGAGGGAGACACAGAATCAGAAGCAGGCTCCAGGCTCTAAGCTGTCAGCACAGAGCCTGATGCGGGGCTCAAACCCATGAACGTGAGATCATGACCCGAGCCAAAGTCGGAGGCTTTAACCGATTGAGCCACCCAGGCGCCCCAACCTACCCGACTTCCTTGAGGGTTTTTATAATGAAAGGATGCTGTATTTTGTTAAATGTTTTTTCTGCATCTATTGACAGGATCATACAGTTCTTATCCTTTCTTTTGTTAATATGATATATCACATTGATTTATTTGTGAATATTGAACCAGCCCTTTAACCCAGGAATGAAATCCACTTGATCATGGTGGATAATTCTTTTTATATGCTTGAATTCGATTTGCTAGTGTCTTGTTGAGGATTTTTGCATCCATGTTCATCAGAGATATTGCCCCAATATGCCCTTTTTTTCTGGGTCTCTGTCTGGTTTGGGTATCAAAGTGACACTGGCTTTGTAGAATGAGTCTGGAAGTATTCCTTCCATTTCTATTTTTTGGAACAACTTGAGAAGAATGTGTATTAACTCTGATTTAAATGTCTGGTAGAATTCCCCAGGGAAGCCATCTAGCCCCAAGGCTCTTATTTGTTGAGAGATTTTTGATAACTGACTCCATTTCTTTACTAGTAATGGGTCTGTTCAGATTTTCTATCTCTTCCTGTTTGAGTTTTGGTAGTGTGTGTGTGTGTTTAGGAATTTGTCCATTTCTTCTAGGTTGTCCAGTTTGTTGGCAAATAATTTTTCATAGTATTCCCTGATAACTGCTTGTATTTCTGAGGGATTGGTTGTAATAAATCCATTTTCATTCATGATTTTGTCTATTTGGGTACTCTCTCTTTTCTTTTTGAGAAGTCTGGCTAGAGGTTTATCAATTTTGTTTATTTTTTCAAAACACCAACTCTTGGTTTCATTGATCTGTTTGTTTTTTTTTAAATTCTATATTGTTTATTTCTGCGCTTATCTTTATTATTTCTCTTCTTTCGCTGGGTTTGGGGTGTTCTTGCTGCTCTGCTTCTAGTTCCTTTAGGTGCGCTGTTAAATATTGTATTTGCACTTTTTCTAGTTTCTTGAGATAGGCCTGGATTGCAGTGTACTTTCCTCTTAGGACTGCCTTTGCTGCATCCCAAAGAGTTTGGAATGTTGTATTTTCATTTTCATTTTCGTTTGTTTCCATATATTTTTTAATTTCTTCTCTGTCTGGTTGACCCATTCATTCCTTAGTCGGATGTTCTTTAACTTCCATGTTTTTGGAGGTTTTGCAGACGTGTTCCTGTGGTTGATTTCAAGTTTCATAGCATTGTGATGTGAAAATGTGCATGGTATGATCTCAATTCATTTATATTTATTGAGGGCTGCTTTGTGACCCAGTATGTGATCTATCTTGGAGAATGTACCATGTGCACTCAAGAAGAAAGTGAATTCCATTGCTTTGGGATGTAGAGTTCTAAATGTATCTGTCAAGTCCATCTGGTCCAATTTCTTGTTCATGTCCATTGTTTCTTTAGTGATTTTATGTCTAGTTGATCTATTTCTGTCTAGTTGATCTATTTCTGATGGGTTGGTGGTAATAAATCCATTTTCATTCATGATTTTGTCTGTAAGTGGAGTATTAAAGTCCCCGGCAATTAGCACATTCTTATCAATAAGATTACTTATGTTTGTGTTAATTGTTTTATGTATTTGGGTGCTTTCAAATTCGGTACATAGACATTTATAATTTTTATCCCTTCCTGATGGATAGACCCTGTAATTATTATATCATGCCCTTCTTCATCTCTTGTTACTGCCTTAACTTTAAAGTCCACTTTGTCTGATATAAGTATGGCTACTCCGTCTTTCTTTTGACTCTCAGTAGCATGATAGATATTTCTCTATCCCTTCACTTTCAATCTGAAGGGGTTCTCAGGTCTAAAATGAGTCTCTTATAGACAGAAAGTAGATGGATCTTATATTTTTATCCATTCTGATACCCTATGTCTTTTGATTGGAGCATTTAGTCCATTTACATTCAGTGTTATTATTGAAAAATATGGGTTTAGAGTCATTGTGTTCTCTGTAGGATTCATGCTTGTAGTGGTGTCTCTGGTACTTTGTGTTCCTTGCAACATTTCCCTCATAGAGTTTCCCCTTAGGATTTCATGTAAGGCTGGTTTAGTGGTGATGAATTCCTTGAATTTTGTTTGTTTGGGAAAGCCTTTATCTCTCCTTCTATTCTGAATGACAGGCTTACTGGATAAAGGATTCTTGGCTGCCTATTTTTCGTGTTCATCACATTGAAGATTTCCTGCTATTCCTTTCTGGCCTGCCGAGTTTCAATAGATAGGTCTGTTACTACCCTGATGTGTCTCCCTTTGTATGTTAGGGCCCGTTTATCCCTAGCTGCTTTCAGAATTCTCTCTTTATCCTTTTATTTTTCCAGTTTCACTATGGTATGTCTTGCAGAAGATCGATTCAAGTTACGTCTAAGTGGAGTTCTCTGTGTCTCTTGGATCTCAGTCTGTTTTCTTCCCCAGGTTGGGGAAGTTCTCAGCTATAATTTGTTCAAGTACCCCTTCAGCCCCTTCTCTCTCTCTTCTTCTTTTGGAATTCCTATAATATGGATATTTTTCCCTTTGATTGCATCACTCAGTTCTCAAATTCTCCTTTCCTGCTCCTGGATCAATATATCTGTCTTTTTCTCAGCTTCCTCTTTTTCTATAATTGTATCTTCTAATTCACCTATTCTTCTCTCTGCCTCTTCAATCTGTGTAGTGGCTGTCTCCATTTTATTTTGCACCCCATTTATAGCATTTTTTAATTCATCATAACTATTTTTAAGATCCATGATCTTTGTAGCAATTGTGTCTCTGCTGTGATCTATGCCGTTTTCAAGCCCAGTGATTAATTTTATGACTATTGTTCTAAATTCTTGGTCAATTATGTTGCTTATATCTGTTTTCATTAATTCTTTAGCTGTCACTTCTTCCTGGAGTTTCTTTTGAGGAGAGTTCTTCCGTTTCATCATTTTGGCTAGCTTTCTGTCTCTTGCTAGTTTTAAAAGCTTGTTATGTGTTCTGCACCTGTAAGTACTGCTAGACTGTCCAGGGCCTGGCTCTACAGAAAGTGTTCTTTTAATGGTGTCCCTTAGTCTCTCTTGTTGAGACTTTGGTTATTTTATTTCCCTACTCGCAGTGATATTTTGGACTCTCCACCATGTGTACTTTGGATTGTTCCTTGAGGTAGTCCTGGAAAGGAAAACAGACAGACAAACAAACAGGGAACAAAAACATGCACATCCACAAACAAATCAAACAAACAAGCACACCACCACACACACACACAAAAAAAAAGACAAAGGACAGTCTAAAAGCATAATACCAGAAATCCCAGCTACAAATAAAGAGCAGGGTGAGGCAGTGCTGACAAAAGAACATATAAAAAGAGAGAAGTGACAGGGGTGGGGAGAAAGAGAAATTGAGGATTGATCAAGCAGAGAGACTAAAAGACTTCATCCAGAGAGAGAAAAAGGAGAATACAGTAGGAGGTGAGGAGAAAAAACTGAAGATATTGTTACCCAGAGAAACTATATAGTCTGATTATTTCAGAGAGAGAGAGAGAAAGGAAGGTAATGAAGGAGGTGTAGAACATGCATCAAAAGAATGGATTAAATATGTCTGTTTACTCATACCTATATGCAGAATAACCAGCCCAGAGGAGGGGAGAGATAAGAATTAGAAAAGGGAGAGTATATCTGAATAGCAAGAATTGATCTAGAGTTAATCATGGCAATGCAGCAATACTGGTCTTGGAGGAGGAGCTGTCTGCTTCCACAGTATCTATCTGGCTCCTGTAAAAACAAAACAAAACAAAAAAAACAGTTACCTAGAGAAGATGGGCATGGTTTGGTGTAGGCGGATCTCACCTCCACTGTGGGTCCTGAGGGCTGATCCCTGAGGCCCAACCTTGGTGGTTGTGGGGAGAAAAATGGTGACCCCCCAGTGTCTTCTCCTGGAACCAGGCATCCCAAATCACTCTGTTGGATCTGTTCTCACTGTGCCACAGGCACAGCCAAGGTGGGCCTATGTCCCACACCCAGCTGCGTTCCAAGCTCTCACTCCATGTGCATTAATGATGCCGCCCCAAATGTAATCTTGCAAGCCAGGGTACTTCCTAGCAGGAGACTGAGAAGGGGATTGAGCAGGGGACCAATTCCTCCTGATGCCAACTGCATCCCTTGCATACCATCTATCCTGGAGGGAATTTCTGGGACTGGGGCACCCAGCCCAAAGAAACCTCCCTCAGTTAGAGACGGGATCTGTCTCCAAAAGCCCTGTGGTTAGAAATGGGATGATAGGATCCCTCTCCACCTGGGGCCAAGGTTTTTCTTTTGTCCAGATACAGTTCTACACTTGCCAAGCTGCTCTTTCTCTTTCCTTTGTCTCTCCACAGAAGGGGATTCCTTCCCCTCCATGCCTCCATGTCCTGGCCTGTTTTTTATCTTCCCCACTTCGCAATCATGCATCTATGAGGCTATCTTCTTATTGGACATCATTTCCTTTCTTCCAAGACTCTTGGGGTTTAGAGTCTTTTGGCTTCAGCCCTTCTTTGTTTGAGAGATTAGTGCAGGAAGTACAGAACTCCCTACTTGTCCACCATCTTGGCCCCTGTGGTTTAAAACTGACTATTTTCTAATTACCTTGCTACATGTTCCTCTTACGATGCCTCGAGTTCTGTCACTGCTTTTGTATCTGGGTGGTGACGACACCATAGAATGATGTGCTTGCCACTGCTCTTGCCATGTCTGGGTCAGTGACATCATGCTGGTAATTTGAAATCAGCCAGGACGAGAGCATTCACCCCATGGAAATGAGTAAACATTACAAATCGGTTCTCTGTTACTTTCTGGAGTACTTTTTAAAGACACCTGCACACCACTGCCCAGGCCCCAGACAATGACGATTTTCTGCAGCTTCTTTCCAGGAACAGAGGTTCTCATGCCACCCCTATGCCAAACAGGGGTAGGAATTTATTTGCTCATCTCACAGAAACTGTTTTCTGTCACCGTTACCCTACAGGAGCTTCACTCCAGCCAACACTGCAACCCCGCTCATTACTCTGCCTTTCTGTCTTGTTTCTCATCCACAGAGCTCTTTATTTTGATGCTAAGGTGATTTCTGTCCTTTGGTTTTCTTTTTTTTATATTTTACCCACCATGGCTCTTGAGTGTGGGGTGAAGAAGATACATTAAATGTTGAGCATGCCATGCTATCTTGATTAGAACTCCATAAACATTACTTTTTATAGACATTTAACTTGCATCTTATGGCTTTTGGTACAGGCCTCAGAATATTTCCTTCCACTTCCTGTATCTCTCCCAAAGTCACTCACTTTATTTTCCTTCTCTCTTCTTGTTCTCTGGCACTTTCTTGCAGCGGTTATGACAAACATGTTAATACTATGTTATATCGATGAATTATTCCCTGGAAGGATACTGGATGTCACATATGCAGTCTTCTCATTTCTTAGGCACTGAGTAATATTATGCACTTAATTTAATTACATGCTGTATTGTTCCCAGAAGAAAACAGGGAGCCCCCCAATTTCCCTACATGGAAATCCTTGGCCCCCTAATGTCTTGTTCCCTCCCCCGAAGGTGTCACAGCTGTGTTCTCCGGCCACTACCATAAGAATGCCAGGGGCACCTACCAGAACCTAGACATGGTGGTATTGTCTGCCATCGGATGTCAGCTGGGCCAGGACACGCACGGGCTCTGAGTCGTTGTGGTCACCACGGAGAAAATCGTTTACCGGTAGTACAGCTTGGATGAGCTTAGTGAGAAGGGGATACAAGATGACCTCATGGGCCTGATGAAGGAAAAGTGATAGCCGCTGGCAATCTGCTCCTGTTTCACTTCCGTTGGTTTTTTGTTTTGCCAGAAGCAGCAGCTGCGCACCCTACCCCTTGTTGAAATTTACATGTACTCCAGGCCCATCTGTGGATTTATGTCCTTTTGCATAAATCAGAGATGGATCCTCTCCTCCTATCTGAAATTATATTCACAGTAGAGCTACCCTCCCTTTCAATAAGAGAGGAGTTGGGGGAGCTTGAAAATAAAAGAATAAATGATACTAGCATCTCTCTGCATGGATGCTTGAGTACATTCTCTAAGTGCTGTGCCCCTCAGCTCTGCTCATGAATTAGTGTCTTTCAGTAGCATATGATAAATGTCTACCTGTCGACCTCCATCCCACCTTGATACCTAAGTGTGGTCTTTGAAAATTCCGTGAACAGATCACATCCAATTGTATTAAATTGGGGTCATGACTCCTAAAGTGCTAGGCAAAACGCAGGTCATCTCCTTTCCTACCTAACAAAGCACATGACTGTATTCCATTAGAGCTATTCAGGCTTGATTCTAGAAGGATCTGGGTAGACCACATCTTCTACTAAATTTTGAGACTTCTGGCATTATTGACAACGAAGTCAGTAGAAGTCAAAGTTGAACTTGCCTTTTGGGTGATGAGAAAATCTTCCTTGGCACATGAACTGGCCTTCTGCAAAAACCTCATCACAGAGACTAGAACACTCTGGGAGCGTTCACTGTGTGGTGACTGCAGAATGGCGTCCTCATGGGATGGGAATGGTCCTCCACTTAGGAGACTCTTCACTGTGTCTACTCTGACAGAACAATTGGGAATTGCTGCAGAGTTCTCAAAGGAAGCAAAGCAGGAACTCTGGTGTGGCAAGAATGTAGCTTTCAGCCCGTCATCTACATAGGCACTGGCTTTGAGGAAATTCACCTGTATCCCTTGACAAAGGAGCACGAGTGGTTTGAAATCAGTGTCGTTTTTATGCGATCTCCTTTGCTGCTGCTTCTCTGCAGCCGCTGACCATGGCGTGATCTCGTCCGTCCAGAGCAGGACGGACAGGGAGCCTGTGCACTCAGTCCTGCCAGGAATATTTCACATCACTGCACAGTAGCATGCTGGCATACCCATACAGATGAGCTGCAAAGTCCATTAAATCACAAGACTTTCCTGTTACAAAGTTTTAGTCAATGTGGCAAAACCATGCGAAATCAAACAGGAATATAATTGGATATGAAACTCATCAGGAACAAAAGATGAGATGTTAATTATACCACGGATCTGCGATGCACCATAGCTCATTGCTGTGTGTCACAAGAACATTAGATTTTTCAAAATTAGAATGCTCTTGTTTTAGCATTTTTCTGCAGTCTTGATTTGTGTTCCATTTTTTTTACAATAGGTATGGATTGCGAAGGTCAGCAACAGGAGTTCAGTAAAACGTGTACCTTTTTATTTTATTTGGTAGAGGATATGGATTAAATTAAAAGTAATGGAAATGAATCTTCTAAGTCTCCTTCCCCAAAAACCTAATATAAGGATTAGGATTAGGATATTAATATATGGATTAATATAAAGAATGGATTCAAAATACAGCAAGATATGCTAAGAACAGGGAACACTATGAAATGTTAACCATTTTTTTAGTAACCAGCAATATTCCCTAATGGTAGTTTATCAAGAAGAATTTAGGAAATGATTTTGTAAATGGGTGTGTCTCATTTTGATAATAGATAATTACCAATGCATTCACTTATAATTACTTTTTCTTTAAAAGAAAAAAACATGTTACAAAATAAGTGCCTTATACTATGGAAAACAATAAAATACTCCATGATCATAAGTGCTATGGTTTTGAATGCTTTTTATGTGCTAAGTACATTTGAAGTGCTTTGGCTCAGAGAGGTGGGATCACTTGGGCACGATCACACAGCTCAGCAGTGGGAAAGGAAGGATTGAGATGCAAGCAGTCTGACTGCCCAGCCCGTGCTCCTTAACACTATCCTCTCTTTCTTAGAAAACAGGTTTTTCACGAGTGAGAGGTTTGCAGCAGCTCAGCCTGTGGCAATACAACACTATTCAGCAACTTTGACTCCCTTTCCTGGCCAACAACCCAGTGTTAGCTGGAAGCCATGGGGCTCGATCCCAGCTTTGCAGAGCCCTTCTCTGGATTGTACCAGATCTAGGGTGGAAAATCTGTCCAGATTGTTCCAGGCAGAGAATTGTCCCTGGAGGAGACTGGAAAACTGAAGTGAACCATAATGGGCGGCAGGACACAGCTCTGCCCACAACAGTAAATGCTTCGTGGGATGATGCTCACTGGTTGCTCATAGTTCCCGCCCCCAGGAGTAGGAAACCCAGGGCGCTCTCAAGGCAAGCAGTGCAGCCAACACTCCCCTTCTAATGCATCCTTTTCATTGGGAGTGTAAATAGGGGGCTGCTAAAAGGAGAAGGTTATTTAAGAAGACCTAAATGGGGTTCTCAAGTATCCAGTGGGCTTGTGGATGGATTGGGGATCTCCCCAACCTTACTGCATTCACCTTTTACAATAAAAAAATGCATCTCTAGAACTCAGTCCTGTTTCCCCTGCGGTTAGAGAATAGCGAGGAAAGGTCTATAGTAAACTTTATGGAACGGAGCAAAGAGAACCTTTCATACTATCTTGTGATTTTCAGCATCACATGGTTATCAGGCCCTGATAGAGAGTTACAAGGTAAACCCTAGTTTTAAGCCTGAATGATAACACTAGAACCATTTCCCTTATGTACTACAAAAGATACCAAATTACGCATAACTGTGGAAACTATATACACATGATACAGTTTAATACTGTAATCTGTCTTCTCATCGAAATCTGTTGAGACAAGGTAGCAAAAACATCATTTGCATTTACTTGAACTCTTAATACTTATTCCCCAAGTAGTGCCCAAAGCAGCTTTGCACAGTCATGAAATTAAGTAGCAATATTGTATTGAGCTGGGAGGAAAAGGAAGATTTAGGAATAAATCATCAAGGCAAGTTCTATTGAAAACTTTCACATAACCTTAGTACTTTGGGTTCCACATGCAAGAGACAGTACTTGACAGGTAATATTGATTTTTTTTTATAACTTAATGAAATACTGTCTTAAATCATTGGAGAGCTCTTAGGGATAGATAGATAGATAGATAGATAGATAGATAGATAGATAGATAGATTAATAGATTGTTTTCTTGGAATAATAATGACTTTCTTCCCAGATTCTTAAAGTTCATAGTCCTTTGGCTTCAGCCTTTCTTTGAAAGATGCAGGCAGGAAGTATGGAAATCCCTACTTCTCCGCCATCTTGACCAATCTCCAAAAAATGTTTTAAAAACGATGCTGGTTTTTAAAATGAGTTGGGAATATTCTTTCATGAATGAGTTGCTGTAGCATCCCTTTTGTCTGATAAAATTCCTTAAACGATGGACAGAATTCACCAGGAAAGCCCTCTTGGCATGGAGTTTTCTTTGTGGGATGCTTTTAAATTATGGATTCAATTACTTTAACACATAAAAAGTCTCTTCAGACTTTACATTTCTTCCTGGTCAGTTTTGGTAATTTGTTTCATTCCATGAATGTATTGACTTTAAATAAAATTGTCAAACTTATTGAAACAACTCTTCATAATATTATTTTTAACGTCTATGACTCTAGTGATACGTTTTCATTTGTAATATTCCCTTTATACTGTTAATCCTTCTAAGCTAGTAGCATATTGATGTTAACTTTTTCAAAGAATCAGCTTAAAAATCATTCCCTATTATGTTTTCTGTTTAATTGATTTCCATCCTTGTTTCCTTATTTCTGTTGACTTTGGCTTTACTCTTTTTTTAACTTAAAATGAAGATTTAAATCATTTCACAAATTTCATCTCAATGTATATGTCTCCATCTGAGCCCTGCTTTAGAATGGAAGCCTGCCTGCATCTTTGTTCTCCTTCTGACTCTCCAATTGCAGGTATGTTAGACAGCTTGATACTCTCCCACATGTCCCTGAGGTGTTTTTTTTTTTTTCTCTCTGCTTCAGTTTGGATCATTTCTTTTTTTTACTCAAGTGTAATTTACTTAGTGTTAGATTAGTGTCAGGTGTACAATGATTCAGCTTTACTATACATTACTCAGTGCTCACCATGTTACGTGTTCTGTAATTCCCTTAATCTATTTTACCCCTCCCCCCACCTCCCCTCTGGCGACCATCTGTTCTCTATATTTAAGAGTCTGTTTTGTTTCTCTTCTTATCTATGTTAATTTGTTTTGTTTCTTAAATTCCACATATGAGTGAAATCCTATGGTATTTCTTTCTCTGACTTATTTCACTTAACTTTATACCCTATGGGTCCATCCATGTTGCAAATAGAAAGATTTCATTTTTTATGGTGGAGTCGTACTCCATCCTATATTTTATCCATTTGTCTACGGATGGATACTCGAATTGCTTCCATGTCTTGGCTGTTTTAAATAATGCTGCAGTAAGCATAAGGGTGCATCTGTCTTTTTGACTTAGTTGTTTTTTTGTGTTCTTTGGGCACTCCATAGTGGGATTATTGGATCATAAGGTAGTTTTATTTGTACCTTTTGAGGAACCTCCATACTGTCTTCCACAGTGGCTGCACCTGCTTGCATTCCCACCAACAGTGACTGTGTGTTGAGGGTTCCTTTTTCTCCACATCCTCCCCAACAGTTATTTGTCTTTTTAAAAATGGTTTTATTACTTATTTATTTTGAGAGAGAGTGAGCACTAAAAGGGGAGGGGCAGTGAGAAAGGGACAGAGAATCCCAAGCAGGCTCCATGCTGAGCATGGAGCCCAATGCAGGGCTTCATTCCATGACCATGAGACCATGACCCGAGCTGAAATCAGGAGTTGGATGCTTAACCAACTGAGCACCCAAGTGCCCCTTTCTTGTTTTGTTTTGTTTTTTATAATAGCCATTCTGACAGGTTTCTGGTACATCTATTGAAATGATCATATGGGTTTTTTTTTTTAACCTTCCTCTTATTGATGTGATATATCACATTGATTTGTGAATATTGAATCACCCCTGCAAACTTGGAAGAAATTCCACTTGATCCTGGTGAATGACATTTTGTAATGTATTTCTGGATTTGGTTTGCTGATATTTCCTGAGGGTTTCCCCATCTATATTCATCAGAGATATTGGCCTATAGTTTTCTTTTTGTGTAGTGTCCTTATCTGGTCTTGTGAACAGGGTAATGCTAGTTGCATACAATGAATTGAAAGCTTTGCTTCCTCTGTTTTGGAATAGTTTGAGACTAATGGCATAAGGTGGTCAAACCATTCATTGTTTTGTAGCATGTTCTTTACGCTCCATGTATTTGTGTTCTTGTTTCCCCCCCCCCCCCCTTGGGATTGGTTGCTAGTTTCATACTGTTTTGGTCAAATATCTAGGATATGATTTCATTCTTCTTGAATTAACTGAGATTTGTTTTGTGGCCTAGCATGTGATCTATTCTGGAGAATGTTCCATGTGCACTCAAAAAAGAATGAATTCCACTGTTCTTGGATGGAATGTTCTGAATTTTCTGTTCAGAATGTATCCGTTTCATCCATCTGGACCCGTGTGTTATTCGAAGTCCCTGTTTCCTTGTTGATTTTTCTATCTGGGTGATCTATCCATTGATGTAAGTGGGGTGCTGAAGAGCCTTACTATTGTATTATTTTTTTCTTTTGTCTGTTAATAGCTGCTTTACATCTTTAGGTGTTGCCATGTTGGGTGTTTAAATATTTACGTTGTTATATTCTCTTGTTGGATTATTCCCTTTTATTATGTAGTATCTTCCTTTGTCTCATGTTAAAGTCATTTTAAAGTCTATTTTATTGGGAATCAGTATTGCTACCCCAGCTTTCTGTTTGTGTAATAAATGGTTTTCCATACCTTCACTTTCAATCTTCAGGAGTCTTTTTTCTGAAGCAAGTCTCTTATAGTCTGCATATAGATGGGTCTTGTTTTTTTATCCTTTCAACCACCTTCTGTCTCTTGATGAGAACATTCAGTCCCTTTACAATTAATTATTGATTGACATATGCTTATTGTCATTTTGTTACTTGTTTTATGGCTGTATGTAGTTCTTCTGTTCCTTTCCTCTTCCTCCCTTCCCTCATGGTTTGATGGATTTCTTTAGTGATCTGCTTGGATTCCTTTTTATTTTTCTGTGGAATTATTACAGGTTTTTGATTTGTGGTTACCATTTTGTTCATATATAACATCTGCCTGTAGCAGTCTATGTTAATTTGATGGTTGCCTTCTAAAATCACATTTTTGCCACTGCCCAACTGCACATTGTATATATATGTTGTTCTACTTTACATACTTTTATTTTGTAAATCATGTGAGTGATTTTTACAGGTAAACTGAATTTTTGCTTTAACCCCTGTACTGCTTTTCTAAGTGATTTGTCTATTATGTTTACATTTACCTGTGAATTTTTTTCCTCACATTTTCTTACTTCTTAAAGCCTTTAATTTCCACACAAAGATTCCCTTTAACATTTCTTGTAATGCTGGTTTAATGGTGATGAACTCTTTTAACTTTTGTCTGGGAAACTGTTTATCGCCCCTTCTATTCTGAAGTGTAGCCTTGCTGCACAGAGTATTCTTGGTCACAAGTGTTTCCCATTCAGCCGTCTGTATATATCCTGCCACCACTCTTCTCTGGCCTGCAAAGTTTCTGCTGAACAGTCATCAGATAGTCTTATGGGATTTCCTTTATATGAAATGGTTTTCTTTTGCTACTTTTAAAATCTTCTATCACTACTTTTTTATCGGTGGGGAGGGGGAATTTTAATGAGTATATTTCTTGCTGTGGACCCTCTTGGGTTCCTTTTTTGGGGGGATTCTCTGTGCCTCCTGGATCTTGACGTCTGTTTCCTTTTCCAGATTAGGGAAGTTTACAACTGCTATTTTTCACTGTTCTCTCCTCCCAGGATCCCTATACTGCGAATGTTATTACACTTCAAGATTTCATGGAGTTGTCTTAACCTACTCTCATTTATTACTCCATTTTCTTTTTGCTGTTCTGCTCTGTTACTTTCCATTACTGTCTTCCATCTTACTGATCTATTGTTCTGCTTCCCCTAGTCTACTATCGATTCCATCAAGTGTATTTATAATTTCAGTCACTGAGTTCTTCATCTGATTGGTTCTTTTTTTTTTATGGGTGATAGCATTGTATTTTAATTTATTTTACTTTATTTTTTTTAAACTTTATAGTTTATTGTCAGGTTGGTTTCCATATAACACCCAGTGC
>CM053561.1:17090731-17186699 GCA_028646485.1 Cryptoprocta ferox
GCCTCACTTTCAATACTCAGTCCGTGCAGTCAACACCGTCACCGGGAATGAGATGCGTTCCCGCTGGCGGCTGGCCTCCCGGCCGGCTTGCACCACCTTTTTCGAGGAGCCGCCGCTGCTTCCGCCGCTGCCGCTTTTCAAGGCTCCCGGTGGCTTGGAGTGGATGCCGCTGCTGCTGCACCCAAGGAAGAACTCGCTGGCCAGAGGGGATGGATTTCCCTCCTGGCGCTCGGCAGTTATATATGGGGAGACGGGCGAGTTTTTCCTCCCTTAGAGATGGTTCTAGGTGCGTTTTTTGTCTCTCTTTCTCTTCCCCTGGTCTCTCCGGGGCACAGCTCACTCTCTCTGTGTTGGGCTCGGGGGCTCCTTTCCCCTTTACCACCGGGACCCGCCCGTCCCCTAATTTCCCAGATCACAGTCACTCACTCAGGCATCTTTGAGGTTTTCTTCTTTCTGGCATCTGTTTCTTTTTTCCCCCACTTGCAAATCCAAGTTTTATCCCTTCAGTCCTTCTCAGTTCAATCCATACGGGCGTGCGCAGATTACAGAGCTCCCTGCTTCTCCGCCATCTTGTCCTCTGGTTCTTTTTTTTAAATATATATTTCAGTTGAAGTTCTCACTGAGATCCTCCTCACTCTTAAGTCTATTTGTCTTTTTGACCACAACTTTGAATTCTTTATCGGGTGTATTGTTGATCTGTTTCACTTACCTCACTTGCTGTGGGTTTGTTGTCTTCTGTCATTTGGGATCTATTCCTCTGTCTCCTCAATTTCTGTAACTGTGTGTTTGCTTCTCTATGTTAGGAAAGTCAGCTACATCTCCTGATCTTGAATGTAATAGCCTTATGAAGAGGTCCTGTGGTGTCCTTTAGCAAAATTCCCCCTGTTCACCAGAACCAAGCACTTCAGGGCTTAGGTGTGCCCTACCCTTTTTTAAAATTATTTTTTAATGTTTATTTATTTTAGGGAGAGAGGGAGAGAGAGACAGACAGAGACAGAGAGAGAGACAGAGACAGAGAGAACAAGCAGTCGAGGGGAAGAGAGAGAGGGAGACACAGAATCTGAAGCAGAATCTGAGCTGTCAGCACATAGCCCAATGCAGGGCTTGAACTCACAAACTGTGAGATCATGATCTGAGACAAAGTTGGACACTTAACCAACTGAGCCACCACGGTGCCCCATGCCCTACTTTTGTGGCTGAGCCACATCCAACTTCAGTCCAGTCACCTGCCAGTGGCCCCTTTTGTTGATACATCAGGCAGATTTGGGTCCCTGTGCTGTTAAGGACCCAGTCTGAGGCTGCCTTAGACTTGTATTTGGGTGGTGTCAGCACTCAGACCAGACACCTTACCACAGTCATTCTGCTGAGGTTGCAGTCCCTAGTTAGCAAAACGCTTTCTCTGTACTGCCAGCTCTCCGGTGTGGCTGATAGGACTGTGGGTGCACTGGCATATGTTCTTATCTTCCCCTCTTCCTGGGGCAGGAGTTTCTTTGGAGTGGGATGGTCCTTGCCAGGGACTCTTACAAGATGGAGTGCACAAAGAGCCACTTTAGGGGGACTCCTGCTGAATGGGGTGGGTTGAATGGGATGGATCTGCAGGGAACTGTAGGGGTGGGGGTCTGCAGTGTTAGCAAGGTCAGGGTTGGAGGTGTTCATGCTGGTTCCTGCAACTTTCAAGCTATCTAGGCTGGGGGGGTGGGGGGATGGAGTGGGGCTTGCCAGCTCTTGGTGGAGAAATCTCAAAATCTTCGCCCTTCCAACATATGTTCTGAGATTAATAAATAAATCTCCTTCATACCCTAGGCACCTGATTCTATGCTGTATCTCAGCCCAGTTCTTTCTTATACTGGCTCTTTAAGGATGAGACTCAGTTTCCTATTGCCCTCCAGCTCTCCAAGAGCCAAGCTCACCAATTTTTAAAGTATCCAGAGGTGTAAGCCCTCCTGATTATAAAAATTCACAAAGCCCCACTGTTCTCAAAGCTAGGTATATAGGGATTTGCTTCCTCAGCGCAGGTCCCCATGTCTGGGATGCCTGGTATTGGATCGATTCTCTACCTTCTCTGCTTGTGGTGTCCCTCCTCTTTGTGGTTCATCTCCCCAGGGATTTTGGTCCCAAGTGTGTGTGTCTGCCCCTTCTACCCTTTTTGAAATGGCCTCCTCTCTACAATTACCTGGGGAAAGTTTGTTATGCTGATCCTCCAATCATTTTCTGGGTTAGCTGCATTGACATGGGTGTTGTCTCAGTGGTCTTGTGGAACAAGGTAGTTTAGGATGCTCCTATTTTACTATATTTCCAGAAACCTGTAAAATTTCCTTTTTAAAAATTAAGTGGATTTAGAGCAAATATTAAGTAAATAATGGTGCACATGGATACAGCATTAGGCAGCAGGGTGGCTAAGGGATTAAAAAACCCCACTTTATTGAGAGATTCACGTAACCTATAATTCACCTCTTTAAAGTATATATTTCAATATTTGGCCACACAATCTTTGTGAATACTATCATCATTATCTAATTTTAAAATAGTCCCTTCATTATTGCCCTTAGCAACCAACAATCTGTTTTTGGTCTCCATGAAACTACCTCTTATGGACATTCCATGCAAATGGAATCATACCATATTTGTCCTTGAGCATCTGGCTTCTTGCATTTAGCTTGTTCTCAAGGTTCACCCATGTCGTAGAGTATGTCCCTGATTTATTTCTTCTCTGGGCCAACTAGTGTTCCATTGTATGGATGGACCACATTTCATTCATACATTCATCAGTATATGGACATGCAAGTTGTTTCTACTTTTTATTTTGGCTCGTGTGAATGTTATGTGCCTTTGTGTATAAATTTTGTACCAGTGTTTACTTTCCATTTTCCTGGGCATATTCCTAGGTGATAATAGTTGGGTTATGTAGAAACTATGTTTAACCTTGTGAGGAACTGCCAGACTTTTCCAAGCAGCCTGTTTCACAACACCACCAGCAATGCATGAGCATTCTTATTTCTCCAAATCCTTGCCAACATTTGCTGTTGTCTCTTCTATTTTAGTCATCCTCGTAAGTGTGGGGTGGTATTTCATTGTGATTTTAATTTGCATTTCCCTAATGACAAATGCTATTGAGATTCTTCTCATGTGCTTAATGACTCTTAGTCTACTTTGGAGAAATGGAGGATTTTGAGTTAAGTTGCACAGGGTTAATGAATTTGTAGTTTGGAATTCATATTGGATGGGATGGCCTCAGAAGCAGGATGCTAAGCACTTAATGCCTTTCCTGGCATACAGTAGTCCCTCGATTAAATATTACATTCTTCCCCATTAGCCTCAATTATTCAAAAAAGCTTTTCTTTTTGGAATCAAAATATGCATTCCTGAAACTTGTACACATCAAGTTTCATCCACTCATTCATTAACCAATTCAATAAATATCCTGGAACTTACCAGAGCAAGACCACCCTTTTCCTGGGGACAGCCATCTGGGTGTCTGAAGCTAGTTGCCATGTTTTGCCTTAATCTTCTCTTCCCTGAGCTAAACCTCTGTTAACGCCTTCAAACATTAAGACACAAGCTTCAGACCCCATTATCTAGTGGACCTTTCCAGGATTTTCTCTAGTGTATTACTAACTTGTTAAATAATTTCAGCTGCAAACAAGATCACCAAAAAACAGGAGCCTAAGCCAGATTGAGACCTCTTGGCTCTGCAGAATTTTCTATGGCCCAGGTTGTTCCTATATTGTTGCTCTGCTATTCCTGATGTATTGTTCTTGTCCTTGTGGCCCAAAATGGTGCCCCCTCATGGCCCCATTTTAGCCAGCAGGATAGGGAAAGAGGAGGACAACTGCAAGCTTGGGGTGCCTGAGGGGCTCAGTTGGTTAAGTGTCACATTCTTAATCTCAGCTCAGGTCATGATCTCATAGTTTGTGAGTTTGGGCCTCGCATTGGGCTCTGCACTGACAGCATGGAGCCTGCCAGGGATTCTCTCTCTCTCCCTCTCTCTGTCCCTCCCTCACTTGTGTGCACTTGCATGCTCTTGCTCTCACCCTCTTGCTCTCTCTCTCAAAATAATAAACTTAAAAATTGTAAACTTCACTGGTGCTTACATCCTATTGGTGAGAACTTAGAAAGCTCTAGAAGGGGGTGGAAGAAGAGGCCAAGGGTGTACAGATGAAAAGAAGGGATGGAAATGGCCCCAGACACCTTCTGCCTTAGATCCAAAGTCCTGGTCATGACTCAATCTGGTTGGTAACAACTGTGAGGCTGATGACCCTCTTAGGACAAAACTTAGGTTGCTCAGGCTCCACATCATTTACTATGATTCCTCTATGGAGCCAGTTGAGGAGAATCTTCATCTAATGCACTGGTTGCCAAGATGGAGTCCATGTCCACAGAGGCCAGTTAAGACAACTCACTGGGGAGAGTAACAAATAGAAATAAAAGTTCCACTTCTGAAAATCTCATTCTTTTAAAATGCCTCTTTTGGGGTATGTATTATAAATAGCATAGTATTTTAGAGCACATCTCATCATTTCTAAATTTAAGAAACTGTTGCAAGTTCATGCTCAGAAATCTGCAGAAAACTCCTGTGATCCAAGATGTTGGGAGGCACTGCATCAAAGACGTTGACGTCAGAGCCTCGCTCTTCAAGCTGAAGCTCCTGATAGGCCCCACCCACTACTGACCCTCAGAGCCAGCCCATGTTCTCATTGAATCCCCTTCCCTAAAACTCTGAACTCACAATCATGGAGGAGGAGTATTTATATATCACACCAGTGTTAAACTGCCATTTTAGCTACTTCAGGGAGTCCAGACAAATAGTGTTGTGTGGTCAAATCACACCATCATGCACCACATTTCTCTCTAGGCCCTTACGGATTTTATTTCCAATAATGTCATCTGTTGCCTGAACATGTGTGGTCTTTACCTCTGCTTTTCCCTCCCTTACTCTGAGTTTATGAGCAATAATCTGCCTTGAACAAAAAGTACAGTCAGATTTCAATCATAAAGCACTTAGACCTTGCAAGTAAACTACTTAGAATGAGGAGAATATAGGCAGAAGAGAGGCCTTCCTCTCAAAGGCTTGTGTGGTTATTGGTGTCTTAACAATATTTGAATACCTTTCAATTTGATTTCCCCAGACAGTGTAGGAGAACAAATAAAATTTCTGGGCACATGGTGAAGTTTGATGATTTCCTCCTTCATTTGCCATTTCCATCCATCCAACCAGTGTTGATTGATCACCTGTTGTAGGGGGCTAAGGATGTGGAGAATGATCAGAACTCACTGCCCTGTGACAGTGTATATTCTAGTAGGTAAAGGGGAGACTAACAAGTAAAATAAACAGTGTGTCAGCTGATGGTACCTATGATGGGGAAACAAAGGGATGTGGGGAAGGCATGCCATCTTGAAGGCTCGTGTAATATTTTGAACAGGATGGTTTGGGAAGGGCTCCTGGGAGAGTGGCATTCCAGCAGACTTGAAGGAAGTTGGGGACTGAGCCATAGTGACCCATAGGATAGACTTTCTCACCTCGGCACTGCAGACATTCTGTTGTGGGGGGACTGTCCTGTGCATCATAGGATGTGTAGAAACCACATCCATAGTCCCTGCTCACCAGATGATAGCAGCATATCCCCACATGTGGAAATCAAAGCTTTTTTATGACCTTCTCAAATTATCTGCATGGGGGGTCAGGTCACACCACAGTTGAGAAGTACTCTGAGGCAGGAGACTGACATACAGAGGGGAGAGCAGGTGTAAGGGCATGAGGGAGGAGAGTTCCTGCTGCATTCAAGAAACAGCAAGGAAACCAGTGAGGATGGAGCTGAGTGAGGGGTGGTGATTAGGTAAGGTCAGAGAGACCTCGGATGGCCAGGCCATTGTATGTCACTATGAATGATGTGCATATGTCATACTGGATTGTGCAGTCATGTCTGTTGAGTATATACACCCCAGAGCATAAATGCTGGACTGCAGGTTACCCATAGGTTCAAGTTCAGTAGATTGTTCGGTCTTGAAAGTATGTTTGCCAAGCTGATCTCCTCCAGCAGTATAGGGGGGATACTAACTGTGCCACATCCTGGTCAATGCTTGGTATTTCTTGGCTTTCTCATTTGTGGGTTTTGGTGGGTATTGGGTGGGTATTTACTTACTAGCTCATTTCAGTTTTAATCTTTTCCTGATGTTTGTTAACCCCTTGGGTGTCCTCTTTGGTAAAGTGTCTATTCAGGTGTTTTGCTCATTTTTCTATGAAGTTGCCAGTATTTTTCTTTTTCCTTCCTTCCTTCTTTCTTTCTTTCTTTCTATCTTTCTTTCTTTCCTTTTTCTTTCTTTCTTTCTTTTCTTTCTTTCTTTCTTTCTCGTCTGTCTTTCTTGTCTTTCTTTCTTTCTTTCTTTCTTTCTTTCTTTCTTTCTTTCTTTCTTTCTTAGGATTTCTTTATATTCTGGATCTGAGCTTCTAGGATCTGTAAACTGAAAATAACTTCTCCAGCTCCAGAGGTTTGAAGATTATCTATATTTGTCTTCTCTTGCTGCACGGAGAATTACCACGAACTATGGCAGATTAAGCCAGCACACCTGTATCAGCTCACTTTTAGATTGGGAATCTAGCACCATCTGGCCGGGGTGTCTGCTCAAGGGGATCACAAAGACAAATCATGGTGTTCCATGGGTTTAATTCTCCTCTGGAAGATGGCAGAGGGGTGAGAATATCTTTCCAAGATCTTCCTTGCCACTGGCATAACTCAGTCCTCTGTTGGCTATAGGACTGGGGTACCCATTTCCTCGCTGGCTGTGATTAGGGAGCTGCTCTGTACCCCTCCCACATGGCCCTCTCCACCTGCAAAGTCAGTGAATGGTATGCCAAATCCTGCTCATGCTTCAAATTTCTGGCTTCCTTTGTCCCCCACCTCTAGATGCAGATTTTAAAGGCTTATCCAATGAGGTCAGACCCACCAGATAATCTCCATTTTTAATTAACTCGAAGTCAACTAATTAGTAATCTTAACTATATCTGAAAATCCCCTTTTGGCTTCATGTAATACGAGAGTGACAGTCCATCATTTCCTAGCTTCTACCTGCTCTACAAGGTCACTGGGGTCTTAGCATTCTGCCCACCACATTACTGAGACTTGTCAGTTTGGGGTCAAAGAAACCTTAGCAGAAGATACAGCAACTGCAAAGGCCCTAAGGCCCAGGAGTTGAGTGGGCTGCAGGAACGTAGGGAGAGTCTCAGGAAACCAGACCAGAGGGCTGTCAGACTGGATGTTTCCTGCCTTATGCGCTGTTGTTAAGAATTTTGGATTTTATTGAGAAAAATGTATGGCACTCAACAATGATGTTTTCTGATGGATTTTTTTAGGCTACTAGGAAGAGAATGATAATTATGGGGTAAGGGTGGAAGCAGGGCTGGTTAGGAGGCAAAACCACTAATCTCGGTGGGAGTACAGGTGGCTTGGAGCAAGCAGATAAGCAAGGAGATGGTAAGCAATGCCCTGGATGTACATTGATGGACTGCTGCCAAGTGGGATGTGTGAGGCAGGAAAGAAAGGAAGGAGTGAAAGTTGATTCCAGGGTCTCTGACCTCTGCTCATCTTGATCACTTAGGGACAGTGAGTGGGGACACACCAGGGGTGGAGCACATTTGAGGGGAAGATCAAGAGCTCTGTTTGGATGTGTTAAGTTCCATATGTCAAGGGGCCACCAAGTAGAGTTGTTGAGTGAGCAGATGAAAACACAAGCTTGGGGGCACCGGGTGACTCCGTTGGTTGAGCATCCAACTTTGGCTCAGGTCATAATCTCATGGTTCATGAGTTCAAGCCCCACATTGGGCTCACTAATGTCAGCATGGAGCCCTCTTTGGGTCTTCTGTCCCCTTCTTTCTGCCTCTCCCTCACTCGCTATCTGTCTTTCTGAAACATTAAAAAAAAAGAAAAGAAAACACAAGCCTGGCATTCAGTGGAGTGGACATGTCATGCACATAAACTGGGAGTCATCAGTACATGGCTGCTCCTGAAGGCCAGTAAGCTGAGGAAGTCACTAAGAGAGCAGAGAGGTCTGAGACCCATCCCTGGGGTGCTCTGTGTTTATGGGGTTGGGGATACTGGATGGGAGTATGCACAGAAACAGGGAGGAAGCCAGGAGGGCATGGTGTCCTGGAACCCAAGTGAAAAACAGGTTGCAAGGAGAAGTGGGTGAGCAGCCTTGGCAGGTACGCCAATGATCCAGTCACATGGGGACCAAGACTTTGACATTCGGCTTCACAGAGCACATTTTCAGGCCAGTAGCTCAGCAGGTGCCAGATCCAGGGGTTTAAGAGCAAACGGAAGGAAAGGAATTTGAAGAAGACCTATGAGAAGAAAATTACACTAGCCAGGATCAGGCAGATTCTGTCGTGGTGACAAACATCCCCCAGCTGTCACAGTCTCCACATACTACACTTTTATCTTGTTCACATATATCTTGTTCATGATATGTATTGAGGATAGGTCAGCAAGAAGGCTCTGGTCATTGAAGTTACTCCTGGGGCCAGGCTGGAAGAAGGTCTCTTGCAGCATGAACTTGCATGATCACCCCACAGAGGGAAGGGGAGGTGAACTATGCACCATTTCAGAGCTCAGTGTCCAAAGCAAGTCATGTGGCTACGCCTAACGTCAGATGCAGTGGAACAATACTGATGGGTAACACAAAAAACAAACTGGTTGAACTTCTTTGCAGATGCCTTCATTCATGCATCCAGTTCTGTGGAGGATGTACCACTGTGCTTGCGTGTTGTCCTCAGGGCTGAGACTGAAGAGGTGGTCATGGTCAAGTCCCCTCACTGAGCTCATGTGAGAGGGTGCAGAACAGTCACATGCAAGTGTACAATAAGCTAATGGAGAATAAAGTCGAATGTGGCACTGTGTGAGGGAGGTAGTATTGTAGACAGGATGGCCAAGAAAGGCCTCTCAGGTGTGATGGCCTAAGGACTTGACAACAGAGGAGGAGAAAAGTTAAGGGCAGGGAGTTTGGGCCAGGATGATCAGAGCCAGAGGGAGGAGGCCCCAGGGGCTCTGGCCCAGGAGCAGGAAGGCAGTTGCAGGTCCTTCTGGGGTCAGGGTGGTTGCCAGGAATTGGGGACCAAAGTCAAGGGCTGTGTTTCACTCATTCACTTTTTGATTTTTTTACATAACAAACATCTGACTGTGTATGTCCCAGCAGTGAGGATGGAATGACACATCACACCAGCATGCACTCTTAAACCTTGCTGCACCTAATTCAATGTATAAATTACAGATGTGATTATCTGGGCCACTATGGGAAGAAAGTCTTGAGGGGGAATAGCATGTAGACCAACTGGCAGAATGTTGTGGGGTGTCCCATGCAAGGCTGACAAGAACTTGGAAGAGAACACTGGCAGAAGTAGATGGGTCTGGATAGTGCCCCCCCTTTCATCCTAGGGCTGCTATAATAGCCACAGACTTGATGGCTTAAAATAACACATTCCTTCTGCAACAATTCTGGAAGTTGGAGGTCCCAAACTGAGAAATCTGCAAGGCCTTGTGCTCCCTCTGAAGACTCAGGGGAAGAATCCTTCCTTGCCTCTCTGGAGCTTCCAGTGGCTTCTGGCGATCCTTAGGACTCCCTGGCATGTGGCTGCCTCACTTGGACCTCTGCCTCCATTTTCGTGTACCTTCTCTGGGGGTCCTCTTCTCTTAAAATGACACCAACCCATTGGATTTAGAACCCCCTAGTCCAGTAGGATTTCATCTTAAGTATATCTGTGAAGGCCCTATTTCCAAATAAGGCTACATTCTGAGCCTTGGATAGACTTGGATTCTAGGAGGACACTAATCAACAGGTATGGCTTGATTTTAGGAGTTGAAGGGACTTGCTGATGTATCAAATGCAATGGAAGAGAAGTCAAGTGTGACTCAAATTCTAGCTTGAACAACTGGGGAAAGGCACCTTTCACCACAGCATGGGGCAACTGGAGGAGAAGCAAGACTGGGGAAGTGGTGGTCCTCAGGGTTTTCTTTGGGGCACCTTGAGTTTGAGATGGCGCTGAGTTATTCCCATGGGAGACTCTGAATGAGTCAACTGGGGAGTCATGAGGGTGTAAACGGTGTCCCAAGCACTGGATCAGAACCCCTGGGGAAGAGGCGGCCATCTGACCTTGGGTCTCTAACACCAGGAGGGGAGTGGGGAGAAGGACCAGCAGCATTTGTGAGCCTTCAAATGTATAGAAGCAGAAATGTAAGTTAGAGTAACCATAAAAAAAAGGTGCATGGTAAGACCTTGCAGTTGTGCTGAGGAGGTAAATCAGAATTATGTTCAATGAGGTCATGTAACTTGACAAATCAACCCACTTAAATTCATCTAACTCATTTCAAGTGGGACCAGGAAACACTTCTGTATTTCCAAGAATGGAAAAGCTATGCCGTTAACATCAGAAAATTTCCAGCCTCGGATTGATGGAGGTTTTGTGTTCCTTGTCCAGGATCAGTAGTCACCCCATAATTTCCCAGGAGAAGTTATTCTGCATCAGACACAGAATGCTCTTGGAACAAAATGTAGAGAGCCATCTGGAGGACTCTGGGCATGAAGGTGAATGAGGGCTCGTGGTCTCAATGATGCATTTGGGGCCCAGATGCGCCCCATCCCCTGAGTCAGAGTTTGTAACCACCTGGACAGGGTGTTTAAAAGCAGGTGAGCCTAAGAAAACCATGTTTCCCCCCATTCACAGAGTACCAGGTGTGAGCTGAGACACAGCAGTAAATAAGACCCAAGTCCAAGCCTTTACTCTCCTGGGTTATTACAGCTTAGGACAAATGTCCATCCAGTGGGCATCTTCATCACCAGGTGTTCATAAAAATCCCTGGAAAAAGGTAATTGTGCCTTTTAACTAGGAGAGAGAGAGAGAGAGAGAGTCAGAAGGGGTGAGTGGCCATTCATTTAATCATTCACTTAACTAGTATCTCAAGGTCAAATTTGTTCTAGCAATGGGGATGCAGTGGTATATATAACCCAAATACAGTCATTTGGTGTGACTTCATTCTAGAGCAGTGGCAACTGTCATTACCAGTAAGCAAACTTACTAGTATCAAAGTACATATATGCTACAGGGTTTATAAGACAATAATGTAGAAGGGTCCAGGAAGTGGGGGAAGGCTTCTCTGGGAAAGTGATGTTGAAGATGGATTCAGAGGATGAAGGAGCGAGGCAGGAAGAGCAATCTAGGTGGTGGGACCAACATGTGCAAAGGGACTGAGGTAGGTGAGGGCTTGGCATACTTGAGTCATGAGAAGAAGAGGAGAAAAAGGCACAATTGTGTTTAGAAAACTAGGCTTGGACCAGAGTATGAACATAGAGGGCTGAAGAGGGGTGCGTGTGCGCACTAGGGAAGATTCGTAGGAACAGTGATCACAAGTTCAGAGGGTCCCCAAGATGCCAACGCAGGTTCCAGAGCTTTCAGGCCCAGATTTCAGTCCTGGCCTCATCCCTTGCCATCTGAGTGACCTTGGGCAAGCTCCTAACCTGTCTGATCACAGGAATCCTGCTGGTGGGGGTGGGGGGATGTGGAGGAATTTGGAGATGAATGTGAGGTGCACAGCATGTGCCTGGCACAGAGAGATTGCTCTGTCCTTGTGACATGGGACATGGCTGAGTCCCCTCTGAAAGGAAGGGGCAAGGGCAGACGGGGCTGGTCACCCACAGAAATCCTGGGTTCATTAGCTTCTGAGCCCAGCCCCTCCATCATGTGCCTGAGAACCAACAAAATCCAAGTGATGAACATCTCTCCTCCCAATCCCCAGGTGTTCAGGCTCTGACCTTGGTTTTCCTGTTCCACCCTAGCCCCATGCAGCCCCTGACCCATCCTGCCTCCCTCCTTCTGAAGAGTATATACTGGACACCTGCTCTCTCTAGATGACTTGCCTACTGAACTTGGCGAGTTTCCAGCTGCCTCAGGCATCTGCTCACCTGTGGGCTCCTCCCACTGGCTGCCCCCATGCTGGCCCCTCAGGCCCCCCCCTTCCCTACAGGTAGGTGTGGGTGGAGGGTTGAGAACTCCCCTGTGACCACATGTGGAAGAAGTCTTTAATCCAGAGCCTTCAGTGATCCAAGGATATACCGGGGGCCCCTGAACCTGCACAGGGGCATGCGAGATCTTGGGGATCAGAGTCCAGCTCCATCCCTTATGGCCTAATCTTCCTGGGCTTGATTCAGCTTTTAGGCAGACAATGCTGAGCCCCACCACATGGGGCTGCTAAGAGTATTAAATGGGAAGATGCAGAGAAAGCCTTTGCTCAGAGCAGGTGGCCAGGCTGGAAAAGGAAACACTGACTGCTGGTAAGGCAGGTTATAGCTGGGGCACACTGATCTTTGCAAGCAGGAAGATGAGGGCTGGAATCCCAAATAACCCATTCACTAGCTCTGAGACCTTGGGCTGGGTGCTTAAACCATCTGAGCCTCACTTGATCATCTGTAAAATGAGAATAATTGTGACTACCTCAGCTATTTGTTGAGAGGGTTAAATGAAATAGTCCATATACAATCCTAAGAATGGGGTCTGGCACATGGCACCCCAGTCTAGTACAATTAGTAGAGTAAGCTAGACAAAAAAGCCAAGATCTTTTGAAGCCCTGAAGACCTCGAAACTGGGAGGGAAAAGAATGGTCATTTCAAATCTGCAGGCAGACTTGGTCCTTGCTGAGTTTTCTGCCTCTGGTTGTGCACATGCTGTTCCCTCGGCCTGACTACTGTTCCCTTCAGTTGTACTAGATTAACTCCTCCTTCCCCTTTGGGTCTCTGCTTAAATACTGCCACCAAAGAGCGTTTCTATGTCCTGGCTTAAATCCTCCCCGTGTCACGTGAATGTAAAGCAATCATGCACCTGGGGGGAAATGTGCGGGTTCAGAACCCAGCCATGTACTAATCCTGCTTCCTATCCCAGTTGTCCAGCCCCAGTTCCTGGGGGCCACCCCACCCAAGGAGTATGGCCTGTAGGCATCAAGGCAGCACTTGGTTTTGGGATATTTTTCACCCCACACCCCACCCCATGCCAACCTCATGTAAATGGGGCTTGGATGGAGTTGTTCAGGTTCAAGACCAAATAGAATCTCCTTCCCAAAACCCCCACTGACTTTGCAGGGCCCCAGATGTCTTGCAACTTACTGGTCCCTGAGCCGGAAGAGCATGTGAATAGGGAATATAAACACACAAGGACGTTTAGGGGGACCCTCCTCTGGGAAACATGGCCCCACCACCTTGGAAGAGGTGCCTCCGGGGGAGAAGGAGTCATGAGTGCTCTCCACCAAGGAGCCTCAGTCTCTGCTGGTTTGGAAAGTCTGAACTCCCTAATGCAAATATTCTTAGACTCTGCAGCAATGCTATTTACTGTGAACTTAATCTCCTTGTGCCTCAGTTTGCCCATCTGCGAGATAGGGGTAGTGATGGCGCCCTTGCCAGGGAGTGGTGAGAAGTGAATGGTTTACACAGAAGCTCAGAGCCCAGCCAGGATCTCACAGGCATGCAGTGGATGTTGGTGCCCAAAGCTGGTCCTTCCATCACCACCGCTGGGATCTCTGCTGCTTGCATTCCCCAGTGTGTGTCCAGATCTGGAGAAGGGGTGTCAAGGGAGCTGGTCGTAGATGCACATTGTCAGGCTAGATCAGCCAGCTGGGGTCAGGATGCTGGGGGCCAGCCCAGCTATCTGAGTCATGGTAATGCCCACGTGAGATTCCCCTCGAGCCCTGAGACTGGAGTGCTGGGTTTTTTGTGCATGACTGATGGGGATAGGAAGCTGAGGGCCTGCTGCCCAGGAATGAAGGGGAGAGACTCCGTGGGTCTGCTGCTGCTTCAAGAGGCCGGGAGCTAGGCCCCCTCTATTGGCGGCAGTGTTTGGTGCCTGCATCTGCCCTGGGACGGGCACGATGTGGGTGCTCCTGAGGCACAGGGTGGCCTCTAACCACAAGCCCAGCTGGGGTGCCAGGGTGACCACTTGTCAGCCACTCCAGGAACTCACAAGTTCAAGCACCTGCACAAACAGGAACCCTACTGGGTGCCTACCTTTGCTCTTTCCCAGTACTCTGATGCATAAAGGGAATGAGTCATAAATATCATGCTTGGATAAAAGGAAAGAGCAGGTGCACACAGCTGCCAACAGAAAATTCAGTTACGGGAGGTGAGCGTAAATTCCTTTTTCCAGAAACGGTACATCTCAGCCAAGCTCATTTGCACAGTACCTCAGCAAGTCGGGGGCAGAAGCTAGGCTGGACCCCCGAACCCCTGCTTTCCCCTCTATCCTGAGCAGGTTGTGTTCCTGCTTAAGTGCTGTGTGGCCTTGTCATGTTCCCATGCCCCTCTGAGCTCTCCTGCGGTCTCAGTCAGACTTGCAGGAGCTGAAGTGCTTGGAGCCCTCAGCCTACGCCCACCCCCGCCTGCCGAACAGCAGGTGTTCAGTCCTACACAAATAAGAATAAGTGACTTGGGGCACAAGGGAACGTTTGATGGCCTGTGCCTGCCTCATAGGAGGCAGTGAGCACCCAGGCCCATCTGGCAGCATTGCTCATCAAAGCACAGAGGCCCCGGTGCTGCCCGTCACTTCCCGGATAATCAGGTGGATGCTTATATCATCTCAGAACCAGCCCTTCCAGTGAGGACTTGTGACCTCTGACTACACTGCCCCCAGCTCCTGGCCCAGCTTGTGACCAGTCCCATGGATGGAGGGGAAGGAGGGGTATGTTTCACCACTCCCTGGTAGGGGATTTGCTCCCTGAGGAGACACAGAGGGGCCACGGTGACCTGAGGGTGTCCTCATTTGCCCAGCTGCTGGAGGCAGGATGGCAGTACCAAAGCTGCCACCTCCCCAGGTACCACCCCCAACCTGAGGGGCAGGTCTCCTCCCTTGGTCCCTGGGTGCTGTGTCTGCTGAACAGATGAGGGACCCGGAGCAGGACAGCAGTGGCAGGCCTCTTGTGTGGTCCCTACAGGGCCAGATGCCTCTCTTCCCTATCACAGCCTAGAGTGGACCGAGCTCAGGTGTCCCTTTAATGGATGAAGAAATAGAGGCTGGGGTGTGGGTTCCTAATCTAAGACTCTACAGCTCATCTGTTGCAAACTCCAGTCTTTGTGATTTTAAAGCTCTTTACTTTTAATGTATATTTTTGCTGTGGTGAAACATAACAAAACTATCTTAACCACCTTTTTAATGTTTATTTTTGAGAGCAACAGAATGGAAATAGGGGAGGGTCAGAGTAAGGGGGCGACACAGAATCTGTAGCAGGCTCCAGGCTCTGAGTGGTCAGCACAGAGCCTGACGGGGGGGGGGGGGGGCTTGAACTCACAAACCACGAGATCATGACCTGAGCCGAAGTCGGGCGCTTAACTGACTGAGCCACCCAGGTGCACCTTAACCACGTTAAAGCATACTGTTCAGTAATATTAAATAAACCTGTTATGTGCAAGTGTCCCACTATCCATTCTCCAAACACTCCTCACCCTGCATAAGAAACTCTGTGCCATTAGAGGATGACTCCCATCCCCTCCCCCCAGCCCTGGGCAGCCCTTGTACTTCCTGTCTCTGATTTTGCACTACATGTCTCATGTAGGTGCAGTGATATAGTATTTGTTTTTCTGTGTTTGACTTGTTGCACTTAACGTAAGATCCTCAGGTTCCATCCATGCAGTAGCAGGTCAGAACTTCCTTCTTCTCCAGGTCTCTGTGACATTCCCTCATGGGGATGGGCCACATTGTGCTTATCTTTTCATCCTTCGGTGGACCCTTGCACTGCTTCCAGGTATTAGCTATTGTGAGTGATGCTACTTTGAACGTGGGTATACAAATATCTTTGCAAGACCCTGCTTTCAGTTCTCTGGGGGTCTATACCCAGAAGGGGAACTGCTGGGTCATATGGTAATTCTGGGTTTAATTTTCTGAGGAACCACCTACTGCTTTCCTTAGTGGCTGCACCACTGATTGACATTCTCACCAACTGTGTTCAAGGGTACCAATTTCTCCGCATCCTCACCAACTCTTACGTTCTGGGTTTGTTTTTTTATTTGTTTGTTTGTTTTTGATCACAGGTGTCCTAAAGGATAGGAGCCAGTATCTCATTGTAACTTTGATTTGTATTTCCTTAATGATTAGTTGTGTTGAGCCTCTTCTCTATGTTTCGGCCCTTTGTGTATCCTTTTGGGAGAAATGTCTATTCAAGTCTTTGGCCCATTTTTGAATCTAATTATTTGGTTTTTGGTTAAGTATTAGGAGTTCTGTATATTATGGATACTAACCTATTTATCAGATACATGATCTACAAATATCTTCTCTGTTGATTTTTTTATTTCACTCTGTTGACACAGTCCATTAGTTGTTAATTTTTTTTACTTTTCATTAGTCCAATTGATCAATCTTTTGTTGTTGTTGTTGCTTGTGCCTTTGGAATCATAGCCAAGAAATCATTGTCAAGTTCAAGGTCAGGAAGGTTTTCTCTTGTTATCTTTTAAAAGTTTTACAGTTTAGGCCTTACATTAAGGTCTTTGATTAACTTTGCATTAATTTTTGTATATAGCGTGAGGTTAAAAGTTGATATTCATTCTCTGGCATATGGATATCCAGTTTTCCCAGCACCATTTGTTGAAAAGACTACCCCTTTCCCCACTGAATGGGCTTTGGCACTCTTGTCGAAATCTTTTGATCATATATGTATGTGGGAGTGTATTTCTAGTTTCTCCATTCTATTCCACTTGTCTGTATGTCTGTATTTATGTCACAGTACAATGATGTGATGAATGTAGCTTTATAGTAAGCTTTGAAATCAGGAAATGTGAGTTCTCCAGCTCTGTTCTTTTCAAATGTGGCTTTAGCTACTCAACTTCCCCTGAGAATCCAGATGAACTCTAGGTTTTCTATTTCTGCATAAAAGGAGTTGGGATTTTAATAGGGATTGCCCTGAATTGGTAGATTGCTTTGTGTCATGCTAAAAAAAAATTCTGGTAAATTTGTTGATCTAGCTGGATTATGTGATTCATGAATCAGTCAGCACCTCCTATAGCAAGTTGAGAGGTGCTCCAAGGAGTTGTATGAAATTAAAGGTTTTTATAGAAGGAGAGGATGGAGGCAAAA
The DNA here is from genome assembly GCA_028646485.1 of Cryptoprocta ferox. Lineage (NCBI taxonomy): Eukaryota > Metazoa > Chordata > Mammalia > Carnivora > Eupleridae > Cryptoprocta > Cryptoprocta ferox. Next base: position 17,107,821 of record CM053561.1, read on the forward strand.
ATGTTACTAGCAAAAGAAAAGGATTGTTCCAAATGAGGCCAGTTCCTGGGAAGAAGAGCAGGGTGTCTGCAGATTACCTCCTTTTTCTTTGGGGGATGGAGAAGGCTCAAGTGGCAGACTTGCTGGCATGGATTAAAAAATTCGTGACTGGTTAGGACTTTGTTTCTGGCGGAGGTTGAAACTCCAATTAGATTGTATTTTAAGCATCAGTTTGGGAATTCCATCTACATGATGCCATCTTGGACCTGTGAGTTTTTTTTTTAATAGTGGTATTGACATTGTAACAATGTTTTATAACCCATGAACATGGCATTTCCACTTATTTATATCTTCTCTAAAGTTTTTACACTTTGGTTGGGTTAATTCCTAAGCATTTTATTCTTTTTGATATTTTGTATATGGGATCATTGTCATAATTCCCTTTCAGGTTGTTCAGTTGGTGTGCAGAAATGCAGCTGACTTGTGTGTTAGTATCCTGCACTTTGCTGACGTTGTTCATTAGCTTTAACAGTTTTGTTTGTTTTTGTGAGGAACACTTAAGGCTTTCTACATAGAATATCCTATCATCTGTGAACAGTAATAATTTTACTTCTTTCCAACGTGGATGCCTTATTTTTTTTTTTTTTTTTTTTTTTTTTTGCCTAGTTGCTCTGGCTAGCACTTCTAGTACCATGTTGAATACAAGTGGTGAAATTGGTTGCCTTTGTCTTGTTTCTGATCTTAGAGGAAAAGTGGTCAGTCTTTCCCCACTAAGTAAATATGAGGCTTACTGTGGACTTTTCATATTTGGCTTTTATTATGGGGAGGCAGTTTCCTTTATTTCTAGTTTATTGATTTTTTATGTTTATTTTTGGGAGAGGGCAAGTGGGAGAGGGGCAGAGAGAAATAGGGATGGAGATCCAAAGTGGGCTCTGCACTGACAGCAGTGAGCCCAATGCAAGGCTGGAACTCACAAACTGGGAGATCATGACATGAGCTGAAGCCCGATGTTCAACCAAATGAGCCACTCAGGCACCCTGATTGAGTGTTGATATCCAGAGAGGTGTGTTGAATGTTGTCAAACATTTTTTCTGTACCTATTGAGATGATCAAGTGGTTTATTCCTTCATTCTGTTGATATGGAACATTACATTGATCCATTTTTATATCTTGAGCCATTCCTGCATTTGAGGAAAAAATACCACTTGGTAATGGTTCTCTTACTATGCTGATGAATGTTTGCTAGTATTTTCTTGAGGAATTTTACATCAAAGTTCACCATGGATGGTGGTCTGTAGTTTTTTTGTACTGTCTTTGCCTTGGTTTCAGGAAAATGCTTGCCTCATAAAATGAGTTAAGAAGTGTTCCCTTCCCTCCAATTTTTGGGGAAAAGGCTGAGGTTTGGCATTAGTCCTTTAAAATTTCACCAGAATTCACCAGTGAAGTCATTGGACCCAGGCCTTTCCACAGTCAGGAGACTTTTGGTCACTGATTCAGTACCCTTACCAGTTATAGGTCTCTTCAGATTTTCTATTTTGGGGTTCAGTCTTGGTAGGTTTTTTTTCTTTCAAGTTTTTACTTAAATTCCAGTTAACATACACTGTAACATAAGTTTCAAGTGTAGAATTTAGTAATTCAGGGTTTTGTGTTTCTAAGAATTTGTTACATGTAAATTATTCAACTGCTGGCATGCAGTTGTTCACAGCACTCTTGTTATCCTTTTTTATTTCTGAGGAATCTGTAATAATATCCCCATTTTCACTTCTGATTTTAGCAAGTTGAGTCTTTTTTCCTCCTTAGCTTTACACTCAGTTTGTCCCTTTTCTAGTTCCTTAAGGTGTAAAATTAGGTTGATTTTAGATCTTATTTTTAATATGAGCATATAGCTATGAATTTCCCCCATAGAGCTGGTTTTGCTGGATCTGAGAAGTTTCAGTATTTTGTATATTCATTTTAATTTGTCTCACAGTATTTTTTTCATAGAGTTTTTCATATTGACTAACATACAGTGTGTACAGTGTGCTCTTGGTTTCGGGGGTAGATTCCCATCGCTTCCATACAACACCCAATGTTCATCCCAACAAGTGCCCTCCTCACTGCCTATCACCCATTTTCCCTCTTCCCCACCCCCCTATCAACCCTCACTTTGTTCTCTATATTGAAGAGTCTCTTATATTTGCTTCCTCCCTCTCTGTTTGTAACTATTTTTCCTCCTTAACTTCCCCCATGGTCTTCTGTTAAGTTTCTCAAGTTCCACATATGAGTGAAAACATATGATATTTGTATTCCTCTGACTGATTTATTTCACTCAGCATAATACCTTCCAGTTTCACCCACGTTGCTGCCAATGGCCTGATTTCATTCATTCTCATTGCCAAGTAGTATTCCATTGTATATATAACCAACATCTTCTTTATCCATTCATCAGGTGATAGACATTTAGGTTCTTTCCATAATTTGGCTATTTTTGAAAGTGCTACTATAACCATTGGGGTATATGTGCCCCTATGAATCAACACCTCTGCATCCCTTGGATCAATTCCAAGTAGTGCTATAGCTGGGTCATAGGGTAATTCTATTTTTAATATTTTGAGGAACCTCCACACTGTTTTCCAGAGTGGCAGCACCAGTTTGCATTCCTACCAACAGTGCAAGAGGGTTCATGTTTCTCCACATCTGCAACAGCATCTGTTTTTTCCTGAGTTGTTCATTTTAGCCACTCTGACCAGTGTGAAGTGATCTCTCAGTGTGGTTTTGACTTGTATTTCCCTGATGATGAGTGATGTTGAACATCCTTCCATGTGTCTTTTGTCCACCTGGATGTCTATGGAAAAGTGTCTATACATGTCTTCTGCCCATTTCTTCACTGGATTGTTTTTTGGGTGTTGAGCTTGGGAAGTTCTTTATAGATTTTGAATACTCTTTATCTGACATGTCATTTGCAAATATCTTTCCCATACCATCAGTAGCCTTTTAGTGTTGTTGATTGTTTCCTTGGCAGTGCAGAAGATTTTTATCTTGATGAGGTCCCAATAGTTCATTTTTGCTTTTAATTTCCTTGTCTTTGGAGACGTGTCAAGCAAGAAATTGCTGCAGCTGAGGTCAAGGAGGTCATTTCCTGTTTTATCCTCCAGGGTTTTGATGGTTTCTTGTCTCACATTTAGGTCTTTGATCCATTTTGAGTTTCCTTTTGTGTATGGTGTAAGAAAGTAGTCCAGTTTCATTCTTGTGCAAGTTGCTGTCCAGTTCTCCCAGCAAGATTTGCTGAAGAAACTGTCTTTTTTCCATTGGATGCTCTTTTCTGCTTTGTCAAAGATTAGTTGGCCATACATTTGTGGTCCAATTCTGGGTTCTCTATTCTTTTCTTTTAATTTTTTAATGTTTAATTATTTTTGAGAGATGGAGAGAAACAGAGCGTGAGTGGGAGAGGAGCAGAGAGAGAGGGAGACAAAAAATCGAAAACAGGCTCCAGGCAGCACAGAGCCTGATGCAGGGCTTGAACCCATGAACCGTGAGATCATGACCGGAGTTGAAGTTGGGCACTTAACCGACTGAGCCACCCAGGCACCTCCTGGGTTCTCTATTATATTCCATTGGCCTATGTGTCTGTTTTTGTGCCAATATCATACTGTCTTAATGATAACAGCTTTGTAGTAGAGGCTAAAGTCTGGGATTGTGATGCCTTCTGCTTTGGTTTTCTTCTTCAGTAGTACCTTGACTGTTCGGAGTCTTTAGTGATTCCTTACAAATTTTAGGAATGTTTGTTCTAGCTTTGAGAAGAATGCCAATGCAGTTCTGACTGGAATTGCATCGAATGTGTAGATTGCTTTGTACCCAAAGCATATTGATATTTTAACAATATTTATTCTTCCAATCCATGAGCATGGAATGTTTTTCCATTTCTTTTTGTCTTCTTTAATTTCCTTCATAAGCTTTCTATAGTTTTCAGCCTACAAATCTTTTACATCTTTGGTTAGGTTTATTCCTAGGTATTTATAGTTCTTGGTGCAATTGTAAATGGAATCAGTTTCTTTATTTCTCTTTCTGGTGCCTCATTATTGGTGTATAAAAATGCAACTGATTTCTGTACATTGATTTTGTACACTGCGACTTTGCTGAATCAGTTCTAGCAGTCTTTTGGTGGAGTCTGTTTGGTTTTCAAATGTTGAGTACCATGACATCTGCAAACAGTGCAATTTGACTTCTTTGCCAATTTTGATGCCTTTTATTTTCTTTTGTTGTCTGATCGCTGATGCAAGGGCTTCTAACACTATGTTAAAAAACAGTGGTAAGAGTGGACATCCCTGTCGTGTTTCTGATCTCAGGGGGAAAGCTCTCAGTTTTTCCCCATTGAGGATGATATTAACTGTCGGCTTTTCAGATAAGGCTTTCATGAGGTTAAGTTATGTTCCTTCTACCCCAACTTTCTTAAGTGTTTTTGTTAAGAAAGGATGCTGTATTTTGTCAAATGCTTTTTCTGCATGTATTGACGGGATGATATGGTTCTTCCCCTTTCTTTTATTAATGGGATGTATCACATTGATTGATTGGTGAATATTGAACCATCTCTGTAGCCCAGGAATGAATCCCACTTGTAATTCTTTTTATATGTTGTTGAATTCGATTTGCTAGAATCTTGTTAAGAATTTTTGCATCCATGTTCATCAGGGATATTGGCTTGTAATTCTTTTATGTGGGGTCTCTGTCTGGTTTGGGAACCAAGGTGTAATGCTGCCTTCATAGAATGAGTCCAGAAGTTTTCTTTTCTTTTCTATTTTTTGGAACAGGTGGAGACAGATAGGTATTAACTCTGCTTTAAATGTCTGGTGGAATTCTCCTGGAAAACCATCTGGCCTAGGGCTTTTATTTGTTGAGATATTTTTGATAGTGGATTCAATTTCTTCACTAGTTATGGGTCTGTTCAAATTTGGTTTCTTCCCATTTGAGTTTTGGTAGTGTGTGGATGTTTAGGAATTTGTCCATTTCCTTCAGTTTGTCCAGTTTGTTGGCATATAATTTTTCATAGTATTCTCTGATGACTGTATGTATTTCTGAGGGGTTGGTTGTGATAAGTCCAATTTCATCTGTGATTTTATCTATTTGGCCCTCTCTCTTTTCTTTTTGAGAAATCTGGCTTGGGGTTAATCTTTTTTTTTTTTTTTTTTCCAAAAACTAACTCTTAGTTTCATTGATCTGTTCTTTTTTTGGATTCTAAATTGTTTATTTCTGCTCTGATCTTTATTATTTTTTTTCTCTACTTCCGCTGGGTTTCGGGTTTCTTTGCTGTTCTGCTTCTGGTTCCTTTAGGTGTCCTGTTAGATTTTGTATTTGAGATTTTTCTTGAAATAGGTCTGGATCATAATGTGTTTTCCTCTTAGGACTACCTTTTTTGCATCCCAAAGGGTTTAGACTGTCCTGTTTCATTTTCATTTGTTTCCATATATTTTTTAATTTCTTCTTTAATTGCCTGGTTGACCCATTCATTGTTTAGTAGGATGTTCTTTAACCTCCATGCACTTGGAGGTTTTCTGAATTTTTTCCTGTGGTTGATTTCAAGTTTCATAGCATTGTGATCTGAAAATGTGCATGGTATGATTTCAATCTTTTAATATGTATTGAGGGCTGTTTTGTGACCCAGTATGTGATCTATCTTGGAGAATGTTCCATGCGGACTCAAGAAAAATGTGTATTCTACTGCATGAAGGTGAAAAGTTGTTAATAATATCTGTCAAATCCATCTGGTCCAGTGTATCATTCAAGGCCATTGTTTCTTTTTTGATTTTCTACCTAGATGATCTGTCCATTGCTGTAAATGAAATATTAAAGTCCCCTGCAATTACCACATTCTTACTGATAGGATTGCTTATGTTTGTAATTAATCATTTTATATATTTGGGTTCTACCAAACTGGGTGCATAAACATTTATAACTGTTAGCTCTTCTTGTTGGATAGATCCTATAATTATGATATAATGCCCTTCTTCTTCTTTTGTTGCAGCCTTTAGTTTAAAATCTAGTCTGATATCAGTATGGTTACTCTTGTTTTCTTTTGATTTCCAGCAGCATGCCCTCACTTTAATCTGGAGGTGTTTTCAGGTCTAAAACGGGTCTCTTGTAGACAGTAAATATATGGGTCTTGTTTTTTTATCCATTCTGATAATCTAAGTCTTTTTATTGGAGCATTTAGTCCATTTATATTCTGTATTATTATTGAAAGATATGGATTTAGTGTCCCTGTGTTTACTGTAGGTTTCATGCTGGTAGCAATGTCTCTGGTTCTTAGTGGTCTTTGCAATATTCCATTCATAGAGTTCCCTTAGGATCTCTAGTAGGGATGGTTTAGTGATGATGAACTCCTTCAGTTCTTATGTGGGAAAACCAGCACCTCATTGATGATGGAGGGACCCCCATCGATGATGGAGGGGTGTCACTCTTGCACCCCTTCCCATCTATAATGGAGGCAACCCCCCATCAATGATGGAGGGGTGTCACACTTGCACCCCCTACCGATGGGGTGGAGTGTCACACTTGCACACCCCCCACCGATGGTGGAGGGATGACATCACTATTAAATCACATGTTTCCTGGGGCACTGGGATGGCTCAGGTCATGATCTCACCATTTATGAGTTCAAGCCCTGTATCAGGCCCTCAGGGTTTGCAAGGTTGAGCGCCGGATCGGGACCCCTTGGTTTGTGTGTTCATGCCCCACGTCAGGCCCCCACAGTGTGCAAGTTGCAGACCCGCGTCAGGCTCTCACAATGTGCAAGTTCGAGACCCAAGTCGGGCTGTGTGCTGACGGCTCAGAACTTAAAGCCTGCTTCAGAAACTGTCTCCCTCTCTCTATGCCCCTTCTCCACTTGTGTTCTCTCTCTCTCTCTCTCTCTCTCTCTCTCTCTCTCAAAAATAAATAAACATTAAGAAAATTTTAAATCAGATGTTTCCTGGATGGCTCTTTTCACTTTCACTGCTGAAGAAGGAGGCATCTGTCTCATCCATTTTTGTTTTGTTATGTTTGGGATAGTTGATGGCATATACCAGATTTCCCCAGCCAGCATCAGGGACATACAGAATTTCTTCTACCAGCCAGACACCTCTCATACACTGAGACACTGGATTCCTAGAGCACATCCCGCATGCTCCAGGAAACTGGGCTGTAACCATGGACAGCAGGACTGTCCCATCATCTTCTGATGGTATTTCAATGGGCTCATCATTCTCACATTCGGTTACCTGAGTATCTTCTGACATCTTCTCTATTTTTCCACTAGGCCACTGCTAGGAAGCCTGACAAGGAATCCGAAGCAGCAAGTGATCCAGGAGCAGCCCAGCTACTGTTTTGCTCCCACAAAATGGCCATCTTGTAACTCTAAGGAAGAGGACAAAACACCACTGCCACCACCAGAGTTTAATAACCCTGCACTAAATGTTGAGAAAACAACCACCCACCCCAAAAAGGAAACTCTGGCAGGGTACATGTAGAGTATGTATGGCATTGATCATGTATTTTGGATCAATAAGAGATGTTGTACTTTTGACTGGTAAGTCCAACTCTAAATCACTCAAAGCCTATTTTATCCTGCAAGGTCACCCCAACCTAAGTTGTTGGCCCATGTGGAGATTTGTTGTCCCCAGTGGTTGTATTAGTGTAGTCTCTTTGGGCCAGCTAATGACAGCTCCATAGGATCTTCTTGTCTTCACGTTCTATTCCCGCCTCTTTAGGGGAAGGTCAATTTCATGGATTGGAAGTAAGAGACAGTAAAACCCTCATGTGTCCATTCCTACAAGTCCCTATTGAGGGAACAAGTGATTATGCTACTTTGGCATGGTCAGGATACCATGGCCCATTGCCTGGGCTGGCAATGTCTATAATACTAGAAATGCTAGAGGTGATATTTATGGTCAACAGGCAGGGTTTGTGTTTGCTGAGTTCCTTTTACTTCTTTTAATCTTTCCTTGATTGCATACCTGTGTTGGGTCAAAAATTGGTTTGATATTTATATTACAGTTTATGTTATTTTATCTTATTGTTAACTATCAGTGGTTATCCATTCTGATATAAACTTATGCAAGGAGAAATATTTCTTGCTACTCATACTAGCATTATTGTTTCCATTGTTAAATTAACCCAGTATGAAGTTAGGAGTTGGTTGCATATTTTTGGTATTAAGGTCTTAAGATCATATACGAATGCCTGAGGCCTTGTAATAACTCTCATCATTCCATCCCTAACAGCCACCTACAGTACACGAAACATATTCTTATCCCATCTAGAACAGCCTTGTTTCAACTACCTGCTCCGCGCCCCCTCATCAGCCATGGAGGGGTGTCACCCTTGTAACCCACAACCCCCCTAATGACAAGGGAGGGTTTTCACGCTTGTACCCTACATCCCCCCCATTGATGATGGATGGTTGTCATGCTTGTACCCCTCATTGACAATGGAGACACCCCCCATAGAGGAAGGATGCGTGTCATGCTTGCACACCCAACAAGAATGGGGGCATGCCCCCTCGACAATGGAGGGATGTCAGGCTTGCACCACCCCATCGAGGATGGGGGCAACTCCCATCGACAATGGAGGCACTCCCGCAATCAATGATGGAGTGGTGTCACGCCTGCATCCCCCCTATGGAGGACAGAGGCACCCCCCATCGATGATGGTGGGTTCTCACGCCTGCACTGAAGATGCAAGAATGCCATGCCTGCACCCTGCAACCGCTACGAATGATCGACAGTTGTCACACTTGCACCTCCAGATCGATGATGTAGGGGTGTCACATCACACCCCCCAATCGACAGTGGGGGTACCTCCCCTTCGACGATGGATGGGTGTCACACTTGCAACCCCCATCGATGATGGGAGCACACCCCTTCGACGATTGATGAGTGTCCTCTAGCACCCCCAGTAGACAATCGGTGTACCCCTGTGTTGATGTTGGATAGGTGTCACATTGCACCCCCCATCGATGGTGGGGACACCCCCGATTCATGATGGTGGATCCCCCCATTACCAATGAGGGTTACATGCCTGTACCCCACTTCAACGATGGGGACACCCAACTATCGATGATGAAGGGGTGTCACGCTTGATACACCCCATTGAAGATGGAGGGGTGTCATGATAGCACGCCCCATCGATGATGGGGACACCCCGCCAATCGATTGAGAGGTGTCACGCTTGCACCCCCCATCAATGATGGATCCATCCCACATCAACAATGGATGCACCACCCATCGATGATGGAGGGGTGTCACACTTGCACCCTCCCATCTATGATGGAGGCAACCCCCATTGACCATGAAGGCAACCCCCATCGACGATAGAGCGTTGTCATGTTTGCACCCCCCATAGACGATGGATGCACCCCCCATTAACAATGGAAGGGTGTCATACTTGTACCACCCCATCGATGATGTAGGAGTATCACACTTGCACCCCCACACACACACTGACGATGGAGAAGTGTCACCATTGCTCCCCACCATCGATGATGGCAGGGTGACACACTTGCTCCCCTGGATCGATGATAGAGGGGTGACACCTTTGATCCCCACCATTGTCGATGGCGGGGTGTCACGCTTGCACCACACCATTGACGATAGAGGGGTGTCATGCTTGCTCCCCACCGTCAATGATGGATGGGTGACATGCTTGCTTCCCATCCACGATAGAAGGGTGACATGCTTCCTCCCACCCACTGGCGATGGAAGGGTTTCATGCTAGTACCCCCCCATTGAAAATGGAGTGAGGTGTCAGCCTTGCACCTCCCCCATTGACGATGGACGGATGTCATGTTTGCATTCCCACATCAACGATGCAGGCATTCCCCCATCAACGATGAAGTTTTTGCATGCTTGCAACCCCCATTGACGGTGGGGGCACCCCCCAAATTGATGATGGAGGGGTGCTAGCAGACCCATCGACAATGGAGGCACTCCCCTATCGACCATGGAGGGGTGTCATGCTTGCACCCCCCATTGATGATGGAGGCACCACCCCATTGACGATGGAAAGGTGTCACCCTTGCACCTCTCCATCGAGGATGGAGGCACCCCCCATCAACAATGGAGGAGTGTCACGCTTGCACTCCCCATTGACGATGGAGGCACCTCCCCATCGACGATGGAGGGATGTCATACTTGCACACACCCCCCCCCCATCAAAGATGGAGCAGTGTCACTCCTACATCCCCATCCCCCAATCATCAATGGAGGAGTGTCAGGTTTGCAACCCCACATTGAGGATGGAGGGGTGTCAGTCTTGCATCCCCCATTGACAATGGAGGGGTGTCATGCTTGCACCTCCCCATCAACGAAGGAGGTGTGTCATGCTTGCAACTTCCCCCCCCATTGACGAAGGAGGGATGTCAGGCTTGCATGCCCACATCGATAATGGAGAGGTGTCAGGATTGCCCCCCATCGACGATCAAGACATCCCTCATCAAAAATATAGGGGAGTCAGGTTTGCACCCCCCATCGACAATGGAGTCACCCCATCATCAATGAAGGGGTTTCACTGTTGCTCCATGCCTTCCTCGGTGGAGAGGTGACATGCATGTCCCCCGCACTGATGATGGAGGGGTGTCATGCTTGCACCCCCCACCGACAATGGAGGTGTGATACACTTGCTTGCCCCCATCGACAATGGGGGGTGTCACGCTTGTACCCCTCCATTGATGATGGAGTGGTGTCATGTTGCACCCCCCAATCGATGATGGAGGTACCCACTCATCGATGATGGAGGGTTGTCATCCTTGCACCCCCACCAATGATGGTGGAGAGGTATCACGCTAGCACCCAACCATCGACAATAGAGTTACACCCCCATCAATGATTGAGGGGTGTCATGCTTGCACCCCCATTGATGTTGAAGGCACCCCCCCATCGAGGATGGAGGCACTCCCCCATCAATGATGGAGGGGTGTCACACTTCCACCCATTGACGATGGAGGGGTTTCATGCCTGCACCCCCCCATTGACAATGGAGGCACCCCCCAAAGACGATAGAAGGGTGTCATGTTTGCACCCCCCCATCGAGGATGGATCCACCACCCTCCATCTATGATAGAGGGATGTGAGCTTGCAGCCACCCATCGACGATGTAGGCACCACCTTATTGGTAATTTTGGGGTGCCACGCTTGCACCCCCTTATGGAAGATGGCATCCCCTATCAACGATGGAGGCACCACCACATCGACAATCGACACACTCTGTCGACGATGAAGGGGGATCACGCTTGTAGCCCCCCATGTCAATGGAGGCACCCCTCTATTGCCAATAGAGGTGTGTCACACTTGCATCCCTCCAGTGGCGATGGAGGCACCACCCATTGTCCATTGAGGATGTCACGCTTGCACCCTCCCATCGATGATAGAGACACCCCGCCATCAAACGTGTCAGCTTGCACCTCAACGTCAACTACTGAAACCTCCCCTATCAACCATGGAGGCACTCCGCATCGATGATGGAGGCACCCTTACCCCATTGACGATGGAGGGGTGTTACGCTTGCACCTCCACATTGATGATGGAGGCACTCTCCCATCGACGATGGTGGGTTCTCACGCCTGCACTCTGCCACTGAAGATGCAGGAGTGTCACGCCTGCACCCCGCACCTCCCAATGGACGATGTAGGGTTGTCTCCCCTGCAACCCCCATCCATGATGGGGGGGTGTCACACTTGTACCTACAGATCGATGATTAAGGGTGTCACACTTGCTTGCACCCACCCATCAATGATAGAGGGGTGTCACGCTTGCACCACCCCTTTGATGAAAGCGAGATTCATGCTTGCAGCCCACCAACGACGATGCAGGGATGTCAATCCAGCACCCGACCATGGAAGATGGGGGCACCCGACATCCACGATGGAGGGGTGTCAGGCCTGCACCCCCCATCAATTATGGGGGTGCCCACCCATCGATGATGGAGGATGTCATGCCTGCACCCCTTCCCCCCAATCAAGGATGGAGGAGTGTCAGGCTTACACCCTCACATCGAGGATGGAGGAGTGTCAGCCTTGCACCCTCCCATTGACGATGAGTGTTGTTAGGCTTGCAACCACCATCGATGATGCAGGTACTCTCCCATCTACAATGGAGAGGTGTCACGCTTGCACCCCCCCATGGACGAGGTAAACACCCCCACATTGACGATGGAGGGGTGTCATGCTTGCACCCCACACCCCCACCATTGGTTTTTGAGTTCAAACCCCACTTAGGGCTCCAGTGTGCGAGTTCCAGCCCTAAGTCGTGCTCTTTGCTGATGACTCAGACTTGGAGCCTGCTTCAGAAACTGTCTTTCTCTCTCTCTGCCCCTTCCCCACTTGTGTTCTCTCTCTCTCTCTCTCTCTCTCTCTCTCTACCTCTCTCTCTCTGTCTCAAAAATAAATAAACATTAAGAAAAGTTTAAATCAAACTTCCTGGATGGCTCTTCACTTTCACTGCTGAAGAAGCAGGCATCTGTCTCATCTTTTATTTTATTTTTTTTGTTATGTTTGAGATAGTTGATGACATATACCAGATTTCCCCAGCCAGCATGGGGACGGATGTTCAGAATTTCTTCTACCAGCCAGACACCTCTCACACACTGAGACACTGGATTCCTAAAGCGCATCCCGCATGCTCCCGGAAACTGGGCTGTAACCACAGATAGCATTGTGCCATTGTCTTCTGATGGTATTTCAATGAGCTTGTCATTCTCACATTCGGTTACTCAAGTATCTTCTGGCATCTTCTCTTATTTTTCTACTAGGCTGGCTAGGAAGCCCAACAGGAAACCCAAAGAAGTGAGGGATCCAGAAGCAGTCCAGCTACCTCTTTGCTCCCACGAAATGGCTGCCTTATAACTCTTTATGGAAGAGGAGAAAACACTGCCACCACCACCACCGCCACCACCAGCAGTTAAGAACCCAGCACTAAATGTTGAGAAAACAACCACCCACCCCCAAAAGGAACCTCCGGCAGGACACATGTATAGTACCTATATCATTGATCAAGTAATTTGGACAATAAGTGATGTCATGCCTGTGCCCCCCCATGGGCGATGGAGGGATGTCTTGCTTGTGTCCCGCCATCTGCACATTTTTTATTGGATTGACATTTGTTGTATTAATTTTAGGCATACATCCTAGTGATTCCATATGTCTATAAATTATGTTATACTTAACCACAAGTTAGTTATCATGTGAAAGCATACAACACTATTATTTCAGGATTGACTACATCCATTGGCTGTACCTTGCATCCGTATGACTTATTCATTCCATAGCTGGAAGCCAGTATCTCTCTCTCAAACATGTAAATTTTTTATGTGTCCTAAGTGTTTTGGTGATAAACACAGTTACCTCTTATTTAGCATGTGTAAAGTGGTAGTATATTTTGCTGTGAACATTGCTTAAAGCATTACAAATGATGTCATTACATTAATAAATTCGGTTTCATTCTTCACTCACAAGAAAGGAGAAGGAAAAGATTTCTTTGTGCCCCAAGCCCTGTCACTAAGACCCATCATAATCTGGAGAACAAGCTACGTTGCCCAGAGCACCTTCACTGCCTCAGCTAAGTGGCCATGACCTTCAACATTGCAGGAATCCCATGATGGCCTGCAGAAGGCAGGGGGGGCACCACAAACCGGGAGGAGCTGGTTCTTCTGCGTGCACAGTGAGGGCCTGCAGAGGGTGCCCCATCGGCTTTACTGACCCAGGGCACCTCAGAGCCGGAAGTGCTTCTGTTGTCTCCCAACGACTCAGGACGTCTGGAGCTGCCTCAGGACAGAGACCAGAGCTGCGTTTCCAGCAGGTTCTGCCACCCACCCCAGGGGAGACCTTGGGAACTTTGCAGCAACTTGGCATCTCCTGAGCCACCAGAGAGAAGCTGCCTTGTTGGGCTGAGTGCTGAAGAGGGGACGCTGGGTGGCCTTCCTGGGCGCACTGGTTGGTGAGCAGCACAGTCCCTTGCATTTTCTGGGCTGTTCCCCTGATTCATTCCTCAGTTTCCCTGACGATATTTGAAAAAGACATAGTTTACTAAAGGATCCATGGATTCAGTGGTCCCACAACATCACATCATAGATGCAGTGGATGGTTTGTACCAGATTCAGGCTTGTCTCTGGGGTGAAATACTGACAAATTCAGAAGAACGGGAGCTGCATTCAGTTAGGATGTGAATACAAGAAGCTCAGTCTCAGGACCTTCTAGAAGAATGAGCTGGGACGCACTTTTCAAGTCCTGCTGGAATCAGAGCCTAAGGTAAACTATCTCCTACCACATACGTGCTTCTTTAAAATTAAATGGTTATTTTTCCAACATAGTGAAGTAATTGAAAACTAGATAAAACCTGGTAGGTAGGTGTAATAAACCTTATGTTGTATTTTAATTTAAATTCCAGTTAGTAAAGATATAGTGTAATATTAGTTTCAGGTGTACAATATAGAGCAGTACCTCCACACATCACCCAGTGCTCATCACAAGTGCACTCCTTAATCCCCATCACCTGTTTCTCCCATCCCCACCCTACTGTGGAAACCCTCAGTTTGTTTCCTAGTTAAGAGCCTGTTTATTTGTCACTGTCTCCTTTTTTTCCCCCTTTGTTTTGTTTCATTTCCATGTGTTAGTGAAATCGTATGGTATTTGTCTTTCTCTGACAGACTTATTTCACCCAACATAACATTCTCTAGCTCCGTCCACCTTGTTGCAAATGACAAGATTTCACTTTTTATGGGTGAATAATATTCCATTCCATATACATTCCATAAACTACATCTTAATTTATTCATCAGTTGATGGATACTTGGGCAGTTTCTATAATGTGGCTGCTGTAGAAAATGCTGCTATAAACATCAGGGTGCATGTATCCATTTGAAATATTATTTTTGTATTCTTTGTGTAAATACCTTGTGGTGAAATTCCTGGATTTAGGTAGTCCTGCTGTCAATTTTTTGAGGAATCTCCATAATGTTTTCCAGAGTGGCTGCACCAGTTTGCATTCCTACCAACAGTGAAAGAGGGTTTCTTTTTCCCCACATCCTTGGCACCACTTGTTGTTTCATCATTCATTGATTTTAGTCATTCTGACAGATGTGAGGTGTTATCTCATTGTACTTTTGAATTGTGTTTCCCTGATGATCAGTGTCGAGCATCTTTACATGTGTCTCTTGGCTCTCTGTATGTCTTCTGTGGGGAAAATGTATATTCATGTCTTCTGTCCATTTTTAATTGGATTTCTCATATTTTGGGTGTTGTATAACTTTATATATTTTGGACACTAACCCTTTATTAGATCTCATCTGCAAATATCATCATTCTGTATGTTGCATTTTAGATTTGTTGATTGTTTCTTTGGTGACAGAAGCTTTTTATTTTTATGAAGTCCCATTATTTTTGCTTGGGTTTCCCTTACCTTAGGAGATGTATCTATAAAGAAGTTTGTACAATGTCAAATAAGTTACTGCCTGTGTTCTCCTCTGGTGTTTTTATGATTTCAGGTTTCACACATAGGTCTTTATCCATTTGGAATTTATTTTTGTGTATGTTGTAAGAAAGGGGTCCATTTTTTTGTTTGTTTGTTTTGTTTTCTGCATGTTGCTGTCTAGTTTTCCCAAAACCATCTGTTGAGGAGAATTTTTAAGTTTGTTTGTTTGTTTGTTTGTTTGTTTTTGAGAGAGCATGCTGAGGAGGGGCAGAGAGAAATGGAGAGAGTGAGAAACCCAAGCAGACTTTGCACTCTCAGCACAGAGCCCAACGTGGGGTTTGAACGCATGAATCCTGAGATCATGACCTGAGCTGGATCCAAGATCAGACGCTTCAGTGACTGAGCCACCCACGCCCCCCAAGACTATCTTTTTCCATTGGATATTCTTTCCTGCTTTGTTGAGGGTTATTGACCATATACATGTGAGTTAATTTCTGAGTTTCCATTCTATTGATCTACGCATCTATATTTTTTTGCCAGTACTGTTCTGATCACTACAGCTTTATAATATAACCAAAAGTCTGAAATTGTGATGTCTCCAGCTTTGGTTTTCTTTTTCAAGTTTCTTTTGGTTGTTTTGGGTCTTTTGTGGTTCCATACAAAATTTAGAATTATTCTAGTCCTGTGACAAATGTTTTGTTAGTTTGATAGGGATTTCATTACATGTGTAGATTGTTTTGAGTAGTA
This sequence comes from Cryptoprocta ferox, assembly GCA_028646485.1. Lineage (NCBI taxonomy): Eukaryota > Metazoa > Chordata > Mammalia > Carnivora > Eupleridae > Cryptoprocta > Cryptoprocta ferox. Next base: position 17,123,960 of record CM053561.1, read on the forward strand.
TACACATTTTAACAGTATTTGTTCTTCCCATCCATGAACATGGAATGTATTTCCATTTCTTTTGTCCTCTTCCATTTCTTTCATCAGTGTTTCATAGCCTTAAGAGTACAGGCCTTTCACCTCTGTGGTTAGGTTTATTCCTAGTATCTTATGGTATTGGATACACTTGTCAATGGGATTGATTCCTTAATTTCTCTTTCTGTTAATTCATGATTGGTCTATAGAAATGCAACAGATTTCTGTACATTGATTTTTTATATGGTCACTTGCTGAATTTGTATATCAATTCAACAATTTTTATGGGAGTCTTTCATGTTTTTTGTATAGAGCATCATGTCATTTACAAATAACAAACGTTCTACTTCTTCCTTGCCGATTTGGATGCCTTTTATTTCTTTTTGTTGTCTGATTGCTGTGGCTAGGACTTCTACTAATATGTGGAATAACAGTGGTGAGAGGGATCATCCCTGTCTTGTTCCTGATCTTAGAGGAAAAGCTTTCAAATTTTCCCCATTGAGGCTGAGATTAGCTGTGGGTTTTTCCTAGATGACCTTTATTATGCGCAGGTGTGTTGAGTCTCAGTCTACTTTGCTGAGGGCTTTTCTCATGAATGGATGTGACATTTTGTCAAACGCTTTTTCTGCCTCTGTTGAAAGCATCATATTGTTCTTATCATTTCTTCTTTTACTGTGGTGCATCATGTTGATTGATCTGTGAATGTGAAGCCACCCTTGTAGCCCAGGAATATATCCCACTTGATTATGGTAAAGGACTCTATTAATGTATTGTTTCTATTAATGTATTGTTATTGAATGTATTTTAATGAGAACTTCTGCATACATGCTCACCAGGGTATTAGCCTGCAATTTTATTTTTAAAAAATTTTTAAACATATTTTTAAATATTTATTTACTTAGAGAGATACAGTACTTAAAAGTGAGGGAGGGCAGAGAGTCGGGGAGAGAGAAAATCCCTAGTAGGCTCCACATGTCAGCGCAGGGTCCAATGTGGGACTCGAATGCATGAACAGCAAGGTAATGACCTAATCTGAAATTAAGAGTCAGTCAACCGACCCAACCACCCAGGCGCCCCCACAGTTTTCGTCTTTAGTGGAGTCTTTATCTTGTTTTGGTATCAGGGTAGGCAGCCCTTTTAGCATGAATTTGTAAGTTTTCCTTCCTTTTTATTTTTTGGAATAGTTTGAGAATAGGTATTACCTCTTCCTTAAATGTTTGGTAGAATTCATCAGTGAAGCCATCTGGCCCTGAACTCTTGTGTTGGGGGAGATATTTTTTTTGCATTACTGATTCAATTTCTTTCTGGTTTCAGATTTTCTATACCTTCCTGTTTCAGTTATGGTAGTTTATGTGTTTCTAGGAATTTATCTATTTCTCTCAGGGTGTCCAGTTTGTTTGCATATAGTTTTTCATAATATTGTCTTCTAACTGTATTTCTGTGGTATTGATTGTTATTTCTCCACTCTTATTTGTTATTTTATTTATTTGAGTTCCTCTTTGTGAGAGGTCTGGCTAGGAGGTTTTCTTTTTCTTTTTAAATTCTTTTTAATGTTTATTTATTTTTGAGAGAGAGAGAGAGAGAGTTAGCATGGGTGGGGGAGGGACAGAGAGACGGAGACATAGAATCTGAAGCAGGCTCCAGGTTCCAAGCTGTCAGCACAGAGCTCGAACCCACGAACCGCGAGATCATGACCTGAGCCGAAGTCGGATGCTTAACCGACTGGGTCATCCAGGCGCCCTGGAGGTTTTCAAGTTTATTAATCTTTTCAAAGAACCAGCCCTTGGTTTCATTGATTTGGTCTATTGTTTTTTTTAGATTCTATATCACTTATTTCTGCTTTGATCTTTATTATTTCCTTCCTTCTGCTGGCTTCAGGCTTGGATTGTTTTTTTTTTTTCTTCCCCTCATTCCTTTAGTCGTAAGTTTGGACTGTTTGAGATTTTTCTTGCTTTTTAAGGTAGGTTTGTATTGCTATATACTTCCATCTTAAGACTACTTTTGCTGCAGTCCAAATGTTTTTATCAGTGTATTTTCGTTTTCATTTTCATTTGTTTCAGTGTATTTTCTCATTGATTTCCTGGTTGAACCATTCATTTAGTAGCATGTTGTTTAACCTCCCTTTATTTGTGGTCTTTCCTTTTTCTTTCTTTCTTTTCTTTTCTTTTCTTTTTTTTTTTTGTTTTTTTTTTTTTGTTTTTTTTTTTTTTTGTTCTGTGATTGACTTCAAATTTCCTAACTTTGGGGTCAGAAAAGATGCTTGGTCTGATCTCAGTCTTTGAGTACCTGTTGAGGCCTGATCTGTGACCTAGAATGTGATCGATTCTGGAGAATGTCCCATGTTCACTTGAAAAGAATGTGTATTCTGCCATCTTAGTATGGAGTGTTCTGATTATATTTGTTAAATACATCTGGTCCAGTGTGTCATTCAAAGTCATTGTTTCCTTGTTGATTTGCTTTTAGAGGATCTGTCCATTGATGAGAGTAATGTGTTAAAGTCCTCTACTATAGTTATGTTATTGTAAATGAGTTCCTTTATGTTTGTTGTAAATTGTTTTATATATTTGGTGATGGTATTTTGGGTGCATAAAAATTTACAATCACTGGATCTTATTGTTTCATTGTCCCCTTTATTATGAGATAGTGTCTGTCTTCATCTCTTATTATGGCTTTATTTATTTTTTTTGATTTAAGTTTTAGTTGACATACAGTGCATTATTGGTTTCAGGAGTAGAATTCAGTGATTCAAAACCCAATGTTCACAACAAGTTCCCTCCTTAATACCCATCCCCATCTAGATCACCGCCCACCCATCTCCCTCCATCAACTCTGTTTGTCCTCTATCATTAAGAGTCTCATGTGGTTTGTTACCCACTCTTCTCTTTTCCTGCCCCCTTCCCATGTTTTCAGCTGTCTTGTTTCTCAAATTCCACATGAGTGAAATCATATATTTGTCTTTCTCTGATTGACTTATTTTGCTTAGCATAATACATTCTAGCTCCATCCACATCATTGCAAATGGCAACATTTCATTCTTTTTCATGGCTGAGTAATGCTCCATTGTATGTATGTATGTATGTGTATGTATGTATATATGTGAGTGTGTGTATAGATACATATACACACATAACGACTTCTTTATACCTTCATCAGTTGATGGATATTTGGGCTTTCTCCATAGTTTGGCTATTGTTGATAATGCTGCTATAAACATTAGGTGCATGCAATTTCACTATTAGGTATTTACCCAAAGGGTATAAAAATACAGTCTTGGTTTGAAAGTCTATTTTGTCTGATATCAGTATTGCTACTGGCTTTCTTTTGACATTATTTTCATGATAAATGTTTTTTTATGCCTTCACTTTAAGTCTGCAGGTGACTTTAGGTCCAAAATAAGGCTTTGTAGATAGCTAGATGGGCCTATCTAGACAGGCCTTGGTGGTTTTGTTTGTTTGTTTGTTTGTTTGTTTGTTGTTTTTGTTTTTTTGTCCATCTGACACCCTATTCTAATGTCTTTTGACTGGAGCATTTAGTCCGTTTACATTCAGAATAATTATTGATAGATATATATTTATTGCCATATTATTAGTTGTTCTGTCATTGTTTCTTGTTTTCTCGGATCCTTTCTTGTCTATATCACTTTTAATCTTTCCTTTCTAATCAAAGAGTCCCATTTAAATATTCTTTTCTTTTGAATGTTATTACATTTATTGATTTTTAAAAATATTTCTTTAAATTTAAGCCCAAGTTAGTTAACATATAATGTAACACTGTTTCAGGAGTTGAATTTAGTGAACCATTAATTACAAAAAATACCCGGTACTCATCCCAGGTGCCCTCCCTAATGCCCATCACCCATTTAGCCCATCCCCCTATTCAGTAACCCTCCAGGAACCCTCAGTTTTTTCTCTGTATTTAAGAGTCTTTTATTGTTTGACTCCTTCTATGTTTGTATCTTATTTTTGCTTCCCTTTCACTATGTTTGTAAGTTTTATTTCTTAAATTCCACAGATAGGAGAAATCTTATGATGTGTGTCTTTCTCTGACATATTTTACTTGGCATAATACAGTCTAGTTCCATCTACATTGTTGCAAATTGCAAGATTTCATTCTTTTTGATCACTAAGTAATATTACTTTGTGTATAGATAGATAGATAGATAGATAGATAGATAGATAGATAGATAGATACCACATCTTTATTCATTCATCAGTCAATGGTCATTTGGGTTCTTTGAATAATTTAGCTATTGTTGATAATGCTGCTCTAAACATTGGAGTGTGTATGCCCCTTCGAGTTAGCATTTGTGTATCATTTGGATAAATATCTAGTAGTACAATTACTGGGTCATAGGGTAGTTCTATTTTTAGCTTTTTGAGGAAACTCCATACTGTTTTCCAGAGTGGTTACACAAGTTTGCATTCTAACAAGCAGTGCAAAAGGGTTCTCTTTCTCTGCATCCTTGCCAACATCTGTCGTTTCCTGAGTTGTTAATTGTAGCCATTCTGATAGGTGTGAGGGGATATCTCATTGTGGTTCTGATTGGTAATTCACTGATGACGAGTGAGGTTGAGCATGTTTTAATGTGTCAGCAATCTGAATGTCATCTGTCATCTTTGTTAAAGTGTCTATTCATGTCTTTTGCCCATTTCTTCACTGGATTATTTGGCTTTTGGGTATTGAGTTGATAAGTTCTTTATACTTTTGGGATACTAACCCTTTATCTGATATGTCACTTGCACATATTTTCTCCCATTCCATCAGTTGCCTTTTAGTTGTGCTGATTGTGTCCTCTGCTGTGCAGAAGTCTTTTATCTTGATGAAGTCCCAGTAGTTCATTTTTGTTTTTCTTTCCCTTGCTTCTGGAGACATGTCAAGTAAGAAGTTGCTGCAGCCAAGATCAAACAGGTTGTTGGCTATTTTCTCCTCTAGGATTTTGATGGTTTCATGTCTTAACATTTAGATCTTTCATCCATTTTGAGGTTTTTGTGTGTGTGTTTGTATGGTGTAAGAACGTGGTCCAGGTTCATTCTTCTCAGTGTCCAGTTTTCCCAGTACCCTTTGCTGAAGAGACTCTTTTTTCCCATTGGATATTCTTTCCTGCTTTGTGAAAGATTAGTCAGCCATATGTTTGAGGGTCCATTTCTGGGTTTCCTTTTCTGTTCCATTGATCTATGTGTCTGTTTTTGTGCCCGTAGCATACTGTCTTGATGATTACAGCTTTGTAATACACCATAAAGTCCAGAATTGTGATGTCTCCAGCTTTGTTTTTCTTTTTCAGCATTACTTTGGGTATTCGGGGTCTTTTCTGATCCATAAAAATTTTAGGCTTGTTTGTTCTAGCTCTGTGAAGAATTCTGGTGTAATTTTGATAGGGATTGCATTGAATGTGTAGATTGCTTTAGGTAGTATTGACATTTTAACAATACTATTCTCCTAATCCATGAAAATGGAAGGTTTTTCTATTTCTTGGTGCCTTCTTCAATTACTTTGATAGGCTTCCTATTGTTTTCAGTGTATTGATCTTTTATCTCTTTGGTTAGGTTTATCTCCAGGTATTTTATGGCTTTCAGTGCAATTGTAAATGAGATCAATTCCTTGATTTCTCTTTCTGCTGCTTCATTATTGGTGAATAGAAATACAATCAACTTCTATATATTGATTTTATATCCTTAGACTTTCATGAATTCCTGTATCAGTCCTAACAGTTTTTTGGTGAAGTCTTTTGGATTTTCCATGGAGAGTATCATGTCTGCAAGGAGTGAAAGTTTGACTCCTCCTTGCCGATTTGGACACATTGTATTTATTTATTTTTATTTTTATTTTTGTCTGATTGCTGAGGCTAGGACTTCCAACGGGATGTTGAATAATAGTGGTGAGAGTGGACATCCTGGTCGTGTTCCTGACCTTAGGGGGAAAGCTCTCAGTTTTTCCCCATTGACGATGATATTAGCTGTGGGACTTTCGTATATGGACATTATGATATTGAGGCACGATCTTTCTATCCCTCCTTTTATGAGGGTTTTTTTTTTCATCAAGAAAGGATGCTGTATTTTGTCAAATGCTTTTTATGCATCTATTGAGAGGATCATGTGGTTTTTATCCCTTTATTAATGTGGTGTATCACATCAGTTGATTTGCAGATATTGAATCAGCTGTGCATCCCAGGAATAAATCCCACCTCATTGTGGTGAATAATTCTTTTTATATATTGTTGGATCTGGTTTGCTAACTTTTGTTAATAATTTTTGTATCCAGTTTCATCAGGGAAATTGTAGTATATTTCTCCTTTTTAGTGGGGTCTTTGTCTAGTTTGGACCCAGGGAATGCTGGGCTCATAGAATGACTTGGGAAGTGTTCCTTCCATTTCTCTGGCCATGACCTTATTTTGTTCTTTCATTTGGGATGCATTCCTCTATCTTGGCATTTTGGCTGAGTATCTGCCTTCTCTGTGTTACAAAAGCTCATTATGTTACCTGCCTGTGAGATTAATGGCCTTATGAAGAGGAGGTCATCTAATGTCCAGGACCTGGCACTTCAGGGAGTGTCTGTGGTGTGTGTTGCATGCACTGTTTTGTGTTCTGGCTGCACTATGTTTCAGGCCAATTGTATGGGCAGTGTATGGTCCTTGGCCAGAATGTGGTGAATTTTAATTAAGTCTGCTCTGATCTGCTTGTTAAATGAGACTTGAAACGACTGCCACTAGAATTGAAGCCCTGCAGAACTGTCTGGTCAGTTCTGACCAGTGGTGTGGTCAGGGGTTTCTGATGGTCTTCTGGGGAAGGTGCCAGCTCCACTGGGACTGAGGCAAGCTTGACCTAAAAGGGCAGTCTCACCAGAGCACAGGGAGGTGGGGCTTGGTGTAAGCAGGTTAGGCAGCCAGTGTGAGAATTGCCTTGCTTCCAGCAGGTCGCTGTGTGTTTATGCTGGGGGGCAGAGGAGGGAAATGGCGCCACCCTGCTCCTTTGCCCCTAGAGAGGCAACTTTTTGAGCACTGCCTCTCAGGAATGCACTACAAGATGAGTGTATAATCTCCCTGTGTGTGCACCAGGTGTTGTACAGATCACTATTTCCATGCCATCTTCCCCTCAAGTTGTTTTCTGCCTTCTCTCCAGGAGTAGGGTAGTGCCCTCAGGACTGCTAACCTTTAAAACTCCACATTCTTGGAGTGCCTGGGTGGCTTGGTTAAGTGTCTGACTCTTGATACTGGCTCAGATCATGACCTTATGGTCCTGGAATTCTCTCTCCCTCTCTCCCTGCCCCTCCCTTGCATGTGTTCTCTTTCTGTCTCTCTCAAAATAAACTGTAAAAATTTTTTTTAAAAAAAAGTGTTTTTAAAAATTAGTGGCATGGAATACATTATTTAGGCAAGTTTGCTTCCCTGAGGGGAATGACAGGGGTCTATCAGTAAAATTTCTAGCACTGTCTAGGAAGTTCTTTGTTGATTGGTTAAAGGTTATATTCCTGCAGGAATTAAACTAGGTTTGGTGACATGGGGCCTTAACGTAAGTTACTCCACGATGGGTCTGTGATTTTTCTCAACATTCCAAACCCAAATTTTTACACATCCATTTTTTATTAAAACTATAGGCCTAACTAACATTTTAGCCATCTACTGCTGGCCTGATTTTCATCTACTATGGAAACTATGATCATCTACTAATCATAGATGAAGATCAACTTTGTGGCTCTGAGATCTTCGTGGGTCTAAGTTACTTTGATCTAAGTTACTAAGATCTTTTGAGTCTAAGTTACTGCTGGCCTTTTGAAGTCTTTGACCTAGGGGTCCCCAGCCAGGAGGCTGAGCCATCACTTAGGCACAGATGCACCCTTTCTAAGTCACCTCTTCCTAAAGCGTTGTCCTTCCCTCTTGTACTTCTTAGTCTTAGCCTTTGGCAGGTCACATGCTGTGATGGACATCATCCCCTCATGCAAACCTGTCAGAGTGGCCCAAATAAAGCTGCCTGCCTGTGACTGCTACTTCATGGTCACATGTTTTTCCTTCTGAAACTTCTTGAACTCACTATCGTTCTTCTAATCTTTGAATATATTTGAGTTGGAAATATTTCAGTCTGTTGTATTCCTACTAAAAATATGCATGAAAATATTAAAGCAATGATTCTTTAGAATAAGCGAGCCAGTCACAGTGATTTGTCTGGCCATTTGTACTTTTTTTTTGTTTTTGAAAATGTTTAGGCATGATGTTAAGTACATCCTGTAAAATCTGAGTAGGTTTCATTATCTCAGATAACCACCTTTATGAAAAGCCATTCGATGACATGCTCATTCAAGATCAGAAAACCACTTAAACATATAATACAGTGGGTATATACATATGTTATTATCTTCAAGTATGTAAAATAGATGTTTCTATGAATTGTATATCATTATGTATTATTCAGTTTTCTGTAACATGAATGCTATTATTTAAATAAAACAACAGTAAGTAAAATAAGAATAGGTAAATGTCAATCACTAGTAACTAATATTAGGACTAATTATATAATATTATGTGTTGAAAAAATAAAGTCATGATTACTAATAATCTTTTCATTCATAATGGGTTTCTAGTTACCAAAAAAAATGGGAAGATAGTACTGAATCTCCACATACGTCAGCCTGTTTTCTGGTTATTGATGTCATATCAGTTGGTACATTATCACAATCAATATCCAGAAGAGACATGGTATTATTAACTAAAGTTTATATTTTTACTCAAATTTCTTAGGTTTTCACCTCTTCTGTTCCAGACTCATCCCAGCTGGCACATTACTTTCAGTCATCCTGTCTCCTTGGGCTCCACTTGGCCATGATGATTTTTAGATTTTCCATATTTTTCATGATCTGCAAAGTTTTGAGAGGTACTTTTGTACAATGATCCTTGGTTGAGACATGACTAATGTTTTCAAATGATTAGACTGGAGTTATGTGTTTTGGAGCAGAAGATCCAGAGGCAAAATGTCATCCATAATTATCACTTAACATAAAGGATGTTTACTCTGAAAATTGGGGTCTTTTGCGGTTCCATACAAATTTTAAGATTGTTCTTGTTCTGTGAAAAATACTGTTGGTTTTGATGGAGACTGCATTAATTGTATCAATTGCTTTGGGTAGTATAGACATTTTCACAATATTTCTACTTCCAATCCATGACCTTGGGATGTCCCTCCATTTCTGTGTCATCTTGAATTTCCTTCATCAGTGCTTTAAAGTTTTCAGAACATTGGTCACTCACCACTTTGGTTATATTTTTTAATAGGCATCTTATTATCTGGTGTGCAATTGTAAATGGGACTGTCTTCTTAATTTCTCTTTCTACTGCTTCAATATTGTTGTCTACAAATGCAACAGATTTCTGTACAATGATTTTGTATCCTGTGACATTGCTGAATTCATTTATCATTTCTAGCAGTTATTGGGTAGACTCTTTAAGGTTTTCTATATACAGTGTCATGTAATCTGCAGTGTGTGAAAGTTTTACTTCTTCCTGATTTGAATTCCATTTATTTACTTTTTGTCTGATTGCTGTGGCTTGGAATTCCAGTACTATGTTTAATAAAAGTGGTGAATTTAAACATCCTTGTCTTGTTTGTAACCTTAGAGGAAAAGCTTTCAGATTTTCTCCATTAAAGAGGATGTTAACTGTGGGGTTTTGATAGATGACCTTTATTATGTTGATGTATGTTCCCTCTAAACCTACTTTTTGGGGGGATTTTATCATGAATGGATGTTGTACTTTGTCAAATGCTTTTTACTGCATATATTGAAATGATTGAAATGATCGTATGGTTCTTTTCTTTTAATGTTTATTCACTTTTGAGAGAGACAGAGTGTGAGTGTGGGAGGGGCAGAGAGAGAGGGAGACAGAATTCTAAGCAGGCTCTTGGCTCTGAGCTGTCAGCACAGAGCTGATGTGGGGCTTGAACTCACAAATCATGAGGTCATGACCTGAGCTGATGTTGGACTCTTAAAGGACTGAGCCGTCGGGGCGCTCTGATCATATGGTTCTTACCCTCTCACTCAGTAATGTATTGTATCACATTGATTGATTTGCGAATATTGAATCACCCTCGCAGTTTGGGAATAAATCCCACTTAATTGTGGCGAATGATATTTTTAAGGTATCATTGAATTTGGTTTGCTAGTATTTGATTGAGAATTTTTGCATCCATGTTCATTAGGGATATTGGCTTGGAGTTCTCTTTTTTAGTGGAGTCTTTATCTGGTTTTGGTATCACGGTAATGCTAGCCTCATAGAATGAATTTAGAAGTTTTCCATTCTTTTCTATATTTTGGAATAGTTTAAGAAGATGAGGCACAAACTCTTTTTTATCTGTTTGGTAGAATTCACCTGTGAAGTTATCTGGTGCTGGACTTTTGATTGTTGGGAGTTTTTCGTTACTGACTCAATTTCTTTGCTGGTTCTGGCCTGTTCATATTTTCCATTTATTTCTGTTTCAGTTTATGTACTTTGTATGTTTCTAGGAATTTATCCATTTCTTCTAAATTGTCCAAATTGTTGACATACAATTTGTCATAATATTAGTTTATGATTGTTTGTATTTCTGTGGTGTTACTTGTGACTTCTCCTCTCTCACTTGTGATTTTATTTGAATCCTTTCTCTTTTCTTTTGGAGAAGTCTAACTAGAGGTTTATCAACAATGTTGCTTTTTTTTTCTTCAGAGTGAACCAGCTACAGCTCTCACTGATCTTTTCTATTGTTTGTTTCGTTTCTATGTCATTTATTTTGGCCGTAATATTTATTATTTCTTTCTTTCTGCAGTTTTAGTCTTGTTTATTGTTCTTTTTCTAGCTCCTACAGGTGTCAGGTTCAGCTCTTTATTTGGGATTTTTCTCCCTTCGTGGCGTAGGCCTATATTGCTGTGAAATTTCCCCTTCGAACCACTTTGAACCACTTTCCTGCATTCTAAATGTTTTGGACCATTGTTTTTTCATTTTCATTGGTTTCTATGTATTTTTAAAATTTCCTCTTTGATCTCCTGGTTGACCCATTCATTGTTTAGTAGTGTGTTATTTAATCTCCATGTGTTTTGTGGTATTTCGATATTTTTTTCTTGTGGTTGCCTTCTAGTTTCATAGCGTTGTGGTCTGAAAATATTCATAGTGTGATTTTAGACTGCTTGAATTTGTTAAGATTTGTTTTATAGGCTAATATGTGATCTATTTTGGAGAATTTTCCATGTGCACTTGAAAAGAATGTATATCATGCTGTGTTAGGATGGAATTTTCTGAATATATCTGTCAAGTCTATCTGTTCCATTATGTCATTCAAAAACACCGTTTCCTTGTTGATTTTCTGTTTAGATGATGTATATGTTGTAAGTGGGGTGTGAAAGTCTTACTATCAATTCGTTCCTTTATGTTATTAACTTTTATATATTTAGGTGCTCCTATGTTGGGTTCCTATATATTTACAGTTGTTATATCTTCTTTTTAGGTTGTACCTTTTAGTGTTATATAGTGTCCTCCTATGTCTCTTGTTATTTTCTTTGTTTTAAAGTCTATTTTGTCTGATAACAGCTATTCCAGCTTTCTTTTGGCCTACATTTGTGTGATGTTTCTCCATCCTCTCACTTTCATTCTTGAGGTCTAAAATGGGTCACTTGTAGGCATCATATAAATCTGTTTTGTTTTTTCATCCATTCTTACATGCTATGTCTCCATATTGGAGCATTCATTCCATTTACATTCAAAGTAATTATTCATATGTATGTATGTATTTCCGTTTTATTACCTGTTTTGTTGTTGTTTGTAATGATTTTCTCTGATGCTTTTTTGTCTTTCTTTCATGTTTTGCTGATGTTCTTTAGTGATATATTTTGATTTCTTCCTCCTTATTCTTTGCATATTCATGACTGGTTTTTGACATATGGTTACCATTAGATTTTTATATAACCCCTTCTACATTTAGCAGTTTGTATTAAGTTGATGGCCATTTACTTTGAACCCATTGTTTTCTCCTCCTTATGTTTTTGGTAAATGTTATTGTATTTTATATACATTTTTTCTGAATTTACAGAATATTTACAGAAATATTCACCTTTTACTTGATTTGTGTCTTCTACCTCTATAGTGTCATTTTCAGTCTCTCCTTTCCACTTCTTAATATTTCTTGCAGGACTGGTTTAGTGGTACAAACTCCTTTAGTTTTTGTTTGGGAAACTCTGTCTCCTTCTATTCTGAATAATAGCCTTGCTGCGTAGAGTATTCTTGGCTGCTGATTTTTCCATTCAGCACTTTGAATATGTCACGTCACTCGCTTCTGGCTTGCCAAGTTTCTGTTGAGAAATCTGATGCTAGCTTTATGCGTCTTCCCTTGTATGTTAAAGGCTTCTTTTGTCTTGCTGCTTTTAAGAGTTTTTCTTTATTATCACTGTAATTTTCAAGTTTGTTTACAATATGTCTGGGTGTTGGCCTGATTTTGTTGATTTTTATGGGAGTTCTCTGGTCTGCTGGACCTGGATGTTTGTGTCCCTCCCTCAATTAGGGAAGTTTTAAGCTATTATTTCCTCCAATAAATTTTCTGCCCCCTTTTCTCTTTCTTCTGGGACTCCTATCATATGAATGTTACTATGTTTGCTGTAATCACTCAGTTCTCTTAGTCTTGTCTCCTGTTGCAGAATTCTGTTCTCTCTCTTTGGTTCAGTGTGATTAATTTCCATTACTTAGTCTTCGAGGTCACTAGTTCTTCTGCCTCTTCCATCCCTCTATTCATTCCAGCAAGCATGTTTCTCCTTTATTGTATCCTTAATCTCTACTGTGTTATTCCTTACCTCTATGTCAAGGGTCTCACTCTTCTACTCGTTTTGCAACTCCAGTGAGTATCCTTATGATCATTGCTTTAAATTCTGTATCAGGTATGTTACTTATATCTCTTTTGCTTAGATCTCTGGCTGTGGCCTTTTCTAGTTCTTTCATTGTGGATAAACATCTCTGCCCTCATTTTGTCTGTCTCTCTGGCTCTATTTCTCTGTGTTAAGAAAGTCAGCTATGTCTTCTGCTCTTGAAACTAATGACTTTATGAAGAAGAGGTCCTGGAGTCCTCAACAGTGCATATCTCCATTTACCAGAACCTGGACTTTCAGGAGAATATCCTATGGGTATTGCTCATTCCCTGCTGTTGTGTCTGGGTGATTTTCCTTTCAGTGCAGGTGTCTGCACTGATTCTGTGCCTGTTGTGAGCTGTGCTTGCTCTCAGTGGTGTTAGTGGTGCCCAGGCAGGCCAGCTGTGGGGTGGTGTGTCTGCTGAGTAACTTGGGAGCAGGGAAAGAGTGTTGCCAAAATCATGCAGGGCTACTATGCCAGATTTCCTGATGTCCTTTGGTGGCTGGGTGCTATGAACCAGGGCTGCCAGGGGCTTGAGGCTATACACAGAGTGTGTTGGTGGCTGGGGACAAGTGGCTGGGTGAGACAGATGAGGGTGGCTGGAGGTGCACAGCTGGGTGCAGTGCAGATGTGCACAGTGTGCTGTGGCAGCTGTGCATGCAGCTTGTGGGGCAGGGTGCCTATGTGGTTTTAACAAAGTTTGCCCTGAGACCAGTGCTGAGGCCAGCAGGCTTAGAGTGCTGAGTCCCCCAGTGAACCCCTGGGGACTGGCATACTGCTAACGGGTTAGATAGCAATTGTCTGTGCAGCCCATTCCCCTGGTAGGCACCTCTATGATTGTTTGGGGAAGGTGGTGGGGGGAGAAAATGGTGTCTGTGAGCTACCTCATTGTTGGAGAAGTCCTCCAACCACTCAGAAATCAGCATGAACACATGTTTGCTGTTGCCTAGGCATTTTGTAAACTGCCATGTTTACATTGCCTCTCCACACAGACAGGGACCTGGCTATCACTCAACCTCCTGGATTACCCAGTGCTGAGTCAGCTGACCTCGAGAGATCCAGGATCCAAACTCAAGGAATTCAGCCCCTCTGGCTTTTAAAGCCAAATGTGATGGGGATTAGTCTTCCCTGTGTGAGCTTCCCGGCATGAGGGCTCACTTTCTCTGCCCTCTTTGCAGGCAGCTGCCCTCCACTTTTCTGACCTTCCTAACCTTTCAGGTGCAGATTCTATTTAGTTGTGGAGTTTGTTCTGCCAGTGTTTGGATCGCTCTCTGGTTTATGGACTTGGATGTGGATGTTATGTAGTTGAAAACATGGGGCACGGTGAACTCAGGGTCCTCCTACTCTGCTATTATTAAATTTTTAAATGTCTTAATTGTTTTGGATTTTTGAGACCTAATCAGACAGAAACCTATCTCCCATGCACTCCAGGATTAGAAAGTATTTTCTTCTAGTATTTTATGTTTTGAAACTACCTTTAATGAAGTATAATTTACATATAACAAGTAGCCTCAAATTAAAGGGTATAATTTGATGAGACTGTATTTCATCGGCATAGCACCATGAAGTCATACGTTTTTCTCTACACCTTAAATCATGATCCCTTTGTGTCTAATGTTAATGTTTCTTTTGAGGTAAGGACTAAATTTTTTTATGTTTTCAGATATTGCCCAGGTGTCTGAATGCCTACATTGAGATACCTCCTTTTCTGATAGTCTATATTCCTGTAAGTATTGCATTTGGTTTACCTTTGGGCTTTATCTTGTATTGCATTTCTCTGTCCACATAATTTTGTTGCATGACTTTAATGATGAGGGCTTTATAATTGGCTTAATTTTCATTAAATGCTTCAGGCTGCAGTTCCAATTATGGCAGAAAGCATGGGCTTCCCGTGTTAGGTATTCAAGAGCAAGGCAGATATCCTGGGCACTTGAGCTGAGAATGTCACTCTGTCTTTTTCGCCAGCCCTCCTCCCCACCCTTGGAGACAAGAATTCCCTTTTGTTCACACAGAAATGTAGGTGAAGTCAGTAGAGAAATGTCCATTCTCTCCCCTTCCCTTTGTCTCTCAAACTCCCTGTTGATACCTTCTGCCTGTCCCTTTCTCTGACTCAATCCCCCAGACCCACTGCTCCACTCCAGCCATGATCCAGGTGTTCTCCAACTGCTGGATTCTGCCCTGCCCAACCCTCAGTGAGGAATCCAGAGGAGGATTATGGAGTTCAGGGGACAGATCATGAAATCTCTGCTCTGATCATGAAATCTCTGCTCCTCAGAGCCCTCCTACACAAGGTTGCTGTCTGGGGTGAGCTGGCATCCTGGGCAAGGGTGTGACTCCATGTGTGGCCTCCTCACTCATCTCCCATAGTCACTGCTGGTCCGTCATCCTTACCCACCATTAGAAGTTAGCCATTTCCTAGGGACAGATATCTGTCTATGACCCTGAGGCACCAGGGAGTCAGAGAATATTTCTACAATAAATGAACTTAAGCACCCCCATAAATCTAGATATAGGAAGTTCCCATCACCCTGCAAAATTCTCTGGGGCTCCTCTGCACATATGGTGATATTGCTACCATCATTTCTCACCACTATTTCTGTCAGTTTGTTACTTGTGCACACAGGAACCCCACTGTGTGCACCGATGGGTAGTGAGAGTAGGTCCTCCTAGAAGCAGACACTGACACAGTGACAGAACGGTGAAAGGTGTATGATGGAACAATAGGAAGGACAAAGTAGGGAGGACAGGATGGGCAGGGAAAGCATTCAGGCAGATCTGACACCTTTTTAAAATATATAATAACCATAGTCTGTCACCTTGCACTGTCCTCTTCAAATTTCAAAATAGTTGTCATATAAAGCAGTGAGATTTATGAGATTTTGGTTTATTTCCCTATGACCATATGTTTTCCTACATGCATTTTGTTTTCTGTAGTTTATCTGTGGCCTCAGACGAACACTTTCATGTGTGGCTGCATCTGTGAGTCTATATGTAATGGAAAATGATTGTCTTAAGATCTCAGATGTAGATCTCTGAATATACACACTCTCATAATTATCTTTTCTTTCTTTGTCTGGTAGGCCTGAATTTTAATAGAAAAAAGTGGGTCTTTGTCTCATTGTGTAAAATGCCAATTCCCAATCCCTGGGCTGAGGTGTTAACAGTCGTAGTTTAATGAACTTCCATGACCATCTTTTTTTGATGATCATTGTGTGGAGATATCTTAATTGAAACTGTGAGAAGGGTGAGTGGACACTTCCCAGACATTTTGCAGTTGCATTCTGTATTTAATGTCTTCTTTTCATAATGTCCTTTGAAACAAATATTACCCCTGTTTTTCAGATAACAAAGCTGAGGCTCTGTGTAGGTCCCATCGAGAATTGGTATTAGGGCTGAGACAGCAGGAACATGTGCAAAGCCTCAGGATATTGTGAGAGAAGTTTGAGGAGATGGAAAGCTATAGTCAAGGTGATGACAGGGGTGCAGCAGGGGAGGCTTTTGGCCAACCCTGAATTGTAAGTTGACCCCGGCCAATGACCAGGCCAATGCAGGCACTCGGCTGATCTAGATCCTGTCTTCACTTTTAGTCTCACTGAGGGATGGGAAATTAGGCAGATAAGCATTTCCATAAGACCAAGTTAAATTTCCCATATCTCCAGGGCATTTTTTCCTCACAGATTTCCAGATCCTTCAGAAAACCACGGAGACAACAACCTTTTTAGATGATTACCTAGATGCACTTTGACAAAAATGACATTTCAGTGATGAATACTGCATTGTGCACTGAGAGTGATCCCACATAGCAGTTCTGTGTGGACCTCATGCTCCATGCTCAGGCTGTGGCCAGGAATGGCCTCCAACTGCATCTCACTGACCCTAACACCCTCCCGTACGCACCTCATCAAACTCTGCTTACCGTCTACAACTTCCCTTCTATTCCTGTGTGATTAAAGTTTCCCTCATTCCTCAACTGGTGCTTCCATTTTTGTGATCACAAGGCCTGTGTCATACAATGCATGTGCCCCATTTCACACAGTACACCTGAGGCAATTCCACTTAGAGGTGCATCTCATCTTTTACAGAACCCAAAACATTGTGTCTGTAAAATACTCACCAATACTCCTGATACTGCCTTCGTGTCAAAATCCTATTTCTTTTTGACAAGAGAAACCTATAACTCACCTCATTACAGGGAAATTACACCACCCATTGTACATACGTCCTGAGAAACTTGAGATATGTTACACTGTCCTCAGGCAGGTTTGCAGTTGAATTGCCAAGACTCACAACCATCTCTACATCATTCCCATAAAGTCAATCATGAAGAAGATGAATATGCTTTACCAGTCCCTCATCCAGTTCAGGTCATCTTACCAAATAGAGTAGGTGAAGGAACTGGTGGAGGAAGGGGAGGTGGCCCACAGCCCATGACTGGTGATAAACGGTGGTCCATGGGTAGGACTTGTAAAGCGATTATAAGTAAGGACCAGGCTTTCTTGTATACATAATGGCCTACGGAACAGAAATTAAAGATAATAAGTTGCAGAGGCTGTGTCATCCCCCTCTTGCTGAATGGTAGAGTTAGGATTATCATTTTTTAGTAAAGCATATAGAAGCCAAACCTTAACAGAGAAGTGTGAAATCCAGTTTCGACGGTAGGTGCCAGTCCAAGAAGGCCTGGTAATTGGCTCTTAGTTTTAGGTTGTGACAAATTGAGGATGCCTTGATCTGCCTGGATCTAGATGTGGGCCTTGTTCTGAGAACAGGTGAACTAAATACCTAATCTGAGTTTGAGCAAACTGCGGGGTTTTTTTTTTCCCCAGAGACTTTATGGGCCTTTTAAAGCCAAAAGTTTTCACAGATGGATGCTGTCTTGCTTTGAAGAGGCATGAGAAGGGGATCAGAGAAGCCTATCATCTACACATTGGAACAAAGTACAGCCTGCAGAACACTTTCCATCATCTAAATCAGCCTTTAAGGTTTGTGGGAAATATGAATCCCTCTGTGAATCCCAGGGAGGTTACAATCCAGGTGTATTGTTATTCTCTGCAAGTGAAGGCCAAAAGAGACTGGCTATCTTTATCAACTGGAATGCTCAAAACTACACCACATAGGTCAAGGAGAGTGAAAACTTTGCTTTCAGTGGGAGTGTATGTTGGTAGAGGTATGAGGTTGGGAAGAAGGGAATATCAAGAGATAACAGGGCTATTTATTGCTTGGAGGTCCTGGACAAAGTACTATCCTTAGCAGTTGGGTTTTCTCACAGGTATAATAGAGGTATTACACAGACTGCTTCAGGGGATAATGAGGCCATGAGCCTTGTAACCCTCTATTATGGTGTTGATGCCTTGAAGGCCTTCTTAACTTATAGGGTATTCATTAATTGTAGGGAGAAGTTTTGCAGGATCGGTTTGACTCTTGATAGGAGGTACACTGTGGATTCTGCCAAGATTAGTTGTAGATTTTGCCCATAAAGTGGATGATAGCTAATCCAATAGGAATAAATGATCAGTGCCTCCAGATTCAGCTATAGTGCCAGCAGAGACACGGCATAGAAAAGGTTCCAAAGAATCATTTCTTTCCCCTCTTGCTATTTTGGTTACTGTTGTCAAATTCTCGAATTATTTTTCCCTTTTAGGCAAAAAAAAAATTCCACCATGATATTTTTCTAAGAAGTCAGTCCCGTTAATCAATAGGGACCAAAGAACTAAGGAGAATAGGGTGTGTGTCTCTCAAAGGCCCTGAATCAAAGGAAATAGGTTCAGAGATAGGAACTTTTTGAGATTTAATAATCCCCACTAATGGAACCGTGTTTGTACTTCGAGGCTGGGGCTGCTTTATATCACTGGGGTTAGTTCCAGCTTCAGTAAAGACAGAGATATATTCATTCCTAATCTGGAGAGTAGTTTCTCCAAACAGATTAAGAGAGAGGTTTGAGAAGTGCTCAGTAGTTACTTGGAATCCCATCATTGGCAATTGGGAGGACATTGAAAAGGTTGGCAAGAGGGCTGAAGGACCTTGAAGCTCTTAAATTTATAACATCTTTTTTCCAATGTCCTAGTTCTGCAGTAACATCAGGAACTAGGCTTCTAGTGGCTTTTTTGGGGGGAGGGGACTTTATTTGCTGGAGTTGAACATTGAAAATTTAATAGTCTTTCAACTAGATGACTCATCTAGGGTCTGAGGAAAGTGGTTTTCCACTTAATTAAACCTGGAGTGGACATAGTTTCTCATTCCATCTTGGTCATTTTAACTAAAAGGGAAAGATCCCAGACTAGCACATTAATAAACATAGATCTAAAGGAGGAGCAGAGTTTTCATTAAAGATAATTTGGAGTCAAAAGTGATAATCATAAACAGATTGACGAGAATTGTTTTTGTATAAGACTGAATTTTGTTCCAAACTTCAGGCTTAGGAAAAGCCATTAAAATTGCTCAGTGGAGGGGCATCTGGGTGGCTCAGTCAGTTAAGTGTCCAGCTCTTGATTTTGGTTCAGGTCACGATCTCACGGTTTGTGTGATCAAGCTGACAGCACAGAGCCTGCCTGGGATTCTCTCTCTCCCTCTCTCTTCCCCTCCTCCAGTCACTCTCTATCTGTCTCAAAAAAAAAAAAATTGAAAACATTAAAAAAAAATTGCTCAGTAGAGAATTCCAGCAAGGTTTTGAGGATCTAGCAAAAAGTTAGCAGTCTGTTTCTCTAAATCTTTTTTTTATCCTTCCTGGGCTTGACTGGTATTTATTTTTCTATACTTGTATCAAAGCAGCATGACAATTCTCAGTGTTGGACTAGTACAGGGAGGGAAGGAGTTTCTTTGGGTTTTTTTAATTTACATCCAAGTTAGCTATCATACAGGTGTTAATGATTTCAGAAGTAGAATCCAGGTATTCATCCCCTGCATATAACACCCAGTGCTCATCCCGACACCTGTGCTCCTTAATGTTCCTTGCCCATTTAGCCCATCTTCCCACCCACAACTTCTTCAGCAACCTTCAATTGTCCCCCTCACTGTTTTTATATTCTTTTTTTCCCTTCCCTTTTGTTCATCTGTTTTGTATCTTAAATTCCACATATGAGTGAAGATATATGATTTTTGTCTTTTTCTGACTGACTAACTTCACTTAGCATACTACACTCTAACTCTATCCATATTGTGGCAAATGGTAAAATTTTGTTCTTTTCAATCGCCAAGTAATATTCCATTGTGTGTGTGTGTGTGTGTGTGTGTGTGTGTATACACACCCCACATCTTTATCCATTCATCAGTTGATGGACTTTTGGGCTCTTTCCATACCTTGGCTATTGTTGATAAATGCTCTTATAAACATTGGGGTGCGTGTGCCCCTTGAAAACTGGACACCTGTATCCTTTAAATAAATACCTAGTAGTGGAATTGCTGGGGCATAGAGTGGTTCTATTTTTAATTTGTTGTGGAATCTCCATACTGTTTTCCAGAGTGGCTGCACCAGTTTGCATTCCCATGAATAGTACAAAAGAGTTCTATTTCCTCCACATCCTCGCCAACATCTGTTATTACCTGAGTTAATTTTAGCCATTCTGACAGGTGTGAGGGGGTATCTCATTGTGGTTTTGATTTGTATTTCACTGATGATAGTGATGTTGAGAATTTTTTTCATGTGTCTGTTAGCCATCTGGATGTCTTCTTTGGAAAAGTGTCTATTCATGTCTTTTGCCCATTTCTTCACTGGATTGTTTGTTATTTGGGTGTTAAGTTTGATAAGTTCTTTATAGATGTTGGATACTAACCCTTTATCTGATATGTCATTTGCAAATATCTTCTCCCATTCATCAGTTTCCTTTTAATTTTGCTGCTTGTTTCCTTCACTGTGTAGAAGATTTTTATCTTGTTGAGTTCCCAATAGTTGATTTTTGCTTTTGTTTCCCTTGCCTCCAGAGACATGTGAAGTAATAAGTCGCTGTGGCCAAGTTCAAAGAGGTTTTTGACTCCTTTTTCCTCTAGGATCTTGATGGCTTCCTGCCTTACGTTTAGGTCTTTCATCCAATTTGAGTTCATTTTTGAGTGTATGGTGTAAGAAAGTGGTCCAGTTTCATCTTTTGCATATCACTGTCCAGTTTTCCCAGCACAATTTGCTGAAGAGACTGTCTTTTTTCCATTGGATGTTCTTCCCTGCTTTGCCAAAGATTAGTCGGCCATACATTTGTGGGTCCATTTCTGGGTTCTCTGTTCTGTTCCATTGATCTGTGTGTCTGCTTTTGTGCCAGTACCAGACTGTCTTGATGATTACAGCTTTGTAATACAGCTTGAAGTCCAGAATTGTGGTACCTCCACTCTTGGTTTTCTTTCTCAGGATTGCTTTGGCTATTCAGGGTCTTTCTGGTTCCATTCAAGTTTTAGGATTGTTTGTTCTAGCTCTGGGAAGAATGCTGGTGTTATTTTAATAGGTACTGCATTGGATATATACATTTCTTTGGGTAGTATCATCACTTTAATGCTATTTTTTCTTCCAGTCCATGAACATGGAATATTTTTCCTTGTGTGTATGGGGGGGGTGTCTTCAATTTCTTTCAAAAGGTTTCTATAGTTTTTTTTTAAACTGTAATGTTTATTGATTTTTGAGAGAGCACAAGTGGGAGAGGGGAAGAGGGAGAGGGAGATCCAGAATTGGAAGTAGGCTCCAGGCTCTGCTCTGTCAGCACAGATCCTGATGTGGGGCTTGAACTCAGGAACTGTGAGATCATGACCTGAGTCAAAGACGGAAGCTTAACTGACTGAGCCCCCCAGGAGCCCCTCCATAGTTTTAAGTGTATAGATTTTTCACCCCTTTGGTTAGGTTTATACCTAGGGATTTTATAGGTTTTGGTGCAATTGTAAATGGAATCGATTCCTTACTTCTCATTCTGCTGCTTCATTATTGGTGTATAGAAATCCAACTGATTTCTTGCATTGATTTTATATCCTGCAACTTTGTTGAATTCATGGATCAGTTATAGCAGGTTTTTTGGTGTAATCTTTTGGATTTCCACATAGAATATCATATTGACTGTGAAGACTGAAATTTTGACTTCCTCCTTGCTGATTTGGATGCCATTTATTTCTTTATGTTGTCTGATTTCTGAGACTCGGATTTCCAACACTATGCTGAATAACAGTGGTGAGCATGGACATTCTTGTCATGTTCCTGAACTTAGGGGGAAAGTTCCCCATTGAGGATGATATTAGAAGTAGGTCTTTTGTATCTGGCTTTTATGATCTTGAAGTATGATCCCGCTATCCCTCCTTTCTTGAGAGCTTTAATCAAGAAAGGATGATGTGTTTTGACAGATGGTTTCTCTGCAACTATTGAGAGGATCGTGTGGTTTTTATTCTTTTTTTATTAATGTGATGTATCACATAGATTGATTTGCAGATATTGAACCAGCCCTGCATCCCAGGTATAAATTCCACTTGATCATGGTGAATAATTCTTTTAATGTATTGTTGGATCTGGTTAGCTAGTATCTTGCTGAGAATTTTTGCATCCATCTTCATCCGGGAAATTGGTCTGTAGTTCTCCTTTTAAGTGGGGTCTTTGTCTGGTTTTGGAATCAAGGTAATGCTGGCCTCGTGGAATGAGTTTGGTAGCTTGCCTTCCATTTCTATTTTTTGGAAAAGCTTCAACAGAATAGGTGTTAACCCTTCTTTAAATATTTGGTAGAGTTCCCCGGGAAAGCCATCGGCACTGGACTCTTATTTTGGGGAGAGTTTTGATTAGTAATCCACTTTCTTTACTGGTGATGGGTCTGTTCAAATTTTCTATTTCTTCCTATTTCACTTTTGGTAGCTTATATGTTTCTTCGAATTTCTCCATTTATTTCAGATTGTCCAATTAAATGGCATATAATTGCTCATAATATTCTCTTAAGATTATTTTTGATTGCTGCAGTGTTGGTTGTGATCTCTCCTCTTTCATTCCTGGTTTTATTTATTTAAGTCCTTTCCTTTATCTTTTTCATCACTCTGGCTAGGGATTTATCAATTTCATTACTTCTTTCAAAGAACTAGCTCCTGGTTTCATTGATCTGGCTTTTTTTTTTTATTTTGATATCATTGATTTCTGCTCTAATCTTTATGATTTCCCTTCTTATGCCAGTTTGGGGCTTTATTTTCTGTTTTTTTTTTTTTCCAGCTCTTTAAGGTATAAAGTTAGGTTGCGTATTTGAGACCTTTCTTCATTCTTAAGGAAGGCCTTGATTGCTATTTATTTCCCTCTTATGAGTGCCTTTGGTGCATCCCAGAGGTTTGGGGCTGTCATGTTATCATTTTCATTGGCTTCCATGTGCTTTTTAACTTTCTCTTTAATATCTTGGTTAGCCCATTCATTCTTTAGTAGGATGTTCTTTAATCCAAGTTTTTGTGGTCTTCCCAAATGTTATCTTGTGGTTGATTTTGAGATTCATAGCATTGTGATCTGAAATTATGCACAGTATGTTGTTAATTTTTTTGTATTTGTTGAGGGATGATTTGTCACCCAGTATGTGTTCTATTCTGGAGAATGTTTCTTGTACCCTCAAGAGTTCTTGTGTATTCTTCTGCTTTGGGAAGAAATGTCCTGAAGATATCTGTTAAGTCCATCTCATCCAGTGTGTTATTCAAAGCCATTGTTTCCTTGTTGATTTTCTACTTAGGTGATCTGTCCATTGCTGAAAGTGGGGTGTTGAAGTCCCCTACTATCATGGTATTATTCGCAAAGAGTTTCTTATGGTTGTGATTAATTTATTTCTGTATTTGGGTTCTGCCGCATTGTAACAAATGTTTACATTTGTTAGCTCTTCTTGGTGGGTAGACCCCTTAATTGTGATATAATGCCCTTCTTCATCTCTTCCTATAGTCTTTATTTTAAAATATAGTTTGTCTGATATCAGTATGGCTACTCTGGCTTTCTTTCAGTGACCATTAGCATGATAGATGGTTCTCCATCCCCTTACTTTTAATCTGAAGGTGTCTTTAGGTCTAAAATGGGTCTCTTGTAAAAGGCATATACATGGATCTTGTTTTCTTATCTACTCGGATACCCTGTGTCTTTTGATTTGAGCATTTATTCCATTGACATTTTGAGTGTGTGCTTAAAGATAGGAATTTAGTGCCATTGTGCTGCCTGTAGAGTTGGAGTTTCTGGTGGTGGTCTTCTGTCCTTTCTAGTCTTTGTTGCTTTTGGTCTTTTTTGTCTTGTTTCACATTTTCTCCCCTCAGAGAGGCCCTTTTAAAATTTCTTGCAAGGCTGGTTTAGTGGTCACAAACTCCTTTAGTTTTTGTTTGTCTGGGAATCACTTTATTTCTCCTTTATTTTGAATGACAGCCTTGCTGGATAAAGAATTCTTGGCTGAATATTTTTCTAATTCAGCATGTTGAATATATTCTTCTACTCTTCACTGGTCTGCCAAGTTTCTCCATATAGGTCTGCTGCCAACCTGATCTATCTTTTTTTGTAAGGTAAGGACTTTGTTCCCCTTGCTGCTTTCTTAATTATTTCCTTTTCTGTGTATTTTCTGAATTTGACTGTGATATCCCTTGTTGATGGTCAGTCTTTGTTGAATCTAATGGGAGTTCTCTGTGCTTCTTGGGTTTTGATGTCTGTGTCCTTCCCCAAATTAGGAAAGTTTTCCACTATAATTTGCTCACATAAACTTTCTGCCCCCTTTCCTCTCTCTTCATCTTCTGGGACTTCTTGATTCAGATGTCATTCCTTTTTTGTAAGTTACTGAGTTCTCTACTTCTTGTATTGTGTTCTTTTCCCTCTGTTTCCCTATTTTTTTTCCTGCTTAATTATTCTCCAAAATAATTGGAGCCCTACTTTGTCTGTTTTTTTCCATCATACCTCCATTCAAGATTGCAGCATGGTTATAGTAGTTTTAATTTCGCCCTGACTAGATTTTACTTCCTTTATCTCTGCAAGAAGGGGAAGGGATTCTATTATTTTCTCAACACGTGCTAGTATTCTTATTATTGTGGTTCCAAATTCTAGTTCAGACATCTTGCCATATCCGTGTTGATGAAGCCCCTGGCTGTAATTTCTTCCTATTTTTTCTTTTGGGTTGACTTTCTTCACTTTGTCATTTTGTAGGAAGAAAAAATTAAATAAAATAAAAATTGAATTAAAAAATTAAAAACAACAGAAAAAATAAAGTAAAGGTAGCTAGATCCTAGGTGTGTTTTGGTCTGGTGGTTGAAAGAAGCTTGATAAGATAGAGGAAAAGGGGAAAAAAGGGGAAAAATGAAAAAAATAAAAAAAGTTTAAAAATTAAAAACAAATGTATACAATAAAATAAAAATGAAAGGAAGAAAATGAAATAGAATGAAAATATTTACAAAAAATTAAAAAACATGGTGAAAATAATTATTTTTTTAAAAAGCAAAATAAAAATAAATTATTTTCTTTGTGTATATAAGCAAAAGAAAAGAAAGGAGAGACAGAAAAAAAATCGAATAGATGAACCAGCACACAGAATGAAAGCCGAATCAAGTTACATCCTGTTTCCCCTAGAACTCAAGCTGTGAAGCCCTCTCTACTCTGTACTCTAAGCAGGCAGAGAGATTTTTGGTCATCCTCTAGGGCATATGCTTAGAGGGCACAGTTGGGCAGGGCTTGATATAACGGCTCCATTCTCCGCGAGATGGTTCTCTTTAGCTTACTTGGGTGGATTGTTATGGCACAGGAGCGCGTGTATGCACGTGCGTGAGAGAGGTGAAAATTCCTAGTTTCTGGCACGGGAATTCTGTGTTCTCACCCACCCGCATTCAACCACCCCTTCTTTGTCTCAGGCTTCTGTCTGCTCCCTGCTTCTACACTGTCCGTGTCCAGGTTGTCAGCCTGCCAGGCAGCACCTCCCTCTTGAATTTCATTTCATATGGGGCTATGTTTCCAAACCCCTCACTTCTGAGAATTCTGCAACTTGGATCCTCTCTGACCATGTGGGGAAGGGCCTCACTGAGCAATGGCTGGTTGCCAGCTTGCCCCAGAAAGGGTTCATGTGATCCTTGCAGCAACAAAGGTTCAGGGATTATGGCAAATCACAACACATAGCTGGCAGCAGGTTTCACCGCACTCTGGCATCTTTGGTTATCAGCAAACATGACTGCTATCCGGGGTCTGCTGAGACCTTTGCCTATGGGGAGGCTGTATGGCCTCTACCAAATGCCTCCAAGCAAGGAAACTGCTTCTCCCCATGTGGCCCACAGACCCCTCGGACCTCGCTGTCTGCTCCTGGGCATTCGCCCTCCCCAACAAAGCACCACCAGGTATTCAGCTCTGGAATTTCCAACTCTGTGCTCCCCTGTTTATAGAGTCCTAATGGTATTGAAACCCTCTCCTTTCTCCCCATCAATGGTATTAGGGAACATATTTCTTGTTCAGCCCCTGGTGGGTGTTTGCACTCTTTCTCTTTCTCTCCAGCTGCTTTCGGGGGAGTGTTTTTCCTGTTCTTTCCAGGTGCACCACACTCTCCCCCAGTTTCTCTGTCCTCTCTCCCCCAAAACGGCTCTCTACCCTCCACAGCTTCTCTCTCCTGCACTTCACCTCTCTGCACCATGTACTTGCCAAGGTCTGTGGCTCGAACTATGCAGATTGTTGTGTTAATCCTCAGATCAATTTCCTACATGTGCAAAATGGTTTGGTGCTGATCTAGCTGCCTTTCAGGGATGAGAGAAGCTGAGAGCTTCCATGCTGCTCTGCCATCTTGGCCCCACCCTGAGAAATTTCTCTGTTTCTCTAACTCTTGTTCAAGATGTTCCCAGTGGATGAGTTTCATGCCATGTTTGGCTGACCCCTTAGCAACAAGCATATGAACCAACTGATAAAAATATGAGAAACCAGGTTGTTAAGTTGGAATAAATATGTCCAATTCTTCAGCAAATGTATAAAGGTCCTCAGTCACTTTAGGGAATGCTTTAACTCTGGCTCAAAATTCAGCTTTAGTCTTATGCACATAAACTACTTGGGGTCTGTTTATTTTGATGAGTTTCCAATAGTTTATTTTTGCTTTTGATACCTTTGCCTTAGGAGATGTATCTAGAAAAATGTTGCTGTAACTGATGTCAGAGAAATCACTGCCTGTGTTTTCTTCCAGTATTTGTATGGATTTAGGTCTTTATTCAATTTTGAGTTTATTTTTTTGTATGTATGGTGTTAGAAATAGTTCAGTTTAGTTCTTTTATATGTAGCTGTCTAGTTTTCCAGGCAGAATTTATTGAAAAGACTGTCTTTTCCCTATTGTATTCCTTGTCTCCTTTGTCAAAGATTAATTGACCATCTACACGTGGGTTTATTTCTGGGGTGTCTCTTCTGCTCCATTGGTCTATGTGTTTCTTTTTGCTCTAGTACCATGCTGTTTTGATGACTACAGCTTTATAGTATATCTTCAAATCTGGAACATAACTTCGTTTTTCTCTCTCATTATTGCTTTGGCTATTTGGGGTCTTCTGTGGTTGCATACATATTTTAGGATTATTCTAGTTTTCCAAATATTCTTTTGTTACTTTGACAGGGATTGCATTGAACCTGTAGATTGCTTTGGGTAATATGGACGTCACAACAACACGAATTATACCAATCCATGAGCATGAAATATCATTCCATTTGTGCTATCTTCAATTTCATCAGTGTTTTATAGTTTTCAGAATGCAGGTCTTTCACCTTTCTTAAAGAGCTTTTGCACAGCAAAGGATACCATCAACAAAACAAAACACAACCTACTGAATGGGAAAAGGTATTTGCAAATAATATATCTGATAGGAGTTAATATCTAAAATATAAAAAGAACTCCTACAACTTAACACCAAAACAACAATCCAACTAAGAATTCGATAGAGGACCTGAAAAGACATTTTCCCAAAGAAGTCATACAGATGGCCAACAGACACACAAAAAGATAAGAGCTCAATGTCATTCATCATCACGGAAATGTCAATCAAAACTGCAATGTGATATCACCTCATGCCTGTTAGAATTGCTAAAACCAAGAACACAAAAAACAAGTGTTGGTGACAATATAGGGAAAGAAGAACCTTGTGCACTATTGTTGGGAATGTAAATTGGTACAGCCCCTGGGGAAAACAATATGGTATTTACACAAAAAATTAAAAATAGAAATACCATATGACCCAATAGTACTACTATTGATACTTACCCAGGGAAAAGTAAAACACTAACTAGAAAAGACACACACACCGTTATGTTTATTGCAGCACTATTTACAATAGCTAAGATATGGAAGCAACCTTAGTGCCCATTAGCAGACAAATGGATAAGGAAAAAGTTGTATATGTACATGATGGAATTTTATACAGCTTTAAAAAGCATGAGTCATGCCATTTGAGACAACCTAGAAGGACCCAGAGGGAATTATACTACGTGAAATAAGTCATACTGGAAGGACAAATACCATATGATTCTGCTCATAAAAGGAATCTAAAAAAATGAATAAGAAAACAAGCAGAATCAGAACTATAAATACAGAGAATAAAATGATGGTTGCAAGACAGCTGGGAGGTACTAAATGGAAGAAGGGGAGAGGGAGATATAGGCCTCCAGTTGTGAATTAAGTCATGGGAATAAAAAGCAGAGAATAAGGAATACAGTCCATGATACTGTAATAGTGATATAATGGGATAGGTGGTAGCTCTGTGGTAGAGCCTCTCTCTAAGGAAGGTGGTGGAGGCCTTCTCAGAACAAAAGAAGGCAACATGGCCCAATGGCTCCCATACATATATTCGTAGCTCTGACATGACTCTGTAACTTGGACAGGGTCCAATCAGACTATATGTGTCACCATATATGGGAGAGAAAGAAGTAGAAATGGCGTAAAAGGCTACACCCTGTTGTACTCGGGGCTCAGTTTTTCGGGTATGAACCCACTAAGCCTGTGCAAACATGAATGAAGTTGTTTCCTGGACAAAGAAAGCCTCAGTGTACCATCTCACTGTGCAAGAATTCTGCTATATTTCTTGGGGGCTCACTTCCGGGATTTGGGGATGGTGTGTTTCCACCTCCTTTGTCGCTGGGGTATGAGCCTTAAAGCACCAGGAGCAGTGACCTCGCCTGGCACCAGCAGGGCACTTGGTCCATAGGAGACTAGCCACTTCTGGTGCACTGGGGCAAGGGCACAACAGAACCTGGTGAGGCCCAGAAACCAGCTCAGGGAGCACCTGTAGTCAGACTCGTAAAAACCCAGGTTCGTTTTGGTAGACCTGCCTGTAAGAAGCAGAAGGGGAGCCTGATCACCTCCAAGAGTTGCCAGAGTAGTCTCATAAGGAATAAGGAAGGAAGCCTCAACTCTAAGGCGCTGGGCAGCAGGTTGGAGTCACTCTATGACTGTGTGTGAATGAGACAGACAGCGAGAAAGTTCCGACCTGATCAAGGGGCTGCAGCAAGTGTTGAATCTCAATCCATGGTTCCATGATGACCTCATATGGCTTAAGGTGGCATCAGACTTCCTCGAGGGTCTTGTCCAGGTCAGGACTTGATACTGGACCTGCCAGTGCTAAGAGGCACCTGAAATACCTCCTCTAGGATGGCGATTCCTGGCCTCCTGAGGGAAGTATTCAGTCTGTACTATCTTAAAGTTAGATCTATTTTGTAAAAGAGAGGGTAAATGGTCAAAGTTACCTTGTGTAAGAGTTGTAAGTTAGGTGTCAACTTTCTGGCCCTTTTAAGGGGCTGAGAAAAGTGAGTTCTTGCAGACTTGTCTCCTGAGGTCTCATCTCAGGAAAAGCCACCTGTTAGACCCTAATGCCCTCCTTATCCAGGATTGTAAGAGATGAAAAATCTTCCCCCGAAAGGAAGGCACATCCAATGTATCTACTTACTAAAATGCTTCATGGTGAATTTGGCCTCATGAAGGTTCCATTTTCCTTGCAAGATTATAAGCAAATAAAAAGGAATTGAGCAAGTTTGCAGACAACCTTGATCAATATATGTAAGTGTTCCAAAACCTAACCCAAGGTGCTGGGGACAAACAAAAACAAAAACAGGTCATCCCTAACAAAGGGGACTCTAACACTCCTTCACTGTTTTTCCTAATACATTCTGGTTACTCTAACTGTATGTGGGAGGTTCTCCCTCATTGATTTATGGGTCAATGACTATGATGATTAGAGCCAACTGTCTCTAGTTAGTCTATCTTGGGATGGAGACTTTAAGGAATATTCCCAAGCAGTGCCAAAACTCCTTTTGTTTGGGGGAAGTTCCTTGTCTTCTCTAGCCTGACATGGACAGCCTAATTCCAGCTGTTGGTTGTAACAACCTGGTGTCTGCTCATCTGTTCAAGTGGGCAGGCTTTAGGACCAGGAGACCTCTCTCTCTGCCCTCTGGCCTTTATCTGCCTTAGGCTTTTAGGTGGAATCTCGCCTCTTCTGCCTTCCCCTCCCCCTCCTCCTGTTTCTGCACCACTTTAGGTGGGACCTGCATAACTGGTTCCTATACCATCCTCAGTGCCTCAGGCACCATTGGCTCCTTCCGCTCCCCAATGTCAGGGAGCAAAGAGCACTCCCTCAGGCCACCCACTTCAGATCTCCCCACCAGCGTCCCAAGTACAAACTGACAATAGGGAACAAAGTGACTTTTAAGTGGACACAAGAGACACCTAATTAGGTATTTAAACTAATTTAAGTTTGTTTTAATTAAACGCAGAGTTATCAGCATTAAATAGAAATAGAAAACTTTTTATTCTATCTAGGTGTACTAAAGGGCAAATAAGCTCATGTTACCTCTGTTGCAATTTGTTAGCAAAAAGGTGACTTAGAATGATGGTTAATTCTTTCTCAAAGATTTCATGGGTAATTGTTAAGATAGCTTTCAAAGTCTTTGGTCACCTGAAACTTACAAGTTTTGCTTGGCTGATAAATTGAAATTGAATTATTGGACATCTAAGTCTTTCCCAAATGAGATAAAGTCTAAAGTATTGATTGCTAAACATAGGTTAGTGCTTTTGACTTATTATTGCACAGAAACAAAGGATAGTTGGGTCTTTTGGAAGGCATGCTTTTGCTTAATTGATAAATTTGCCATCTGCAGAATTCTGTCACAATTCACATTTGGTTACTACATAGTTTTCGCTGGAGACTAAGGTTTCTAAGAGTTAAAAATCTGCTTAATGTAATTAAGACTGATATGATAAAAATAAGGAAAGTTACTATGTAGAAAAGTAGGAGATATGTAAGGGAGATATAAGGAATGGGAATACATTTTTGTTGAAGGTAAAAGAAAGTAATTTTGTCCCAAATGAGACTGGTTGTTTGGACAAAAGGGGCTTAGGTCACAATCTGAAAGCAAAGGAAAGTTGTAGAAGGTTTGTGAAGAGAAAAACTTGGAAAGAAATATTATATGTGGTCAGGATGGACTAAGGTTAAAATAAATGTATTTTAAAGGTACACTGGTATAAGATTAAAATTATGTCTTACTCTCTGTTAGAAAAGCAAAGGTTTCTTGGATTTTTGGTATGCTTTTGATTAAAAAAACAAAGAGGTAAGCAAGGTTTTATTTTTTTCCACTTTTGTCTGCCCCAAAAGATGGAGAGAAAAAAAAAACATGATTTTAACCAAAAGGGCAGGACAGCAGAACAGCATGCCCTTTTGACTTGTTTTACTCAAGCCTTGACTGAAATTACCTCTCCTTTGATCCAAAGGCTGGGTAGATGGTGACAGTGTCCTCACTGCCAGACTCCAAAGGCTCCACATGTGGGTTGTTTCTGTTTAGAGCAGGAATGGATGCCTGTGCCATTTAAGGGATAGATGACTATAGTATATAAAGGGCTTTTACTAGAATACATAGGAGTCATTTTGCTACACTTGGCCCAGTGTATGCCAATATGCAACAATCTAGATACTCTAAAATGGAGAGCCACATGGCTGGAACATATTTCTGTGGGCACTGCTGAAAAAGGCAAGGGAATAGACCTCTACTTTGACCCTTTTAGCCCTCTTGGCAGCCAATTTTATCCTTACAAAAAATGGCTTTCACAAGCCTTTTAAAATATATTTGTAAAGACGATTCCTGTTAGGCCAAAATAAATCTAGTGCATCCTTCTACAACCAAGGAAGTTTTGTTTGGTCAAAGTCGATACCCCCAAAGTCTTGCAGGCAGAAAACGGAGGGATAGAAGAAAACAGGGAAGACAAAGTCAGCTCTCAGAGGTAGGGTCAAACCTATTAAGAGTGACTGCTCTCAGCACCTCATTAGACTGACAAAGCTTTTGGCTGCCAGTTGAATAGCCAGCCAAAATGCAGGGCCAGGAGATGAGGCTTCTTCTCCTGTGCAACTATCAGGGTCAGGACATGAGGATTCTCCTGGCCAGCTATGGAAAATTAAGATAAGGAATGCCTCTTCCTCCTTTTCCTATAGATGAGCAATTCCCCATCCAAGGTCAATACTCCTTTGGGATGCATTTGGAAACCTTGGGATGATTTTGATCCATAAATTCTGAAAGAAAAAGATAAAGACAACTCGTTAATTATCATGGGGTTGCGGGTCCTATAGGAACTTTCAGTTTCCTACTGGGGCCCAGGTAATTACATCCCAAGATCCTAATTGGAACTATGACCAACCCATTAAGAAATGTCATTACCACCACTTCCAAGCTTATGCTTTAGAGAATAAAGGAGGTCTAAAGTTAAGCCCTTAAATTATGTGAAATTCACCACGCTTTTACAAACATAAAATGGGCCCCTGATAGCCTTCCTGGAGAGGTCGAGGAAGCCTCTCATTAAATATATGGCATTCGGAGAAATGTAATTTTCGATTCTCGATAGCATTTGGAAGCTTCAAACTATCACTGAAATAGGCATCCCATTCAGTTTTGTCAATTTTAGAACCATGGTTGTCTAATTTAGCTTTGAGAAAATTGAGTTTGAGATGACTGAAAGTTCTCCATCATGGCCATTGAAGTTCTAAATTATTTCTGGTTAAGTCCATCTATTTATTTATAAATGTGCATACAGAGAGGGACCATAGGTTTCAAACATAAAACCATCCACAGTCCAAGTAGGCAGGATGCCCTCAAAGCACTTTCATGTCTGGGATCCCATTTCTTAGAAGGTTTTCAGGGATGGCCTGTTTCTAGAAGGAATCATAAAAGGCCAGCACAGTTCCAGAGAGAATAGTCGAGCCCCAGATCATAGACTGAAGGCTAGCACAGTTCCACCAGGCAGAGTTCAGTGGGAACAGTCCAGTTGCAAAAGGGAATAGGAACAAAGGCCTTCACAATTCCTATGGTACATTTCCAACTGGAAAGGTCTGATTTTGAAAAGGACTCAGACAGAACTAGCCCAGTTCCATTAAGAACAGTCTCATTCCAAACAGAAATTATACTATAGCCTAGCACAGTTCCTTTAGACTAAAGGCCAAATGAGTACCCTCTGGGATGATTAAAAAAAAAAAAAAAGATCGTAAATAGATCCCAAATAAATCCTGGAGAGCTGAGACATGAGATGTGAAGCTTGAAATCCAGGAGAAAAATTTGTCCTTAAAACCCCAGGGTGGGCATGAAAGCAGCTCAAACAGCTCCATGGGTACTGCACCTGTTTGCTAGCCAGCTCTGGGGCAGTTGGGGTCTTCTCTAGAGCCCACTTCTGATCACCAAGAATTGTTAACCTCATAAATAGAAACTGCCAGTTATTTTACCAGAAGAAGATGGTTTTATTCAGGAATGAAGGAGAATTGCAATCTGGGACATAGAAGCTGTCGCAAAACCATAAGCAAGTACAGGAAACAAAGGAGGGGCATGTTTTTTTTAAGGAGAAAAGGGGTAAGTAGGAAAGGCTGATTAAAAGTCCATTGGAGTAAAATGGGGATTTGAATTGTGGTGGCTTCTCCTTGTCTGAGGTGTTGCAGGGATGAGGGTGGTGAGGAAAGTGTTTCTTCCCTCTGGCTGGAGATTAGTAGATTAGTATCCACATGCAAAGTCAAGTCTTTGTAAGGTCAAGTTCTTGTCTTCCTGTTGTGTCTACAATTAATTTGCCATGGAAGGGTGGGAGAGCGCCCACTACCAAAACATCCTGTGTCCATTTTACAAGGTTTCCCATTACTAGTTTTCACAAGTGCATACATACTTTTGATGAAATGTGAAAACTTTTTTGAAGGTTTGGGTTTGACAGAGTGAATGGCTAAGAAAGAATTCTTGAGATGTTTTTGGTGCAAAAATGTGATTTTATCATAGCACAGGGAGAGGACCCGTGGACAGAAAGAGCTCCACTGGGAATTTTTTCTTTTATTTTAAACAGAGAGAGCCCAAGTTGTGAAAAGGGGCAGAGGGAGAGGGAGAGAGAGGGGGAGAGAGAGAACCCCAAGGAGGCTCCATGCTCAGACTGGAGCCTGATTGAGCTCTTTCTAATCTGGAAGAACAAACATTAGAGAACCAGTAATGTTACAAACAAAAGTCATAAAAATCGTAATTTTTTTCAGTTAATTTAGTGTCATGTTACTAATCTTTTGTTCAGTTTGAATGCAGCCTTTCAGTTCTAGAAATTCTTGCCCATTTCAATTTTATGATTTTAAAGATATCAAAAACCTGTATTTGCTTTTTTAAAGTTTTTTTATGAATCTCTTTGAAGACAAAACTCATTTTGCAAATGACAAAAGACTGTAATGCAGTTGAAAAGGAAATTCAGTTATTTCTGTAACAGCACATTTCAATAATCAGAATATCAAGGGATGACCTTATTATCAAAACATATTAAAATTTCAGGAATTTCCTATATGTATTTAACAGTTTCAGCATTTACCTAAGTAATACACCCTAAGGTTTATCATTATTTGTTTGACAGTTCTTTTCAAGTAATTTAACATACCAAATAAGTAAGCCGAATGAGTCAAAAAGACTTAATTTACAATTAAAATCTTGAGGAAGTTTGTTAAAACCCTCAGAAAGTTTTAAAGTACATGTCTAAATAGGATTATGGATCATTATAAAACTTGAAACTTAATTATTTAACCAAGGTGGCAATAAGATTTAAAAGGCAAATATGTACGGCTATATAGCTGTGAGTAAAACTTAGCTCCTTTAGTATTGAGAAGTTTTAACCTTTCTTAAGTAACCAAAGACCCGATAAAGAGCAAATATAGAAACTTTGGTTTTCTAGGGAGACAGACAAGAAGAAAAAACAACTTTGTTAATATTTTTTTTTGATCAAGAATCAACCAACAATCCAGGAAACCTTTTTGGTTTTTAACAGAGCGAAAAGCAGAATTTCAATCTTATAACAGTGTACTTTCAGAAATTCATTTATTTCAACCTTGTCCCAACAGCACATAAAGTTCCTTTCCAAAGATTTCCCTTCATGAACCTTTTACAACTTTTTTAAAAATTCAGTTTCTTTCCTTATTTCCATGAATCTTAACTACATTTAGCAGAAGAATTTTAACTCTTAGAAACCTTAGTCTCCAGTGAAAACTAAGTAGTGACCATTTGTGAACTGTCTGTTATATCAGAATTTTTCTAGATCTGAAATTTTAAAACATAGGTTTTCCCATAGTACAATCTTTCAATAAAGCACACAGCATATTTACCAACAAACCCAAACCCTGATCCTCAGGTTCTGTGCAATAAGAAGCCTAAAGCATGAAACTACGTTCAGTAATCATTGCTTTAGTATTTTATCTCATTTGGAAAATACTTAGATACCAATGAATTCAATGCAGTTTATCATTTAACTTAGCAAAACTTCAAAGTTTCAGGTTACCAAAGCTCTTGATAGCTATCTTAACAATTACTCATGAAAACTTTGAGAGAGACAAAAGTAACCGTCATTTCAAGCCATCCCTCTGCTAAAAAATTGCAACAGAGATAACAGGAGCTTAGTTGACCTTTAGCAAATGTTGGTAAAGTTTCACATTTCATGCTGACAACTCCAAAGACATGTATATCTTAATTAAATCAACAATCTTAAATTTGTTTAAACATTGAGTATGTTCTACCTGTGTCCACTTAAAAGTCAACCAATTTGTTCCCCATTGTCAGTTTACCTGGGACACCGGTGGGGAATCTGAAGTGGGCAGTGTAAGTCCAAGGGGGTGCTCTTGGCCCTTCGAAGTGAAGGGAGCAGGAGGAGCCAATGTTGCCAGAGGCACCCAGGATTGTATAAGAATCAATTATGCAGGCAGTACCCAAGGTGGTGCAGAAACAAGAGGAGGGGGAAGGGAGGGCAGAGATGGGAGGTCATCTTCCTGCTGCCAGGAAGGCTGGAGGCAGGTCAAAGCCCAGAGAGCAGAGAAAGAGCTTTTCTGGTACTAAAGCCTGTTAGCTCATACAGATGACTAGATGCAGGTGTTTTTTCCCCATCAGCAAGGTGGAATGGGGAGTCTATATCTGGCCAGAGAAAACAGGGAACTTCCCTGAAACAAAAGGAGTTTTGGCAGCTGCTTGAGAATATTCCTTTTAAAGTTCCTGTCCCAAGGTAGACTCACCAGAGACAATTGGCTCCAATTATCATAGCCATTAACCTGGGAAATGAATGAAGGAGAAGCTCCCACATACAGCTAGAGGAACCTGGGTCTATAAGGAGGAACAAAGAGTGTCAGCATCCCCTTCGTTAGGGATGGCCTGTGTTTCCTCCATCAAACTGGGTTTATTCAGAGAAGGCCTGTTTAGACAATCATCCAATATATCAGGAGGGAGTTTCTCAGCCTGGTGAGTTGCCAAACATATTCTGCAAGAGGCCCTTAGGTCGGGATCCTGATTTAGGGCTATTCAGGCCTGGACCTAGGGTACCTCAGTCCATTTTCCCTGTTTCCTGCAGAAGGGATCTAACAAAAGGTTATCCTGAAGGTTAATGTCCAATTAATGGGCCATATTTCCTCATACCCTAAGGAATAATGAGGCCTTGCAGTGCTAGAGAAGACCTGTCGTTTTTTAAAACTTGCAATCCTAATTGGTTCCAGTAGGTTGAAAGGCATGCCAAAGGAGAGTCCTTGGGGACCAAAGAAGCAGCCTAGAGAAGGTCCATTACCAAACATCCATATGATCTGGTCCACTACCACCCTACTCCTGGGTGCTGTCCTACACAGGATGTGTCTTTGACACTAGGAACCTGTGACATACTATAGTTTTCATTTGGCTTCACTCTTGGGTTGTACCTTATGTGGGATTGGACAAATTTTTGATGACACGTATCCACAATTATAGTATCATACCCACTAGTTTCACTGCCCTAAACAACTTCTGTGCTGCATCTATTTATCCCTCCTCCTCCCCTGCCCTAAGTCCTGACAGTCACTGATCTTTTTACTGTCTCCATCATCTTGCCTCTTCTGGAATGTCATATAGTTGGAATCATAGTGTATGTAGCCTTTTTATATTGCCTTTTTGTTTTTTACCTAATAACATCTGTTTAGGTTTTCATCCATGTCTTTTCATAGATTGATACCTTATTTCTTTATAGCCCTGAATAATATTCCATTGTCTGGATGTACCACGATTTTCTTATCCATTCACCTACTGATAGACACCTTGGTAACTTCTTACTGTTGGAAATTATTATTAAAACCGTTCTAATCACCCATGTTCAGGGTTTCGTGTGGGTAAAAGTTTTCTACTTTTTGGATAATGAGGAGCATGATTACTGGATCGTAGGATAAGAGTTTGTAAGAAACACCCAACTCTCTCCAAATGTACCACCATTTTGGATTCCCTCTTGGAATGAGTGAGTTTCTGTTGCTCCACATCCACAACAGCATTTAGTGTAGTCCGTGTCCTAGATTCTGGCCATTCTAACAGGTGTAGTGGTATCTCACGGTTGTTTCAATTTGCATCTACCTTGTGACATATGATGTAGAGCACGTTTTCATATGCTTATTTGCCATGTGTATATCTTTCTGTTGTGGCATCTGTTAAAGTCATTGCCCCATTTTTCTATCAGGTTGTTTGTTTTCTTACTGTTGAGTTTGAAGAGTACTTGACATATTTTAGATAACAGTCCTTTCCAGGTGTGTCCTTTACAAATATTTTCTACCAGTCTGTGGCTTCTCTTTCTGTTCTTTAAAAAAATTTTTTTGATGTTTACTTACTTAGAGAGAGAGAGAGGGAGCACAAGTGTGAGAACATAAGCGGGGAAGGGCAGAGAGAGAGTGAGACACAGAATCTGAAGCAGGCTCCAGGCTCCAAGCTGTCAGCACAGAGTCTGACATGGGATTTAAACTCACAAACTGCGAGATCACGACCTGAGCCAAATTCGGACACTTAACCAAGGGAGCCACCCAGGCGCCTCCTCTTCTTGTTCTTTTGATGAGGATGACTTCTTGTTTGTTTTTGCTCCTTAATATTTTATTTGAAGCATTCGTGTCCAAAACTTAATACTAGGTATGAGAAAACAAAGCAAAGCTGTTTGAGAATTTGCCCTGAAAACATTTGGTGTACTTAGCTTTGTATAATAACATTGAAGCTATAGTTGCAACTATGTGCTCATTCCTGGCATAAAGACATGCTGAATCAAGTGTTGATGTAGGAGAGTTTGGATGCAAATTTTCTGATAAAAATTATATATCAACTATAATTTAATGTTTTGAAATTCATTCCTAATTGTACAGTAGTCTCATGAAAATGCTTCTTTTTTAAAATTTTTTTTGAGAGAGAACATGCATGCGCAGGGGGGAGGAGCAGAGAGGGAGTGAGAGAGAATCCCAAGCATGTTCCATGCTCAGTGTGGAGCCCAACACGGGTCTCCATCCCATTACCTTGGGATCATGACATGAGCCAAAATGAAATTAGACACTCAACCAGCTGAGCCACTCAGGCAACCCAAAAATGGTTCTTGTTTAATGAAAAATATTTGAGAGCTTCAGAAATGTTCTCAGGATGTCGAATCTCCTGATTATCCTTTTCTCTTAAAGGGCTCATCATGTCATTCCTCCTGTTCATTTTCTCTCTTTCAGATGTTTCTGCTCTAACTCTCTGACACCCTCCTTTGCCATTTTATGAGTGATTTTAATACTTTCCAGCATCAGTGCTCTTGGCAGCGTGAAATCTTACACCCCATAGACCATCGAAAGCAGAAGCCAACATCAAGAACGTTGCAAGGAGGGTGAGGAATAACCCCTTGAATGAATTAGAGAGGATACTTGAGAACATTACCCAAGGACAAAACTTTCTAGGGAAAGAATTGGTGTGTTTTCAGTTGTATAAGGCTTAGTTGGATCCTGGGGGAAGCACGACTTTGTCATTGCATTTATGTGGAGGTTACATGTGGGTTTAGAAAATGCGTGTGGTGCTCTGCTGAACACATGACAAAGCCATTACAGTGATCAGTGGTACATGCAGCAGGTTCTTTAGGAAACATCCTTCTGCTAATGGCCAGTGCTAGTTCCCTCAGCGTCATCCTACCCATAGATCCTAATGAGGATCCCCATGGTTCAGTCTGAAACAACTTACTGTTTTAGGACTAAGATGACATTTTCTAACCCATACACCACCAGGGCCATGATAGTTGCTGCTTCCATCCCTTCTGAAATGGACAAGTCCTCTCAGGACTTCACTACTCACTTCTGAGGAGAAGCCTGTTGATCTCATCAGCCCTCTTTGCTGCATAACTTGTGGGATCAACACCTGACTCTTCTAAGTCATTGCCTTTTTGTTATCTACTGTACAGGGCTTTAAGAATGGTTAGTGGTCATTCTGGGGGGCATCCCAAGTGGGAGAGGGACTGGGGAGTGAACTCAGTGACTGGAGGTATCCTGAGCCTCTTGATGTGGTAGGTGGTTCCACAGATGAATGCACATGTACAAATTTCATTGAGCTGTTTTACGGTATGTGTGAAAATTAAATTGTGTGTTTTATAAACTCAATTAAAATATTATTTTAAAATAATTTTGATAAGAATGAAGCATACTTAAAAGCAAGTGCATCTAGCAGTGATGGTTAGAACCTTATGAATATACTAAAATCCACCATGATAAATTACATGCTGTGCAAATATCTTTTTCTTTACTTTCCTAAAAAACTTTTAACTGAAGTACAAAATATCTGCATAAAAGTGCTCAATGAATTAACCCACGTGTGTAAATATCTCAATTAAAATATCCACCCCAGAGTGAGTCTGTGATCATTACAAATTGTTCAGCTTCTCTATAGCCTCAGATTATTCATCCTAAACTCAGCTGTTGTCTTACTGTGACAGAGAAGGGGGAATGGATGTTGGGTGATGATTATCATCTTGGCTCTAAATGGCCTGAAGGTCTAGACCAAGTCCACCTCTCAGTGACCCCTGGCATCCAACCCCTAAAACTCAGTAGTGTGTGCAAGACCCTTCTGAGAGTTCCTCTGGTGCGAACTTCCCCCCCCCCCAGGATGTCCCCCTCACCTGTTGAAGTCCCGTTTATCCTTCAGATATCAGGACAAGTAGGACTTTTTTAGGGGAAGTATTCTTGTTCTCTTAAAGTAGGTAATTTCCTTCTAAAGTGTATCTTCATGGCCTTATCTGGTTTTCCCCTTAATAGCACTTGTTTCAGTTTCTGGCTATATTCTTACTATACGGTTATTAGACTAAATTTTTTTGCTCTGCTCTATCTGATTCCCATTCGGCTGGGCTGCGTGTTCTGGCTCACCACGATGTACCTTGCTCAGAAGAGAATAGGCTTTCCGTTAGTACTCATGGAGTGAATGAATGAATAAATCAGAAACTTGGATACAGGCAAGGATACAGGGAACCTTTGCATTGTTCCTTCAGTTGTTCCTTAGCACACGTGGAAACTAGGTCTTGGATCTCTAGTTCATAATATCTCCACATTGACATTTTAGAAAATACTTCAAAGTATACAAAATGTTGACTTTGTTCATACCTCTGTGTGCCACCTAGCTACATGTTGGAGTGAGGCATATGTTTTAAAGTTTATTGATTTATTTTGAGAGTGTAAGGAGGGGCTCGGAGAGAGGGGGAGAGAGAGAATCCTAAGCAGGCTCCATGCTGAGCGTGGAGCGTGATGTGGGGCTCAATCTCATGAACGTTGAGTTCATGACCTGAGCCAAAATCAAGAGTCAGACGTTTAATAGACTGAGCCACCCAAGCACCCCTAGAGTGAGGCATATTAATTAACCTGAAAGCCTCATAAGCTGAGGCTTATTACTGAGGCAGTAATACAATAGGATAGGTAGGAGGCAATCTTCAACTTCAGATCTGAAAATCTTATTGGCTTTGTTACAATTACAGCCCATGTGCCAAAAACCATGCAGCCTGAACATTAGAATGAAACAGGTGAGCTCAATTTCAGGGGGAGGGGGGCCAGATGGCGAAGTAGGGAGCTCTGTAATTTTCACCGGCCCACATCTATCAAACTAGGAAGGACTGAAGCCACAATACTCTGATCTACAAGAGTGGGAGGAACAGACACAGAGTTCCCAAAGGAGACAGCCTCATAGGTGCTTGAGTGAGTGCAAACCAAGGAAGATAAAAAAAGGGCCGGGACCTGGAGGCTTGGAAAGGAGGGAGCCCCACTCCGTGCAGAGATGAGGGAAGAGAAAGAGAGGCTGAAAACACTCATAGAGCTATATCTAGGGAAGAGAAAAACCTAGGCCTGGGACAGAGAGGGATCCTATCATCCCATCTATAACCACAGGGTGCGGGGAGAGAGATCCATCCCCTTTAGCTGGTGCATTTTCCTTGGGCTCAGCAACCTGATCCCAGGCTGTGCCAGGAGAAATTGCTCCCCTACTCGCCCCCCCACTTGATCCCTGGCTAGGAAGCTGTCCGGCTTGCAGGAGTACATTTTATCTCAGGTGCTATCATTAAAGTGCTTGGACTAGTATTTATAAATGAGGCGGGACTTGGAAAATATAACTTGGCCCGCCCGTGGCACAGGGAGATCGGACCCCAAAGAGTGGGTTGCAACCCTTGGTTTGAGAAAGGATTGGGGCACCACCATTCTTCTCCCCACAACTATCAAGGCGGGGCCTTGTGGAGCAGCCCGAGAGATCTACATACACCAAACCATGCTCATCCGCTCTGGAGAGCTGTCTTTTTTTTTTTGTTGTTCTTTTTTTCTTTTTCTCCTTCCCCCCTCCCCCCCTTCCAGAGCCCAGGAAAGACCAACGTTGATGTATTGCCGGGATTAGATCAATTCTTGCATTCAGATATATTTTCCCTTATCTCATTCTTATCTCTCCCCTCCACTGGTTTTATGCTTTTAGACTGTTCTTTGTCTTTTGTTGTTTTGGTCCCCCCCCCCATTTTTATTCTTTTCTTTTTTTTTCTTTCCCCTTTTGGTTTGCTTGTTTGTCTGATTTGTCTGTGCATTTGCGTGCTTTTGTTCCCTGAGTGTTTGTCTGTCTGTTTTCCTTTTCAGGGCTACCTCAAGAAATAAGCCAAAGTACACATGGTGGAGAGTCCCAAATATCACTGAGTGGGGAAATAAAATAACCAAAGGCACAAGAGAAACCGAGAGACACCATTAAAAGAACACTTCCTGATCAGACAGGCCCTAGGCAGTCAATGAGCCTCATTTAATATAGCAATACTAACAGGTGCACAGTGCATAACGAGCTTTTAATACTGACAAGAGACAGAAAGCTAGCCAAAATGAAGAAATGGAAGAACTCTCCTCTAAGGAAATTCCAGGAAGAAGAACTGTCATAACATTAATTAGACATTAACATAGAACAACTGTCATAAATTGTCATAACATTAACATAGAACAACTGTCATAAAATTATTCGCTGGGCTTGAAAAAAGCATGGAAGTCATCAGAGAAGCTATTGATACAAAGACGAAGGACATTGAAAATTGCTGTGACGAGTTAAAAAATGCTATAAATGAGGTGCATAATAAAATGGAGGCGGCCACTGCAAGGATTGAAGAGGCAGAAAGGAGAATAGGTGAATTAAAGACCCAGTTATAGAAAAAGAGGAAGCCGAGAAAAAGAGAGAGCAATTGATCCAGGAGCATGAAAGAAGAATACGAGACCTGAGTGATACAATCAAACGGAACAATATCCGTATCATAGGAATTCCTGAAGGTGAAGAAAGAGAAAAAGGTCCTGAATGGGTGCTTGACAAAATATAGCCAAGAACTTCCCCAATCTGGGGAAGGAAATAGACATTGAAATCCAAGAGGCACAGAGAACTCCCCTCAGACGTAACGTAAATCGATCTTCAGCACAAAATAACATAGTGAAACTTGCAAAATATAAGGATAAAGAGAGAATTCTGAAAGCAGCTATGGACAAAAGGGCCCTAACATACAAAGGGAAACCTATCAGTGGTTACAGACCTATCCACTAAAACTTGACAGGCCAGAAAGGAATGGCAGGAAATCTTCAATGTGATGAACAGGAAAAATATGCAGCCAAGAATCCTTTATCCAGGAAGCCTGTCATTCAAAATAGAAGGAGAGATAAAGGTGTACCCAAATACACAAAAATTGAGAGAATTCATCACCACTAAACCAGCCCTACAAGAAATCCTAAGGGGGACTCTATGAGGGAAATGTTGCAAGGAATACAAGGTACCAGAGACA
This sequence comes from Cryptoprocta ferox, assembly GCA_028646485.1. Classification (NCBI taxonomy): domain Eukaryota; kingdom Metazoa; phylum Chordata; class Mammalia; order Carnivora; family Eupleridae; genus Cryptoprocta; species Cryptoprocta ferox. The sequence goes on from CM053561.1 coordinate 17,167,268, forward strand.
CCACTACAAGCATGAATGCTACAGAGAACACAATGAAACTAAACCCATATTTCTCAATAATAACACTGAATGTAAATGGACTAAATGCTCCAATCAAATGACATAGGGTAGCAGAATGGATAAAAAAAACAATATCCATCTGTTTTGTGTCTAAAGGAGACTCATTTTAGACCTGAGTACACCTTCAGATTGAAAGTAAGGGAATGGAGAAATATCTATCATGAGAATGGAAGTCAAAAGAAAGCCAGAGCAGCCATACTTATATTGGACAACCTGGACTTTAAAGTAAAAGCAGTCAAAAAACATGAAGAAGGACATTATATAATAATTACAGGGTCTCTCCATCAGGAAGAGCTAACAATTATAAACATCTACATGCTGAATTCCAGAGCACTCAAATACATACAACAATTAATCACAAACAGAAACAATCTTATTGATCAGAATGTGCTAATTGCAGGGGATTTTAATACTCCACTTACAACAATGGATAGATCAACCAGACAGAAAATCACTAAAGAAACAATGGACATGAACGACCATTGGAACAGATGGATTTGACAGATATATTTAGAACTCTACATCCTGAGGCTAGGGAATTCCCTTTCTTTCTTCTCAAGTGAGCATGACACATTCTCCAAGATAGATCAAATATTGGGTCATAAAGCAGCCCTCCATAAATATAAACGAATTGAGATCATACCATGCACACTTTCAGATCACAGTGCAATGAAACTTGAAATAAATCACAGGAAAAAGTCTGAAAAACCTCCAAAAATGTGGAGGTTAAAACCAACCCTACTAAAGAATGATTGGGCCAATCAGGCAATTAGAGAAGACATTAATAAATATATGGAAACAAATGAAAATGAAAATAAAACAATCTAAACTCTCTGGGATGCAGCAAAGGCAGTTAGTTCTAAGAGGAAAGTATATTGCAATCCAGGCCTATTTCAAGAATCTAGAAAAAGCACAAATACAAAATCTAACAGTGCACCTAAAGGAACTAGAAGGAGAGCAGCAAGAGCTCCCCAAACCCAGCAGAAGAAGAGAAATAATAAAGATCAGGGCAGAAATAAACAATATAGAATTAAAAAAAAAACCACAGTTGAACAGATCAATGGAATCAAAAGTTGTTTTTTTTGAAAAAATAAAATTGATAAACCTCTAGCCAGTCTCCTCAGAAAGAAAATAGAGAGCATCCAAATAGACAAAATCATGAATGGAAGTGGGTCTATTAAAACCAATCTCTCAGAAATACAAGCAATTATCAGGGAATACTATGGCACAACAGACACATGAAATGATGCTCAGTGTCACTCATCATCAGGAAAATACAAATCGAAACCACACTGAGGTACCGCCTCACGCTGGTCAGAGTGGCTAAAATGAACAAATCAGGAGACTACAAATGCTGGCGAGGATGTGGAGAAACGGGCACCCTCCTACACTGTTGGTGGGAATGTAAACTGGTACAGCCACTCTGGAAAACAGTGTGGAGGTTCCTCAAAAAATTAACAATAGAACTCCCCTATGATCCAGCAATAACACTGTTAGGGATTTACCCAAGGGATACAGAAATGCTGATGCATAGGGGCACATGTACCCCAATGTTCATAGCAGCACTTTCAACAATAGCTAAATCTTGGAAAGAGCCTACTGTCCATCAATTGATGAATGGATCAAAAAGATGTGGTTTATATATACAAAGGAATGCTACATGGCAATGAGAAAGAATGAAATTTGGCCATTTGTGGCAACATGGAATAGACCTCGAGGGTGTCATGTTAAGTGAAATAAGTCAGGCAGAGAAGGAGAGATACCATGTGTTTTCACTCATATGTCTAACAGGAGAAACTTAACAGAGGACCATGGGGAGGGGAAGGGGGAAAAAGAGGGAGAGGGAGGGAGGGAGGCAAATCATGACAGACTCTTGAATACTGAAATCAAACTGAGGGCTGAAGGGTTAGGGGGAAAGGGGAAGGGGAGTGATGGACATGGAGGAGGGCACTTGTGGGGAAGAGAGCTGGATGTTATATGGAAACCAACTTGACAATAAACTATATAACAAAAAAGAATGAAACAGGTGATAATTCAACCCTGAAGTCCCTGCAGTAGCTGGTGACATGGGACAAATTACTTCCACCATTGGAGTCTGTGTTACATTAGAGAAACTGGGGAAGTAACTATATACTTTCTAATCCTTTATGAAGTGTAAGAGTCATGATGTGTGGAAGTGACTCTGTACCATGCTTGTACACAGAAACAGCTTAATCTGTGGTAACCTTCCTACCATTATGAGAGTGGGAGTTACTGAAAGCAGAGACCCTGTCTGTTTGTTCTCTACTGTGTCCCTAAGACCTTGAATCTTATCTGACACATAGCAGGCACTTAACATTTGTTGAATGAATATTTGGCAGTCTTGGAGAGAAGGCAGAAGGAGGAATGGGACATATTTATTTGTAAAAAAAAAAAGTGATTTTTCTAGAAAAATATTTACATTATCCTATATCACCCCATTTCCATGTATATTTAGACAATAGAGAGTCTTTGCTTCTTTTTCCTAAAACATGCTCATATAATGGGGAATAGGATGCAGAATTTGCCTGAAGGTTTCAGATGAAGCCCCAGAGCTCAGGAAGGACTCAACATATTCCCTCTCCCCTGATCAGAGGCAGTGAGGTAAGAAACTCTGGGGAGCACGTGACTGTCATATTTATTTTTTTGATTATTTATTTTTGAGAGAGATAGGAAGAGAGTCAGAGTGCGAGTGGAGGAGAGGCAGAGAGAGAGGGAGACACAGAATCTGAAGCAAGCTCCAGGCTCCGAGCTGTCAGCACATAGCCCAATGTGGGGCTCAAAATCACGAACTTCGAGATCATGATCTGAGCTGAAGTCGGATGCTTAACCCACTGAGCCACCCAAATGCCCTTTGACTGTCCTATTTCTTACATGGAGTGCCCATTCTTCATGGTTGGAGCCCAAGACAAAGGCAAGTGACAGGTATCTGTGCTCCCTGAGACACTTATCCTACATACCAAAGGAGGATGTGGCACTCCAAAATATGACATGTGATGGCCTGGGTTACCCAGCCCTGCCAGTTGCTCAGAAACCAAGAAGGAGTCATTGATCTTTCAGGTACCCAATCGGGCCGGTGAGGTGGAGAATGCCCTAGTGGACCACCTGGCAGTAGCTGAATCAGCTGTGGTGAGCAGCCCTTACCCTATTTGAAGGGAGGTAAGGACAAAGACACAGAGGTTATCATGTCTGTGTGTGGGCACCTGGAAGGCAGGTGCAGGAAAGATATTTTCCAGGCCATGACTCCCCAGCCTACCACCTAGGGTGGAGGGAGGGCAGAGTGCATGTGCACTTACACTGTTTGGTCACCAGAGGGCACTGTGGCCCCAACTGTGTGTGAGAAATGATGCTTGTGAGTGCTGCTCCTGCTGCTGCTCCCAATCTCTTGTTGAATGAGCTTGTACTATGTGCCAACTCATTTCCCCCTCACAACAGCCTAATTCATTAAGGATTCTGATACCCCCCCCTTTTAATAGTAAAGAAGCATAAAGAGATTAAATAACTTGCCCAATCACAAAGGAGGTGGAACAGGAATCTGAGAGGTCTGTCTTCAGAGCATGCATTCATTGACCCAACAAGTGTGTCCTTGAGTACTTACTATGCACAAGTCCCTGTGTCCTGTAATAGGGATATAAATAATTTAAAAATAGTTAATTACATGTATTTCATTCCCACAGAACTCTATAATAATAGTAAAAATGGTGATGATAATGATAGGAATACAAATACTTTAAACTGGCTTCATGTTTTGCATGTATTATCTCAATGAATCTTGACATAAATGCAGTGAGGGGGAAGCTATGCTATCCCCACATCATAGAGAAGGACATAAAGGCTGAGAGGTTATTTTCTAAGGCAAAAAGTAGAAATTGGAAGAATGGAAATTGGTCCTGTTTTTTTTTCCCCAAAGGCTCGACTCTCAACTTATTTTTCCGTTTATTTGATAAACATTTATTTTTTAAACTATGCAATTGTTTGCCACTCACCCTGAGCCTCCACTCTGGTTCTGCACTGCAGATGGTAAAGGCATTTATTGTCCTGACCCAGGAATTCCTCTTCCATGGCCAGGACCAGCTCACGCAGAGGCTGCAGCAGCATGTGAAGTCAGTGACAGCCCCGTATAAGTACCTGAAGAAGGTGAGTGAGGGCAGATGGATGGGATCCGGTCTCCTCCACTGGTTCCTGGGATTCTGCTGCCCCAAATCCCCTCAGGTGGCTGGGGTGAAGCAATGGAATGAACATTTTCCTATGCAGAAGAAGCAATTCAACATAGGGATTTAGGGGAACCAGCTCAATCAGATGGAACCTCTGTCCTATGACAGAAACATGGCTGGCATATCAACGTAAAGAAAAGATGAAACAAGTGCCCAGAGGTATCAAGAAGAGTATTTGTGAGGAGTTAAGATGGCAAAGCTGCATGGAGATCCTGAGCTTGCCTCATCCCTGAAAGAGCCAGATCAGCACGAAATCATTTCGAACACCTAGGAAATGGATCTGAGGACTGACAACAATCGGCATAACTTGAGCAACAGAATTCGGCATGTACAAGGTGCAGAGAGGTAAACTGGGGAAGAGACAAGCAGGGGAGGGGAGGGAGATGTTTTTTTCAAAGAGAAGATAGAGAAAGAGAAAGGGGAAGAGTGCGGTGCATCGGGATCATGCAAGAAAAGCACTCCCCTGAAAGTAGCTGGAGAGAAAGAGAAAGACTAAAAATGCTCACAGGGGACTGAACAAGAAATCAGTTCCCCAAAACCTTTGACAGTAGGAAAGGAGAGGGTTTCAATACCACCAGGATTCTATGAACAGTGGAGTGCAGAGTCTGAAATTTTGAAACTCAGTGCTTGGCATGCCCTGGTGAGGAAGTAGGGGGACTCCCCAGGTGCAGGCAGTGGGGTCTTAGCGGTCCATGTGCCACATAGGGAGAAGTGATTCCTGTGCTTTGAGTGCATTTGGTAGAGGCCCTGTGGCCTCCCCACAGACAAAGATCTCATGTGGACCCCAGTGAGCACCCACATTTGCTGGTATTGGGACAAAGACACCAGAGTGAAGCCTGGCACCGGCTATGTGTTGTGATTTGCCATAATCTCTGAATCTCTGCTGCTGTGCTATTGCATGAATATTTTCTGGGCAAGCCTTTACCCAACCATTGCTCAGCGAGACCCTCCCCCAGAGAGGCAGTGCTTGTCCAAGCCACAGGTGTCTCTGAAGTGTGGGATTTTGAAACACAACTCCATCTGAGATAAAACTCTAGAGGAAGGTGCTGCCTTGTAGCAGACAGTGTGGACATGACAGAGTAGAAGCAGGGAGTGGACAGAGGCCTGAGACAAGGGAGAGCTGCTTGATCGAGGGTTGGTGAGGGGGTTAAGTTCCTGTGCCAGAGACTAGGGAGTTAGGTAAAGCTATTTCCAGTTCTCCCATGCACACACATGCCCACACCCACGCCAGTAAGCTAAATTAGTGGAGAACAAAACCATTACCAACCCTTGCCCAGCCGCCCCCTTCAAGCACATCCCCTAGAAGACCAGCACAAATCACTTCACTTGCTTAGTGTAGGGACTATAGAGGGCTTCATAGTTTCAGTTCTAGGTTAAACTGGATGTAACTTCATTTGGGTTTCATTCTGTTACCTGGTTCATTTATTTGTACATTTTCTTCTGTTTTGGCTTAACAGAAAATGACCATCACCAAGGCATATCATATCAAATTCAGAAAATACACAGACAAGGAAAGAATTATTAAAGCAGCAAGGGAAACAAATGTCCTTAACATACAAGGGAAGAGAGATCAGATTTACAGCAGACCTGTAAACAGAAACTTGGCAGGCCAGAAAGGATCACAGGATATATTTAATGTGCTGAGTCCGAGAAATATGCAGCCAAGAATTCTTTATCCAGAAAAGCTGTCATTCAAAACAGAAGGAGAGATAAAAAATTTTGAAAAGTGTTCCATTCAAAAAATAAAGGAGTTTGCAATCACTAAACCAGCCTTGCAAGAAATTTTAAGGGGGAATCTTTGGAGAAAAGACAAAACGAAACAGAAAAGACCAAAAGCAACAAATATTAGAAAGGACCAGACAACATTATCAGAAACACCAAATCTACAGGCAACACAATGGCACAAAATTCATAGCTTTCAGTACTCAATCTAAATGTCAATGGACTAAACACTCCAATCCAAAGACATAGGGCATCACAAAGGATAAGAAAACAAGATCCATCTATATGCTACCTACAAAAGACTCAGTGTAGACCTAAGGATACATGAAAATTAAAAATAAGGGGATGGAGAATCATCTGTCATGCTAATGGTCATCAAAAGAAAGCCAGAGTAGCCATACTTATACCAAGCAAACTACATTCTAAAATAAAGACTATAACAAGAGATGAAGAAGGGCATTATACCATAATTAAGGAGTCTATCCACCAAGAAAATCTACAATTGTAAACATTTATACCCCCAACGTGATTGCACTTAAATATATAAATCAATTAATCAATCACAAACATAAAAAGGAAGAAAAGTCTCAAATACAGAACCTAACCTTACACTTAAAGGAGCTTGAAAAAGAATAGCAAATAAAGCCCAAATAGGCAGAAGAAGGGAATAATAAGATTAGGGAAGAAATCATTGAGACTGAAATCAACAAACAAACCAACCACAAAAAAACAAAAGAGTAGAACAGTTCAACAAAACCAGGAAATGGTTCTTTGAAATAATTAACAACACTGATAAACCCCTAGCCAGATTGATCCAAAGGAAAAAGAAAATGACCCAAATAATTAAAATCATGAATAAAAGAGGAGATATCACAGCCAACATCACAGAAATACAAACAGTAAGAAGATCATACTATGATTAATTATATGCCAACAAATTGGGCAATCAGGAAGAAATGGACAAATTCCTAGGAACATATAAACTACCGAAACTGAAACAGGAGGAAATAGAAACTTTGAACAGTTCCAAAACCACTAAAGAAATTGAACCAGTAATCAAAAATCTCCCAAAAAAGAGTCCAGGTCCAGATGGCTTTCCAGAGGTATTCTACCAAACATTTAAAGAAGAGTTACCACCTATTCTTTGGAAGCTGTTCCAACAAACAGAAATCAATGGAAAACTTCCAAACTCATTCTATGAGTCCAGCATTACCTTTATTCCAAAACCAGACAAAGACTGCACTACAAAGGAGACCAATTTCCCTCATGAACTTGGATGAAAAATTCTCAACAAGATACCAGCCAAGCGGATCAAGCAATACATTAAAAGAATTATTCACCCTGATCAAGTGGGATTTATTCCCAGGATGCAGGGCTGATTCAATATCCACAAACTAATGAATGTGATTCATCACATTAATAAAAGGATAAAAACCACATGATCCTCTCAATAGATGTAGAAAAAGCATTTGACAAAATACAGGATCATTTCTTGATACAAACCATCAAGAAAGGAGGGATAGAAGGATCATACCTCAAGATCATAAAGGCCATATAAGAAAGACCCGCAGCTAATATTCTCATCAATGGTGGAATACAACGAGGATGTTCATTATCACCACTCTTATACAACATAGTATTGGAGGTCCTAGCCTCAGCAATAAGACAATACAAAGAAATAAAAGGCATCCAAATAAGCAAGGAAGTGGTCAAACTTTCACTGCTCGTAGATGACATGATACTCTATGTGGAAAACCCCAAAACCTCACCACAAACTGCTAGAACTGATACATGAATTCAGCCAAGTCGCAGGATACAATATCAGTATACAGAAATAGGTTGCATTTTTATACATCAATAATGAAGCAGAGGAAAGAGGAATCAAGGAATTGATCTCATTTACAATTGCACCAACCACAATAAAATCCATAGGAATAAACGTAAGCAAAGGGGTGAAAAATCTCTAAACTGAAAACTATAGACAGTGTATGAAAGAAATTGAAGAAGACAAAGAAAAATGGAAAAATATTCCATGCTCATGGATAGAAAGATCAGATATTGTTAAATTGTCAATACTATCTAAAGCAATCTACATATTCAATGCAATCCCTATCAAAATAACACCAGTATTCTTTGCAGAGCTAGAATAAACATTCTTAAAATTTGTATGGAATCAGAAAAGACCCTGAATAGCCAAAGCAATCCTGAAAAAGAAAACCAAGGCTGGAGGCATCACAATTCCAGACTTCAAGCTCTGTTACAAAGTTGTAATCCTCAAGACAGTATGGTACTGGCATAAAAACAGACACTTAGATCAATGGAACAGAATAGAGAACCTGGAAATGGACCCACAAACCTATGGCCAACTAATTTTTGACAAAACAATAAAGAATATATAATAGAAAAGACAGTCTCTTCAGCAAATGGTACTAGGAAAACAGGACAGTGACATGCAGAATAAACGTGGACCACTTTCTTACACCATACACAAAAGCAAACTCAAAATGGATGAAAGACCTAAATGTAAGGCAGGAAGACACCAAAATGCTAGAGGAGAAAACAGGCAACAACCTCTCTGACTTCGGCTGCATCGACTTCTTACTTGTCATGTCTCTGGAGCCAAGAGAAAAAAAAGCAAAACTGAACTCTTGGGACCTCATCAAGATAAAAAGCTTCTGCACAGCAGAGAAAACAATCAGCAAAACTAAAGGGCAACCAATGGATTGGGAGAAGATACTTTCAAATGACGTTATCTGATAAAGGATTAGTATCCAAAATCTATAAAGAACTTATCAAACTCAACACCTAAAGAGCAAATAATCCAGTGAAGAAATGGGCAAAAGACATGAAAGACAGTTTTCCAAAGAAGACATCCAGATGTCTAACAGACACATGAAAAGATGCTCAACATGACTCTTCATGAGGGAAATACAAATCAAAACCACAATGAGATACTCCCTCACACCTGCCAGAACAGTTAAAATTAAGAACTCAGGCAACAACAGATGTTGGCGAGGATACAGAGAAAGACGAAGCCTTTTGCACTGCTGGTGGGAATGCAAACTGGTGCAGCCACCCTGCAAAAGATATGAAGGTTCTTCAAAAAATTAACAATAGAACTACACTACGACCCAGAAATTCACTACTAGGTTTTAATCCATAGGGTAGAGGACTGCTCATTCAAAGGGGAACATGACCCCAATGTTTATAGCAGCACTATCAAAATAGCCAAAGTATAAAAATAACCCAATTGTCTATTGACTAATGAATGGATAAAGAAGATTTGATACACACACACACACACACACACACACACACACACAATCGGATAGTACTCATCAATCAGAAAGAATGAAATCTTGCCACTTGCAATAATGAAGATGAAACTACAGTGTATTATGCTAAGGTAAATAAGTCAGAAAAAGACAAATATCACATGATTTCACTCATATGTGGAATTTAAGAAACAAAACATATGAACGTAAGGGAAGCAAAAATAATATAAAAACAGTGGGAGATCATAAGAGACTCTTAAATCAGGAGAACAAACAGAGGGTCATTGGTGGGGTGTTGGGTGGGATGGGCTAAATGAGCAAGGGCCATTAAGGAGGACACTTTTGGGGATGATCCCTGGGTGTTGTATGTAAGTGATGAATCACTAAATTCTATTCCTGAAATTAAAACAATCAGATTATTTGTAATCTTTCAAAGTTTGAAAAAACTTGAAATCAACAACTGCCACACTTTTTAAAAACATAAGAAATACATTCTAAATTGCAATGCTATATGTATATAAAGATACAGAGCAAACAAAAGTTAACAAATATTTATTCTAGCAAACATTCCATTCTGATAGTTTTTATTTACTTCATTTGTTTTCAGTGCCCTGTGTAACCTATGGAAATGTCCAGCAATCGAGAAGGGATTGAATTATTCATGGTATTTAATGTTGTCCTATAATTTAAAAAGATGATGCAGATCTTTTTATTTGCAAAATAAAAATAGCACAACAATATCTTATTAAGAGTAAAAAGCAGGGTGTGAGTGAATATACATAATATTATCCTATTTGTTGAAAAACAGTTTGAAAGGCAACATATGCCACAGGCTTAACCTTTCCTTCTTTTCTTTTGTAATAGTTGCTGTATTTTCTGAATGTTTATGATCAAGACACAAAGCGATACAACTAACATTTATTGAGCATTCACTATATGTGCCAGGCCCTGGACTCAAAGTTTTATATGTTTTATTATTTCATTTAATCCCCTTCAAATCTAAGATGGTGTAACCATCCATTTTATGGAGTGGAAATGGAGGTTCAGAGACTCCAAATAAATTGCCTGAGGTTGGAGTTAATAAAAGGATGGAGCTGGAACTCCAACCCACGTGTATCTCACAACAGAGTTTGTGCTTCGAATGTTAGGCTATGCTGCCTCATAGAGAGGAGAACGGAGGATGCATACCAGTTAGGTTGGACTAGATGTTATTGTGGGTAACCAATAGCCCAAAGTCTTAATGGCTTATAATAAGGGAAGTATCTTCCTTGCTCATGCCACATCTCCACCTTGGTCCTCCTGGGACTAGGATAAAAGAGCACCCACCATAGGTAACTACCAGGTGCCATAAGAGATGGACAGAGAGGTGGGCAGATGCAGTTGTTCCCACGTGCTGTGTTTGAGGTGGCACACTTCACTCCCATTTCCATTTCACTGGTCAGAGCACATCACAGGGCTGCGTCCAGCTTACCTGGTCAGAGGACAATGTGACATTGTTCGTGGAGTCTAGTGAGGCCACCAACATAGTGCCAGCCTGTCTGGGGGACTGTGCATGGGTCACTGGTAGGAAATGACAGCAGGACTCAGGATGGGTTTGCTTCATCCTCGACCAGGTGAAATTTGTCCCAGAGTTTCCCAAAAACATCCCTGACAAAATTAAAGCACTGAACTTCAGAAAAAGGAGTTTGGTCAGATGTAATCAGCAAAACATTCAAAAGCCAGTATGTGATCTTAGCCAAATCCCTGATTGCCGCAATTTCCCCACTATGCAGAGGATGAGGAGGGAGTGTTGGGCATTGTTTTGTAAGAGCATCAGGAGTGCCCACAATCCAGCATTTTTGTTCTTTTAAATTAATATCAGTTATTTTCCTTCCTCCAAGTCCCTGAGTGGGTGCTCTGAATGTGGTCTGGGTAAGAAAACACTGACATCAGCATCCAAGGTGACCTTGTGTTGTGCTTTTATTCTGTGAATGTACTGGCCCTAAATCCTATCCCTCCATAATTCTCCCCGAGTCCCATCAGAGAAGATTCCAGGGCTAGATTCTCTTTCCTGGTTCCAGGGGCCCTGGGTGACTCCGTATGCCCATTCAACAACTAGGACACAGAGTTCAGAGGGGACACTCCTGTGGCCCCAGGTGATCATCTTTGTCTGACTTTCCCATGCCTGCTGGAGGTCGAAGCCATGGCCAGAGCTAGTGAGGTGGCTGGGGAAGAGGGAAAGGGCCGAGGACAGCCCAGCATGGTGACTCCGCTTGCTTGCAAGACCATGGCTCACTGCTCCATCCACCATTCCATTGATCTACTGCCTCTGCTGCCTCTGAATACTGCTGCTGCCTCCAGGCTCCAGCCTGCACCAGCACAGGTGAGTGAGGGATCTGCCCTTTGGGGACCCATGAGTCCTCCAGCTCTTTCCAAAGGTGCCCATTCCTGCATTCCTTCCATGGGGCCTAGGAGCTCTGTTTCCCCAGCCCTCCCCAGGGGCTGTCACTCATGCACCCCTCCCAGGGCCCAGGAATCCCTCAGCCTCGTCAGGAATCCAGAGCCCTCCCCACACTTTATAACCTCCTCCTACCATCTGCAGCCCTCCCAGCCTGCTGGCCTGTGGTTCTATGAGCCAATCCCTCACTCCATCCATCCACACCACAAGGCATGGCACCACAAGGGGGGACACTCAAGGATGGGAGAAAAATGGGCAGAGGGAGCTGAGCCTGAGGGTGGGGGAAGCACATATTGTCTTTTGCTCACCCTCCCCAGGAGTCACCCTTGAAGGGTTCCCTCTGCAGCTGCTTACTTATAAGGTGCACAGACACACATGTGCAGAGGAAGAAACAGACACCACAAGCCCAGAGACACACAGGCATGGAACCTGGAACCACCCACAGCCTCATCTGGGGACTCAGGTATGAGGCTCATGGACAGGCTCACACACAGACCCACACAGCAGACATAGCCAGTGACATCCTGAGGGGAACACACACACACTCCGGGCCACATGAATCAGCCCCATAAAGCAAACTCTACACATACTAGACACACTCACAGAACACACACACACACATACTCATAGGTATGATCAAGAACACCCAAAGGGGCCTCAAATTCACTCATACAACCAATACACACAGACACGAAACACAGATACACACGGATACTCCCACAGGGACACATGTACCTGAGAGATACAGATAATACAGTCACAGACAGAGATTTGCACAGCAGATGAATGCTCATTCAGAGACAGATACAGATACACATGCATACAAACAAACACAAGAGTAAAACATGAAAACAACCAAAAAACAGGAAACTCACATCCACAGTGAATATACTCACAGAAACAGAACTCAGACTCACAGGTGCATAACATAGATTTACACACACACACACTCACACTCAACACATTTCACATAACTCTGACACACCAGTGAAGGCCAGCACAGGCAGATGGAATGCACAGACCCTGGCATGACCTCTCCCATCTAAGTTTTCATGGAAGGGGGTGTTTTCCTGGTTCCAACCTTGTGCTGGGCATCTGTCCCATGCCAGTGGTTTATTGAAGGTTGTGCCCAGGACTGAATTCCAGAAAGTGGCCAGGGTAGGGTGGCCATGAGGACAGGGGCACAGGGTAGGGACAGGGTACACTTAGAGTGGGGCTGTTTCATGGGGCCAGTTCAAGTGAGGGAGACAAGGGAGCCTCCCCAGGACCCCTCCTCCTGTTTCTCTACCACCTGGGTGCAGCCTGCGTATTAGACCCATATACCATCCTTGGTGCCTCTGACACCGCTGGCTCCTTCTATCCTGGCTGTCAAGGAGCGCAAAGCACCCTCTTGGACTTACACCACCTACTTCACATTTGCAGCCACAGCCCCAGGTAGAAATGGACAATGGGGAACAAACTGATGGACTTTTTAGTGGCCCCAGGTGGAATATATTTGGTATCTAAACTATGTTTGTTGGCTTAATGAAGACGGACATGTCTTTGGAGTTGTCAGCATCAAATATAAAACTTTTATTCTACCAAGGTGTGCAGAAAGTCAAATAACCTTGTGTTATTTCTGTTGCAATTTGTTAGCAAAAAGATGACTTCAAATGATTCTTAATTTTGTCTCAGACTTTTCTTGGATAATTGTTGAGATCGCTTTCAAAGTCTTTAACTTAAAAGTTTTGCTTGGATGATAAATAGAATTGAATTCATTGGCCATCTAGACATTTTCCAAATAGGACTCAGTGCTGTAGCATTGATTACTGAATGTAGATTTGTGTTTTTGGCTTCTTCCTGCAGAGAGGCTAAGGATATTTGGATTTGTTGGTAAATATGGTTTGTGCTTTATTAAAAGATTGTACTATGGAAAAATATGTTTTGTAATTATAAAATGTAATGATAAATTTTAGATCTAGAAGAATTCTGGTATAACAGTTCACAATTGATTACTACTTAGTTTTCACTGGAGACTCAGGTTTGTAAGAGTTAAAATTTTTCTGCTAAATGTAATTAAGACTGACAGAAATGAGGAAAGTAACTCTGCATGTAAAAAAGGAAGAGAAGTGTAAGAAAGATGTGAGGAATGGGAATACATTTCTGTTGAGGTAAAAGAAAGTAATTTTCTCCTGAAATGGGATGGGTTGTTTGGAAAGAAATGGCTTGGGAGAAAATCTGAACATCGAAGAAAGTTGTAGAAGGTTTGTGAAGGGAAAACTTTGGACAGCAATTTTTATATGTGGTCAAGACAGAATAAGATTGAAATGAATGGATTTTCTTTATTTTGTATGTGATGAACACACGCGGGAGGGGCAGAGAGAGAGAGAATCTCAAGCAGCCTCCACACCCAGTGTGTAGCCTGACTCAGGGTTTGATTCCATGACCTGAGCCAAAATTAAGAGTGGGATGCTCAACCAACTGATCTACCCAGGCACCCCACAATGAATGGACTTTAAAGATACACTGTTAGAAGATTGAAATTCTGTTTTCTCTCTTCTAAAAAAAAGACAGTTTCCTTGGATTGTTAGTTTGCACTTGATAAGAAAATGTAAACAAAGTGTTTTTTTCCTCGTTTCTTTTCCTTGCCCAGAAAATCAAAGTATCTATGTTTTGTCTTTATCAGGTCTTTGGTTTGTTAAGAAAGTTAAAACTTCACAATGTTAAAGGAGTTAAGTTTTTCTAACAAGTATATTACCCTATCTATTTGCCTTGGGTCAATAAATAATTAAATTTTAAACTTTATAATGATCTATAATCATGAACTTCAAGGCATGAACTTCAAAACTTTCCCAAGATTTGAATTGTAAATGAAGTCTTTTTGACCAATGAGGCTTGTTTATTTGGTATGTTATGTTACATGGAAAGCACAAACAAATAATGATAAACCTTAAGTTGTATTGCTTGGCTAAATGCTTAACTGTTCATATAAGGAGATAGATAGATAGATATAGATATAGATATGAAATTCCTGAAGTTTTAATATCACTTCATAGTCTGATTATTGAAGTGTTCTATGTCACAGAAATAACTGAATTTTCTTGTCAATTGCATTATGGTTTTTTTCATTTGCAAAATGAATTTCATCTTAAACCAGATCGTAAAAAGGACTTTAAAAAAAAATGCAGGTTTTTGATACCTGTAAAATCGTAAAACTGGGGCGCCTGGGTGACTCAGTCAATTCAGCATCTGACTGTTGGTTTTGAGTCAGGTCACGATCTCATGGTTCATGAGATTGAACCCCGTGTCAGGCTCTGCATTGACAGCATGGAGCCTCATTAGGATTCTCCTTGTCTCTCTCTCTCTCTGCCTCTTCCCCACTTGCACAAGTGTCTCTGTTTCTCTCAAACAAATAAATAAACTTAAAAAAATCATAAAGCTAAAATGGGAAGGGAGGCAAATCATGAGAGACTCTTGAATACTGAAAACAAACTGAAGGCTGAAGAGGGAGGGGGAAAGGGGAAGGGGGGTAATGGTCATGGAGGGGGGCACTTGTGGGGAAGAACACTGGGTGTTATATGGAAACCAACTTGACAAAAAAACTATACAAGAATTTCCAGAACTAACGAAAAGCTACATTTAAACTGAACAAGAATTAGTAACATGGAACTAAATGAACTGAAGAAGATAATTATAGTTTTTGTGACTCTTGTTTGAAACATTGCTTGTTCTCTGATGTTTGCTCTTCCAGATGAAGGAAACTTTCTCTTAAGATGACTCTCTATAACTTACAGACATGGTAAAATATTCATTTGTGAATAAACTGAAGCATTTAACTTTCCTCCCTAGCTGAACCCTCTGAAATTCAAAAGTTCTCAGTGAATGTCCTTTTTTCAAGGCAATTACAGTTGTTTTCATAAGTTCAATAAGAATCTATTTCCTTTTAACAGGACACCATTGGAAATATTGGCTATTTTACTAAAACTTTGACTGAAACGTCATATTTCAGAGAGATCTACATAGATTCAGATATGACCATACAGTTTTAAGGAACTAAGCTTGCTTTTGTGAAACATAAAACCAAGGGACACCTGGGAGGCTCAGCCAGTTAAACATCCGACTTCAGCTCAGGTCATGATCTCACAGTTTGTGAGTTTGAGCCCCACATCAGACTCTGTACTGTCAGCACAGAACCTGCTAGGATCTTCTGTCTCCTTCTCTCTCTGACCCTCTCCCATTCATCCCCCCCTTTCTCTGAAAAATAAAGAAACATTTAAACAAAATGAACCTTAAGCCAGTAAAGCGCCTTGGAACCATTAGCCTGATACCTTGCTTACAGATTTCCAGCAGCCTTACCAGTTGAGTAAAGAATATCACTTCCTGGCTGGTGTGGGAACCTCAGGATATTTGGGGGACTTTGAGAAGAGGAATTCACCCACATCTACAGGAACTGAATGCCTGTCTGATGGCAGGTATTTGTCTTGGACACTGGCCTAGAGCAGCTCCTAAAAGTTGAATCGACATTTTTTATAAAAAGTTCCAGCAGAGTTAATTTGTAAAGATTTATATGATCAGTCACTATTCTTGCTGAGCTTATGTAAATAATTAGGCCAAGTTTGTTAAAACTGAACTTGTTTTTCAAATGAATTAGTCTTGATTTGGCTATCTCTGGAAATAGGGTGATTTTGTAGAGAAAATTATATTTCAATAACACATCTTTGCAGGTGTCAAACTCTAGTTTGGATTGTCGTTGAATGTCTGTTGTTTGCCTAAGCTAGACAACTTGAGGTAAACATCAGAGAAATTGCCACAGTATCTCATGTATAGAGAATCTTCTTGCTTTTTATTCTATGGGGATAATAACAGGACTCCATGGGCATATGCTTATTTGAAGAGCTGGAAAATGGGATGGCAGTGGTGAACTCAGCTATCACCTTGACCAATTCTGTGTGGCTGAAATGACAAAGCCAGAGCATGTTCCAGTCCATGGGGTTAACTATGCTTGTGGAGATAATGGATGGCCCCACTTTTCTTATGCCTGGATTGGATGATGCACTTGGGGATGCCTTTATATCCTGAGACAAGTTTTCTCCCACTTGCCAATGATTCCTCATAATTAGGATATTGTTAATGTTTGACATCAAACAAAGAGGGCTTCTTGATGGTTTTATCCTTAGCCATATTTGCCCCAGGGGCCACCTCTATTGATGTATAATTGCAAATAGGCTTTAGCCAAGCATACAGTAGCCGTCTTTAAAGACCTAGCTCAGTGTAACAAGTGGCCCTCCAAAAACAAATGGCCCTTGATATCCTGACTGCAGCCCAAGGAAGCACCTATGCTTCATTAAAGCAGAGTGCTATATATTTACTCCAGATTATGACAAAAATAGGACAGGGTTACCAACTGACATTATACTCAAATTAAGGCTCTACAAAATGCTTCCCTCTCTTTCAAGGACTGGTTAAGTTCCTGGTTCCCAGGAGGACTATGATCAACTATTAAGGGTCTCTTTGTTGGACTTCTCATTCTTATAGCCATACTAATCCTCATATGTTGCCTTTTCCAAAGTTTCTCTGCTTGGTGCCAAGACTCCATCACTACAGTAACTTCAGGTTGACAGATGGTCCTTACCACCCATAGAGATACTACTTTGATGTCCACATTGGACTTGGCTGCCTCCACTTTTGTTAACTCCCCTATAAATTCCTGACTAATCAATGTTGACTCATTAGGTAGGGATATCTCTAGGTCTCTATTCAGCAGGTAGATGCTTACAAAAGATGAGGCCTCTGCCTTAAACAATCTTAAAGATTTAAGGATCAGAATTATTCAGGGCACAGTGGGGGACCTGGGTGGCTCAGTCAGTCAAGGCTCTGATTCTTTATTTCAGCTCAGGTCATGATCTCATGGTTCATGAGTTCAACCCTACATTGGGCTTTGGAATATGAGAGTGAATGCTGCTTGGGATTCTCTCTCTCCCTCTCTCTCTCTGCTCCTCCCCTGTTCACTCTCTCTGTCTTTCTCTCAAAATAAACAAACTTAAAAAATTGTTTGGTGTGTGGGGGGGGGGAATGAGGAGGAGAAGAAAGCCAAGAAAATCATAGTCAAAATGATATTTTCTCACAACTTCCAGCCCACCTATAAATCCCTGAGACGTGTAGATCGTGACCCTGCTCAAGGCGCTCATGGCTGCCTTAATGTTGATCTTTTGCTAGAGACTGAAAGCACCCCTGTCTTCACAATAGCCATACCTCCAGGATCCCGACTCTTCTTTAACATGCACAAATCCCTTTAGAGACTTATGTTATCTCTACCCTCCCCACCCCACCCCCCAAACTTAAAAGTATACAATCACTCCTCCTCTTCCCAGTACAGCTCTCTCTGCCACCGTGTCCTGTCTCTGTGGTGTAATTAAAATGTATTTTTGCAAAATAAAACATCTCAAGAATTCATTCATGACCATTGGGCTCAATGATCCTGCATCACTCGGAGATGGTGACGCTAATGTGCACAGGTGCTCAGGACGTGGCTTCCTCTTGTCCTCAAAAGTTATGGACACAGGCATGGACACAGAAGGAAACCATTTTACTGAAAGAAACCAGCCCAGGATCACACATCTGGTAAGCAGCACAACTGGATCTCTAACTCTAGGCTCCTGGACCTGCCCCCAGGGGCCACAAAGGACTCCCTAGATGGGAAGCTGATACTGGCTTTGGGGGTACTATCTGACCTCCATGAATGATCTCATCTGTTTGAGGCCCCCAGTCTTTGTTCACTGCTGCTGCTTTCCCTGATCCCTGCTCTAGCTATACTTGGGGTAATCTTGGCCATCTGCTAGGCCCTCCCTGCCCAGCACACCTGGCGCTGCCAACAATCTGGGTGTTGTCCCAGGGCCCCCAGTAAAGAAGCTGATGAACTATTTCTCTTAAAATGCTTTCATTCCTGCAGATCCTAGGAGATTCCATGAGAGTCAGCTTGGATTATTCCCCCTGTGGGGTTCATAATGTAAAGTCCAACCTAATGTGTAGGAGGGTCACATAGAAAAGTGACATATCGACCACTATTGGAGGTATTTAAATGTCTAGGTCAATTAGAGATGATTTGCGGACAAGAAAATCTCATACCAGTATTGCAGGATATTACAGGTCTGGAGACATCTTTGATTATCATTTTATCATGCTCATATCATTCAGTCAAATATAGTTCTTTAGGATTTCTTTATTCATATTCATAGAGGTGCTTCTCAATTAGTAAACATATGGGAATTTCCAGTTAGCATTTTAGCAGGGATTTCTAGCACATTATATTACCAAAAAGGTGCTCTGCATATATCATTCCTCTGGAATGTATTGAAATTTCACTTATGGCCAAAATGAGTAGTGTGAATTTTTGTATCTGTATCCTATGTGCCTAAAGTTAATGTGTCCTCCACAGTGTTATATGTAGATGGGGACACATATATGGATATAGCTGTGGGATTCAGATGGTTGCTATCAAGATCATATCTTATGGATGTTCTGTCTTCTTTGAGTTATTTAGAGAGGGTTGATAACTCTCACTCTGCTTAGGTATTTCGTTGGAGTTCTGAAAGGAAGGAGAGAGCTCTGAGAAGAGGGGAAAGGGAGCTGGGTTGGGAGGGACCAGAAACCAGAAGGTCTGCCAGTGTCCAGAGAGCAACTGTTGGGATGGCACATGGTGGTGCACCAGGTGAGAAGTGGCTTTTTTT
>CM053561.1:17187199-17215010 GCA_028646485.1 Cryptoprocta ferox
GATTCCCTTGCCTTTGGGGATGTGTCAAGTAGGAAATTGCTGCAGTTGAGGTCATAGAGGTTGTTTCCTGCTTTCTCCTCTACGGTTTTGATGGTTTCCTGTCTCACATTCAGGTCCTTCATCCATTTTGAGTTTATTTTTGTGTATGGTGTAAGAGAGTGGTCTAGTTTCATTCTTCTGCATGTTGCTGTCCAGTTCTCCCAGCAACACCTATTAAAGAGGCTATCTTTTTTCCATTGGATACTCTTTCCTCCTTTGTCAAAGATTAATGGGCCGTACATTTTGGGTCCAATTCTGGGCTCTCTAATCTATTCCATTGGTCTATGTGTCTGTTTTTGTGCCAATACCATACTGTCTTGATGATGACAGCTTTGTAGTAGAGTCTAAAGTCTGGGATTGTGATGCCTCCCGTTTTGGTTTTCTTCTTCCCTATTACTTTGGCTATTCGAGTTTTTTTGTGGTTCCATACGAATTTTAGGATAGTTTATTCTAGCCTTTGAGAAGAATGCTAGTGCAATTTTAATTGGTATTGCATTGAATGTGTAGATTGCTTTGGGTAATAATGACATTTTAATGATGTTTATTCTTCTGATCCATGAGGATGGAATGCTTTTCCATTTCTTTGTGTCTTCTCCAATTTCTTTCATAAGCTTTCTATAGTTTTCATCGTACAGGTCTTTTACATCTTTGGTTAGGTTTATTCCTAGGTTTTTTATGGTTTTTCGTGAAATTGTGAATGGGATCAGTTTCTTGATTTCTCTTTCTGTTGCTTCATTGGTGTATAAAAATGCAACGAATTTCTATACGTTGATTTTGTACCCTGACACTTTGCTGAATTCATGGATCAGTTCTAATAGGCTTCTGGTGGAGTAGGTTGGGTTTTCCATGTAGAGTATCATGTTATCTGCGAAAAGTGAAAGTTTGACTTCTTTGCCGATTCTGATGCCTTTTATTTCCTTTTGTTGTCTGATTGCTGAAGCTAGGACCTCCAACACTATGTTAAACAACAGTGGTGAGAGTGGACATCCCTGTCGTGTTCCTGATCTCAGGGGGAAAGCTCTCAGTTTTTCCCCATTGTGGATGATATTAGCTGTGGGCTTTTCATAAATGGCTTTTATAATGTTTACGTAAGTTCCTTCTATCCTGAATTTCTATCTAAGTAGTGATAGAAGTGGTTTTTTAAAAAATGAAGTCACGCTGGGATGTCTGTTTTGATCTACCAGGGGCCAAGGCAGATGATTGGTCGGGAGAGAATATAAAGGTTCCAGGCTGCTAAGACAATGCTCAGACAATTGAAGCCTTGAAGATAGATGGATCCTCCTCTGTTCCACCTGCTACTTGTGTCCTGCTCACCTAGTGATTTAATGACCTGTCTGAACTGCCCCCCCCTACTCTAGTACTTGATATCCTGGTACTGTCCCTGACTCCCTTCTTCTCCTGATACACCCCTCTCCAATCCCACCCTTACTGAAACACCACTCCCAAACCCAATTCCCACCCCACCCCATTCCCAGCCCCACCTCCTTCTTGGTGCCCCGGCAGCCCCTGAAACGACCAGGATATGAAGGTGCAGAGGCTGTTTTTCTGTCTACTCATGCTCTGGTGACCCAGTTACTCAAACACGAATGTGAGTAAACATGGGACATCGGTGGATTCTTCCTTCCTATAGGGTTCTTTCACACTGTGGTTAAACAACTTTTTCATGGGGTTCTTGATGGGAACTTCAGAAGAACTTCAGTTCTTCCTGAAAACCGAAGACCACACGGTATGTTTCTCCACTAGTCTGAAGTAGTTGTGGCCACTGCTGTCCACATCAAGTTCTGGATTCTCTGTGTCCTGCTTGGTCCAAAATGTCCAGCATTGACAGGATGGAAACCTGAAAACAGTATGTTTATAGTGTCAAGAAGGAAGGATTTTATGAAGATACTAAAAGCCACTGAGATCTTTGTCTTAAATAGGGGCTTATACGATATGTGAATTATATCTCATAAAAATTGTTTTCAAAAATGACAGAAACTCTTATTTAATAGCATCTATGGATATTAGACTGGTTCCTGGAAGCCCTGTCAAGATCCAGATTCAGGCCTTATAAGTGTAGGGTCCATCTTAGAGGTGGTTTGTTTTCCTATCAGCACATTATTCATATTTGTGAAATTTGGTAGCCCTGGGAGCAGTGGTATCTGAAACATTGGTGTTTGTACTAGAGGGTTAAAAATTGAAATGTCCTTTGTTCTCTGTGCTTTCTGGTTTGTTGACTTTTAAGAACTTCTGATCAGCCCATTCTTTGTGGTTTTGGAGGCTGCCCCCAGTGACTCTGTCCCACCACATTGATGGGAGCTCTGAGAAGCCCAGCAGAAACTAACTAGCTGCATCCTGCTGGGACATGTAAAATAGGAAAATCCCTAGGTGCGCAATGATCAGAAAGTGAAGGAGTTGTCTTTTCTTTAGCCAAGTATGTGCAGAGTGTTGATTTACCCAAAGCAAAAAGTTCTCAAATATCCTTAGGATTGTTCAAATATAAAGATATAACTGAATCCCAGTGTGAATGTTTCACTTACTCATGAAAAACCAAGCCTGTAGGGCTGGCTCAATCGGTTAAGTGTGTGACTCTTGATTTTGGTTCAGGTCTTGATCTCACGGTTTGTGAGATTGAGCCCCATGTTGGGGCTCAGACAGCTTGGGACTCTCTATCTCTCTGTCTCTCTGTCCTTTCTCAATTTGCATAGCCCCTCTTTCTCTCAAAATACATCAACATTTTTAAAACATCAAAATTTGTACCCCCCAGGGGAGAGGGACAGGGAACACCCATAGAAATTAGTAGACTTCTTTCGACTGGCAGGCACCAGATTCATAGAGCTAGATCTGGAAGGCCCCAGTAGTCAGGAACAACCCTTGTATTGAGGCAGAATAATCCCCCATGAATACCTCTATTCAAAATAGAATCTAGTCTGTTTCTTTTGAGACTACAAAGGAGGAAATTTCTTGGTGGTCTTTATTAGAATTTTCGTCCTCAGCCTGGGATGCATCTCATAGATCAGTTCAGCTCTCTCTCCCTACCTCATCTCTCAGTTTTGCATAAACTAACTTGTCTTGCATGTCCCACCTGCACCTGGTCATGGCCATTTTCTGTGAGAACCTCGTGAAGAAACTGGACAGCTACATGCACAAGAATGAAACTGGACCACTGTCTTACACCATACACAAAAAGAAACTCAAAATGAATGAAATACCTAAATATGAGACAGGAAACCATCAAAACCATAGAGGAGAAAACAAGCAACAACCTCTTTGTCCTCACCCGCAGCAATTTCTTGCTCAACACGTCTCTGAAGACAAGGTAAATAAGAGCAAAATGAACTTTTGGGACCTTGTCAGGATAAAAAGTTTCTGCCTTGCAAAGGAAACTGTCAACAAAACTAAAAGGCAACCGACAGAATGGGAGTAGATACTTGCAAATGACATCTCAGATAAAGGGTTAGTATCCCAAAGCTATGAAGAACTTACCAAACTCCACACCCAAAAAGAAACAATTCAGTGAAGAAATGGGTAAAAACATGAATAAATACTTTTCCAAAGAAGACATCCAGATAGCCAACAGACACATGAAAAGATGCTCAACATGACTCATCCTGAGGGAAACACAAATCAAAACCACATTGAGATACCACACACTGGTCAGAGTGGCTAAAATTAACAACTCAGGAACGAGATGTTGGCGAGGATGTGGAGAAACGGGAACCCTCTTTCAGTGTCAGTGGGAATCCAAATTGGGGCAGCCAATCTGGAAGACAGTGTGGAGGTTACTCAAAAACATTAAAAATAGAAATACCCTATGACCCAGTAGCAGTGCTACTAGGAATGTATCCAAAGGATGCAGGAGTACTGCTTCAAAGGGGCACATGTACCCCAATGTTTATAGCAGTGCTTTCAACAATAGCCAAATTATGGAAAAAGCCCAAATGTCCATCAACTGATGAATGGATAAAGAAGATGTGGGTTATATATACAGTGGAATACTACTTGGCAATAAGAATGAAATCCTGCCGTTTGCAACAACATGGATGGAATTGGAGGGTATAGTCAGAGAAAGACAGATGTCATATGTTTTCACTCATATGTGGAACTCGAGAGACTTAATGGAAGACCATGGGGGAAGGGAAGGGGAAAAAATAGTTTCAAACAGAGAGGGAGGCAGACCATAAAAGAGAATGTTGAATGTGGAGAACAAACTGAGGGTTGATGGCGAGGGGGGGTACAGAAGGGGGAGCAATAAGTGATGGGCATTGAGGAGGGCACTTGTAGGAATGAGCACTGGGTGTTGTATGTAAGCGACGAATCACGGAATCTAGCCCCCAAACCAAGAACACACTGTATAGACTGTATGTTAGCTAATTTGACAATAAATTTAAAAAAAGGAGTCAATTACTAATATTAGCATCTGGACAGCTGCCAGATGTTTCAAGAGTACCCAAGACTGAGGATGGTTTACATTCATGTCAATACGGCCCGTCTTTGGTGCATTTGATCCCCATGATCAGTGTGCTGACAGCCGCTGCTCTCTTTCAGACAGTGGCCACTCTAAGGTGTACATTTCCCACCAGCACACATTTTAGTGACCTCAGCTCTAAGAGCTGAAGAGACAAATGGTAAACATTTTGGAGGATACTTTCTAGATAGGTTTATTTGCACAAAATTAAAGCTTCGTGTGTGAATTGCACTGTGAGTGTATTTGCTCCTAATATACTGGTAAGTCTCATTTTTGTAAAATGATATGTGTTATTTTGGTTTGATGACAATATCCAAGACTTTTGTATTCTTTTAGAAATTAATTTTCATAGTTTTATGGATTGATTTAGGTGCAATACTGTGAAATAGGAACGTGAATTCCTTTCATTGGCTATTTGACAGGTGTATTCAAGGAACTTAAACTCTCATAGATATCATCAGAATATACAAGGTCACCTGATAATGCAAATATTTCTTTACATCAGAAATTTGACATTTGGGGCTGTGATTCAGTATCTAAGTAAACATTGAAAGAAAACCTCAATGTGTTTACAAAGCAAAAAATAAGGATTTTTTTTTGGAATAATAATCCCGTGTTTATAATAGCAACTATCCATCTCTCTCAGTTATGTCCCTATCTGCAAACATCTGTCTATATAACATTCTCAGTTGTATCTCTAGTACATTTTTTATTGTTACTTTCTCCCATTCTTCCATAAATTTTAGGAGTCTTTTAGGAGAGATTTCAAAGGAGTTTCTCTAGGTACTTTATGAAGGTGTAATAGAAGTCATTGACTTCTTATCTACTATTGTTTAATATTATGTATTTTTCTAAGTTGGTTTATAAATTCTTAAGTTAACTATTTAAAAAATATTTGGAATGCATTTGTCAGCAAAATAAAATCTCTAAGTGTTGCCTATTAAATTTTTCCTAATGCTTCAGTGTGTTATAATTTATGTATAATAACACCTTTTTAAAGGAAACTATTTGTTGACATTTGACATATGTAAAGAGTAATGAAGCTATCACCACAGCAAAAGAGTAAACACACTCCATCACTCCCAAAAGTTTGTCCCTGCTCCTTTCTAAACCGTCTGTCCTGGTCATTTGAGGAGGCATTTGCGAGTCTCCTGGAGACTTGTTGAGGGTTTGTAAAGATGATTCTTTGTGACAGATATATTGTAAATGTCTTTGATGGATTCCTCATTGTCTCTAATATTATTTCAGCTTCTCCATATTTTAGCCTACCATTTCTCTCTTGGCTCTGATGTATGGAATTTGGAATTCCTCCCTGGGAATTTGTGCATTTCTAACTTACCTCTAGAGAACTGTCCTTCCTGTGAGTATACTAAACTACTTAGTATACTAAATGTCTTCTTCAACCCATATATATTTGTAGTTGTAGTATATATGTAGTATATATGTAGTTGTAGTATAATGAACATACAATGTAATGTTAGATTCAGGTGTACATTATGATTCTGCAATTCTTTACATTTCTCATTGCTCATCATCATAAGTGTACTCTTGATCCCCTTTACTTCTTTCACCCATCCCCCCACCAATCTCCCCTCTAAGGTTCTTTAGAAGCTTATTTAACCTACAATGTTTTTTATCATTTTCCAGCTATCTTTCTGTTCTTGAGGTCTAATTTGACTCATTTGTAGTCTGACAACATACTTCCTATGATTTCTGTTATTATGGTTGTTCAGATGTATCTTATGGCCACAAATATGGCCTATCTCAGTGAATTTTCTATGTAAGCTTGAGAGGAATGTCTATTCTTCTGTAGGACGATGCATTCTACAGATGGAAATGGATCCAGTTGATTGGTGATGCCGTTCAGTTCATCTGTGATCTTACTGAATGTCTGTATGCTGGATCTGTCAGTGAATGATAGAGGGTATTGAATTCACCAGCTGTAGTAATGGATTCAGCTCTTTCTACCAGCAGTTCTTTCAGTGTTGGCCTTGTGTATTTTGACATATCTGCTGTTAATGCATGCACATTAGAAATTGTTGCATCTTTTTGGAATTGACTTCTTTACCATTGAAGTAAGGCCAGTCATTATCCCTGACAATTTTCCTTACTCTGTAGTGTGTCTGAAGGATAATTTCACTGGCTACAGAGAGTTTGATGTTTTTAACACTTTAAATATTTCATTCTTCTTCACTGCATAGTTTATGAAAAAAAGTTTCATGTATTTCTTATCCTGGTTCCTCTTGGGTAAGGTGTTGCTGCTCACCACTCTCCTTACACCCCCAACTCCTGCTCCAGATTTCCAAAGCTGTTTTAATTATCTGTAGTTGAATATTATATTTTAGGCATGGTTGGTGGGTTGTTGTCGTTTTTGTTTTTAGTTGTTTGTATGTTTGTTTGGGGTATTTATCCTGTTTTTGATTTTCAGAGCATACTGGATCTGTGATTTGGTGACTACTATTCATTTTGGAAAATCCTCAGTTATTATTGCTTCAAATATCTCTCTTCTCCATTGTCCTGGTAGTCCTAACATGTGTGTATTGCACATTTTGTAATTGTCCCACTGGTCCTGGATTTTCTGTGCTGTATTTTTAATTTTTTTCTTTGTGTTTCCTTTTCGGAAGGTGCTACTGGCATTTCTTTAGGCTGGATGATTCTTTCCTCAGCTATGTTGATTCTGTTAATGAACCCATCACAGGCATTTTTAAATTTCTGTTATGGTGTTCTTAATTTCTCGAACCACTTTAAAATCTTAGAGTTTCATCTCTCTGCTTACATTCACCATCTCTTTCTGCATGTTGTCCACTTTTTTTATTATGTGCATTATCATAGGAATGGATGTGTTTTTGAAGTTCCCAGACTGGTATTTCCTACATCTCTGCCATAGGAAGTATGATTCTAATGCTTGCTGTCTGTGTTCAAACTGTGGTTTTTACTTTCTATAACTGGTAAGTTATGTTGAAGGGTAAATGTTATGTGCTGGTAAGGAAATGGAAGTAAATAGAACAGGAGTGTGAGGTTTTCATATTTATCTGGCTAGGGGTTAGGCTGAATTTACTCCCAGATGATACAGGAAGGAGAGAGCCCTGGAGTTGAGTATTTCCCCTCACCTATATTGCTTAGTTTTTGGAAATCCCCAGTTAGGCTCTTAGTTTCTCTTGAGGGAAGATCTTTTCTGGAAGAACAGAATACTTTGGAGTTTATTTCTAAATGAGTATTTTCCCACTCTCCCTGCCACTGTAGAAAATTTGCCTTCACAAAGAAACATAAATATTAAGTATTTGGTGTGTTCATATTCCTTTTTACTTCCCCTGCCCGTGGGGCTGGGTGACAAAGGACAGGGAAGCTCAGAGGTTCCTAAGTGGCTTTTTGATAGCATGATGATATTCCAATATCCTGGCAAGAGTTTAGGGCTGGCCTCAGCCTCTTATCCTCCTTTAAAACTTTAGAATGGGGAAATATGTTAATGGTGTCAAAAGTGGGTCATGCCTAGATTTGACTGAGCTAGAATTTATCAGGGGTGACTGAGGTCTGCAGGGCACTTTTTGCTCTTTTTTGAAACATTAGCTGTCATTTTTATTGTTGCTTGTGTTTTAGCTCTAACCATGTTTTATTCTTTTTCTCATTGGTGGGTTTTATTTCGTTTGTAGCCATCTGGAAAAAATCATGGCACCTAATGTGCTTTAACTGTGTATGAACTCAGCAAACATCAAACTCTGTATAAGATTTCAGAAGAGCTTTCTAGAGAATGAAAGAGGCATATCTTAGCACAAAGTTTTGCTCTTCCTTCCTACTTCCATTCCTCCCCATCTCCCTCCCTTCCTTCCTTCTCTCCCTTCCTCCTTCATCGCTTCCCTCCCTCCCTCCCTCCCTCCTTCCTTCCTTCCTTCCTTCCTTCCTTCCTTCCTTCCTTCCTTCCTTCCTTCCCTCCCTCCTTCCTTCTTCCCTCCCTCCCTCTCTTTCTTCCTTCCTTCCTGTTTCTTTATTTCAGGATTTAAAAATTGTCCTAGTTCTAAAATTCATTGTGGATACTGGGTTTAAAAAAAAAGTGAGGGAAATGATGATTTAGTGCATTTTTAAATGTCTGTATTATCAATGGTCAAAATAGAGTAGGTCGAATGTTCATTTAATGTAAACAGATTTTTGGTTCAAAAAACTATTTACGTTGTGCTTTTTAACAGAAATTGAGAAGTGCCATGACTTAAATAGGAAATTCTAATTATTTCTTATTTTTTTAATCCTGTGAATTAATTATGCAAAATAAAATTATTGTAATTTCATTGGATTACTATTTTGGTATTTATCAGGAACTATAGGTTTTTACAAATAATATGTTTTGACAGCAAACTTAATTTTCTTTTTTCCCTTGTTATATAGAGCCTCGAAAATTTATCAAGATAAGAATTTAAGTGTTAGTTTTCCTTGCAATATTTTCTCAGTACTGACATTTGATGTGGGTTTTTTAATGTTTATTTTAAGAGAGAGTGCGAGTGGGGGAGGGACAAAGAGAGAGGGAGACACAGAGTCCAAAGTGGGCTACAGGCTCCCAGCTATCACTACAAAACCCAATGGGAGGGTGGAACCCACAAATCGTGAGATCATGACCTGAGCCAAAGTCGGACACTCAACCAACTGAGCCACCCCGGCGCCCCTTGATGTGCGTTTTAATTCAACTAAGAATAAATATGGTGACTTCTGATGTCTAATTGACTTGTTAACTCTTTAAAATCTTTCTCTTCCCTATTTGGAGCCTAAGTGAAAATGTGGAGGGAGTTGCCATCTCTGAAGACAAGAGATGAAGATGACCACATCACCAGAGTAGAGGGATGAAATGAGTGTCATTTTACATAGAAATGGTTAAGAAACAAGTAATGATATGAGCCTGAGGTTTGGAGTGAGTACTTTGCTATGACCTGGCTCTTGGTGAAATGTGAAGATGAGAAAACACTCTTTGAGTCTATCAAGAAGCCTAAACTTAGAGAAGAAGCCAGATCTTGCCAGGCGGGGTGTGTGTCACAAAAGAGGTTGAAACCATGGTTTTGAGTCTTAAGTGGAGGGAGCCATTCATGCCAAAGGAGAATGAGTGGAAATGAATTTGTTGCAAATGGGAGTAATGTATTCTGCACGGGCCCCATAGACTGTGGTGATTCTGTGGTGTTGTCTGCTGAGAGCCAGGTGGCTGCCTGACACGTAGCAAGTCCTCAAAGGCTGGTGTTGATCACTGTGAGTGCAGCAGTGGTGGCGGCGAGAAGAGTGAACTCAGGGCATGAGAGCCACACTGGGCCAACAGAAGAGAAGTTTGCACTTTGTGGTCAGATGAGAGAATTAATGCAGAGGAATCTGTTCTAGATCTTACATGTGTTACCCACCTTTAATTGGATGCTTTGTGTGTGTTGAATAATATTCTTGTAAGGTTGTCGGGTAACATTCTCATGTTGGAATGACAAAAAGTTTGTCTTCTAGGGATTGCCATTAATCCAGATCCTCTAGCAACTAAGTGTAAAGCTGAGATTGTACCCAAGTGTGTTTAAGTCCAAAGACCTTGTCCTCCAGGGCCCCCAGGCTAGGGTTCATGAAAGGCAATCTGTGAGCAGCAGGAAGTCATCCTCGGCCTTTGGGTAGTCAGTCAGTCAGCAGTTTGAGCTTTCCTTATATGGAATTCCAAATAGCACCTGGGGGTGTAAATGGCTCAAATCAAGACTAAATGATGGTTTTGTTTGCTTTTGATTGTTCATTTATTTGAAGGGACATATTTATGTACCTTAATAATTGGAGGAGAGAAATGTAAGTTGACAGGATTTGATTTTTCTGTTTCATTTCTGGTGCTGACATAAGTATTTGAAGTGATTGAATTTTCCAAGAAGGATGCTTCCAGATGGGAGAGAAATTAGAAGATATATTATTGCATTTAGAAGATATATGATTGCATTTCTCCATTTTATACAACATTTTAAATAGAAATCTCATTGAAATAAGGTTTTCTTAATCATGCTAAAACTTGATTTTCTTAGGCACAATGGGAAAGCTAAAATGTTAGTTACACCCACCTGTCAGATCATGTCTATGCTGCTAATACACTGGGATTATTCAATGTCACTGGTTTGGTAATGACCTTAGAAAAGTTTTATCTCCTTTTAGTTAGTTTACAGCAAATAACGGAGAAGATCAATGGTTTTTTTAATTTTTTAATGTTTATTTATTTATTTTTGAGAGAGAGAGACAGAGACAGAGACAGATAAACCATGAACAGGGGAGGAGCAGAGAGGGAGACACAGAATCTGAATCAGGCTCCAGACTCTGAACTGCCAGCACAAAGCCCAATGTGGGGCTTGAACTCACAAACTGTGAGATCATGACATGAGCTGAAGTCGGTTGCTTAACCGACTGAGCCACCCAGGCACCCATGCACTTTTAAGAGAGAAAACAGAGAAATTTACTTGCTGAAGAAATATCCCTTTGGGAACAAAAGGTACCATTGCCCTTTCAAATATTTTTTGTGATTTCATTTTGGTTATTTCCACTCTGGTAGATCATCCTACTGACCTATTTCATGTGTTCTATAAACAGTACCAATTCAAGCCATGCTTCTCAAATGTGAAGAGCTACTTCTTTATTTGTGAAAGGAGTCACACATTAGAAGGTAGGTTTATCTAGCACTATGCTTTTTTCCCCCCTAAATTCTGATTCCTTTTATAGAACAATGAATTAAAGAAATGTCTTCAGGAAACTAAGAAAGAAAGTAAGTTTCTCTCTGAGGAAGCTCTTAAATCGAAGGTAAGAATCCCTTCTTTGCCTGGATTGCATTCTAAAGACACAAGTAAATGTAATAAATTATTATTACTCGTTCAACATGTTTTGTTGAAGGAGAACATCAAAATAGTTGAGCACTTTAATGAAATTAAAAAGTTTTTTTAGTGTTTATTTATTGAGAGACAGAGAGAGACAGAGCACAAGCAGAGAAAGGGGCAGAGAGAGAGGGAGACACAGAATCCAAAATAGGTTCCAGGCTCTGAACTATCAGTACAGAGCCCGACACGGGGCTCAATGTCACAAACCACGAGATGATGACCTGAGCTGAAGTCAGACGCTTAACCGACTGAGGTACCCAGGCTTCCAATTTAATGAAATTTTAAATGACACCCTTCAAAGTGCACGTGCTACCTTGCAATCTCAGAGAGGGAGAGAGGAATGTCAAGAATTAGGAAAGTGGTAAGAGTTGGCTGCTGAGTTCTACTGTAATTTGACTTTGGAGGCTTTTTGTTCATTGGGTGAAGTAAGAACAGCATATTTGCTTGCTGTTTACCACAGTAGAGACTGGGCCTCTGGGAACCAAACCTCTTTCTGAACAGTGAGCTGGAATTTCACTAGGACCACCATGATGAGTTTTGCTATTTCAAGGACTAGGTGCTACCTTTTATTTTCACAACTAAGTAATTATCACATGATTCACCTCTGCCCTCCAAGATACGTAGAAAATCACCAAATATAGTTGAGAGAGACAGGGTGATAGCCAAAGTGTATAATCCTTTCCTTTAAAATTTTTTTTAAATTATTCTTTATTAAATTTTTTATTTTAGTGAGAGAGGGCATGCGAGTTGAGGAAAGGGGCAGAGGGAAAGAGAGAGAATCTTAAGCAGGATCCATGCTCAGTGCGGAGCCCTACACAGGTCTGGATCCCATGATCCTGGAATCATGACGTGATCCAAAATCAAGAGCCTGATCCTCAACTCACTGAGATACCCAGGTGCCCCATAGTCTCTTTCTCTCTTAATGCCTAACAGTGAATTTTCACGTGAATAGGAGAAATACACACACACACACACACACACACACACACATATACACACATGTATATAAAAATGTATATAAACATATGTATACCACTAAGAAAGCCATTTATGAGCTGTTAGACATGAACTATTTTCCACCATCTTTGTCTTCTAGTTATATTTATGCCTCAAGGTCTTTGTTTATTGCAATGCACGATCCTGTTGTGTTATGTCACAAATTGTGTGATCATTTTTCCTTGAAAGTCTTTTCTCATATCTGTCTTAACCACAAGATGCAAATGGTGAATTCAAGGATGTAGAGCTAAGAGCCTTGAGATCCAATAATGTCAGCTGGAAAGTATATTGTCTGTTGGGGAGAAATCCTCATATGATGGCAATGACTTTGCATTGGAAAGGGAAAGAATACCTTCATGCCTTCATGGTTCTTGCCCGTTTTCTGTCTCATCACAATCAACACTCAGGTCATGTGCATGTTTATAAAGAAAACCTTTTTTTTTTTTTTTTACACAAAATAAAAAGGCCCTGGAAGACAGTGTATTAAGGTCTGTGAAAGCAACAAAGGAAGCAAAAGTCAAACAGCTGAAGGAGAAAGCACATAATCTGGAAGAATTCTATGAACAAAGAAAAGTGGCTACAGAAGAGTAAGATATTCATGTGTAATTGTCACAAGTACTGTTGTATCAATGAATGTGGTGGCAGGTAGAAATAATCATATTTCCTTAGGAACTGGGTCCAGAGTATTTTTGTCAAATGCATTCAGTAGAATTGTGCCTGCCCTTCCTACCTTGCTTTCTGTAACCTACATTTTCCTTTCTGTACTAAGTGCTTGTCACACATCGTGTCAAGTATTTGGGGCAGAAGAGGAAAGGTACCAGCATTAATAATGTTGATACCTGGCTCTGCTCTGGAGCCATCTATATTGTCCTATAGGTTTCAATCCCATCACATTGTTTTGTCATCCAGCAATTAGGTCATTCTTGTTCAGGACCAGACATGGGTCAAAAATGTGGAGGGGGGGATTGAATTATCTTGCTGCAGAAACAATAGAAATTTCTTTCTGGAAAGTGGGTAGGGGTGCCAGCAGCACTGGATCTCTGCACCCATTCTGCCAGTGAGGTTGTTCACTGCAGGCCCAATCCCTAAGAAAGCTGAGTTGTTTCCTGTCCCCTGATTTTTAATTGCAACTACTCTGGGTCTTGACCAAAGCCTGAAGCTATGAACTTGGGCTCATCTTTGCTGGCCGCCCCTGAACTACATGTGTTTCCTTGTAAGTCTGTGCCCATAAAGTTGTTCAGCTTCTTTGCAGTTCCAATGTATGCCCCCCAAATCATTGATGAGTCCTAGGGAGATTGGGTCCAGCTGCCAGCCTAGCTTTGTCCTGGGATTCCTTCTTCTCCATTTTGGTCTCATGTGTCTTCATGGGGTCGTTAGAATTTTGTGCATTCCCTCACATATTTCCTCCTTTGTGAAGTATTTCCTTTTGTTCTCAGGAGGAGATCAGGGACTTTAGAGTCCCTCATTCACGATGGGAAATAAACTCTTCCTTCTTTCCCCTGGAGACTCAGCTTTATGTTAGTCCTTCACACGCCTGGGGTTAGGGCCCACTCTGTCTCACTGGCATCTTGCTTTTGTTAATTTGTATCTCTTTCTGGGAGTCAGTACAGCACCCTGACCACCTTTCTATCTTCAACCCCTTACAACAGAGCCACTATATTACAAGCACTCCAGAAAACGTTTGCTGAAGGACTGCCTGAGGGGCCAGAAGGAAATGTATGTGCTTTTCTCTGTCTAGTGCTTTTGTCTCTGCTTCTAAGAGATTTTCAATTTTGCATGTGATTTTTGAGTATATCAACTGCCAAGTTGAAACCCTTTAAATCAACACCACGAACAAAATAGTCTGAGGGCAACACAGCAAACCAACCTTTCTATGCATTTCCCTTTACTGCCTTTACTATCAATGAACTCAGTCTTGTTAAAGTAGATTGGCTCCATGAAGTTGAGAATTTTCCATATGAAATCTATTTCCTGAAGATAAACCCAGACTGTGTGACAGTTTATATCAGGTTATACTTCAGGAGATGTGCTGCTCTAAGATTGGCCTTCTCCTCCACCAGGATATGTGAAGGTGGAGCAGGCAGGGTTGCACTCCTGACCCCCAGCGATGCCTGGGTGTGAGCTGCAATGCTGGTGAAGCCATATCCTGGAAGGTCATCTTTCAAGATGATTGTCTGTGCCAGGGTACAACTTTTGGACTGAATATCAGGGCTCCTCTTGGAGGTGTAAGTCTGGAGTGTCTTACACTTTCTAGGTGTAAGACTACCCTGCTTCATCCTAATGGGTACAGTTGGTCATACATGGTTTGTCATATTGCTGAAATGAGTCTTCACCATCACTACAGACAGCAGGTAGTCTGAAGGGGTGACAGGAGTGTGTTCTCTGCTGCCCCAGGCAGCGGGGCACCTGTCCCTGTGACTGGTGGAACTCATGCCCCTCCTCTGAGGGAGGGAGACCCTCCCACCTACTCCAGCATCCCCCTACCTAAAGAGATTAGCCTGGGGGGGATGGCAGGACATAGGCCTCATCCTCCTTCCCACCTTGACTCAATGTGAAGACTTTATTTTAGTTTATTTGAGGAGAAGGTCATTTACTATTTTTACCGTTCTTTATTTTTGTTTTATTTTCTTATGAACTGTAGCCCTCCCTTCCTAAATTCAAGTTCCATTTAGCTTAGTCCTCTGATGTTATCAGTGCAACTCTGTAGCGTCACTGCTGAATTCTTATAGTTTTCCTTTTCTGATTAGTGTAATACTAATCTAAATACATTTCTATTCAGAAATAGTTGTAAAATAACTGTTCACATGTGGAAGGCAGCATATAGATAAGTGGAAATATTGGACAATCCACCTGGAGCCCGAAGAAACATACCTGTCTTCAGGATTCATTGATGATATACACCAAATCAGTATTCTCAGTTTTATTCTTAAGTTTATTTTCAGAGAGAATGAGTATGTCTGGGAGGGATGGAGAGAAAGGCAGGGAGAGAAAACCCCAGGCAGGCTCCAACTGTCAATGAGGAGCCCAATGGTGGGCTCGAACTCACAAGCCGTGACATCATGACCTGAGCTGAAATCAAGAGTTGGATGCTTAACTGACTGAGCCACACAGGTGTCCTCATATTTATTCTTAATCTGTAATGAAATGGTTATTTCCCATGATGTACACTGAGAAACCTCTGTTTTACTGATGAATTCTAAATTGCTAGTTGAGCTGACCTGTTCACACTTATTTGATTCATTATGTAAAACATGAACCAGGGCACCATGGTGTCTGCATTATGGTGAGGGGATGGTTCTCCCCCTTTTCCTTGGGAGTCACCTGAGGCAAGTGGGTACCCTCTGCCTCTGGTCAGGGACCTGAGTGTAGGGAAAAGTTGAAGATACGTGAAGAATGAGATGAGGGCTTGTTTTAATTCTGCACAGTCCACTAAAATCAGAATAAACCTCTATCCCTTCTATGGCCTTTAGCAGATCCAGAAACATGCTACCTCTGTGAGTTACAGCAGCTCTGACTCTACCAATAGTGCAGACAAGGACAAAGTAAGTGCTGTGGTCATTCTCAGTGGTAACTCTTTTGGGAAACATTCATCTTTCTGTACAGCATGCTCTCCTGGCCTTGTCTTGTGTTGTGTGTTGTGTGATATGTCTGCTTGTTATTTGTTCTCCAAGTGCACTCTCCTATCCCAGGAGCCCACAGACTTCTCTGTTTTCAGCCTGTCATCTTTTTGTGGTAAGTTTAGAAGCCCAAAGTGCTTAGAGGCTGAGTACCTTAAGGCTTTTTCATGTGTTTCTGGAAAGAATGAGAGGAGGGTGACCCCACACTCCAAACAGAAGTCTGCTGGCCTGGGTGACCCCTTCCAGACCTCAATTCTGTGGGAACAGTGTGGCTGCTGTGTCTTCCTTTCTTGATTCTGGCTAGGACATTAACCTGTTAGAAAGTCTGCCATATTGGTTAAAATTCAAAAGTGCAAAATGACATCATGACTGCAACTTCATTTTTTGTGCCCTGTGCAATTTAGAGTAGTCTGACACAAAGTCAATGTCATCACTCCTCACCTTCTTGTCTTTGTTGGTAACTGAGTTGTCTGGAATCTTTCTACCTATACCTTAGGTAAAAATCATTTGAACACTGTCCCCTTCAATTGTGTTTATAGGAGCCGTTTCTGGTTGTGTCCCCAGTCATTGTTAGAGCTGATACAGTCTCATGACACATCCTAGGAGTTTTATACCAGAAAGCAAAACACATGTGCATTAAATCTATTATGTGAATTTCTACCTCTTTATGTTGGACATAATAACTCTGTGTCCTGTAGTATGCTTAAAATCAGAATTCCCCATGAATTAAGATGAACACACCTGAGCTTTGTAGACATTCACAAGTAACTTGTTCCTCACAGAAGACTCTCATTCCCCTGCAAGATTCCAGGCATCCTCTACTCCCCAGAGGTCTCCGAGGCCTTTGACAGCACTTCAAGAAGGAAGACTCCTTTCTCAGGGACAGGAGCAGAGGGGTCAAAGTGAGAGGCTGGCTGTAGAACTTTTCCCTAGGAGTGGCTGTGATTCCATGAGCAGAATATGAGCTGTTTGTTTGCACTCATTTTTTTGTGTGTGCTCTTAATATACCAAAAACAGAGCATCTGGAGTTGCCGTAGAGGAGGGATGCAGGGTGAACCTGGACATGGATGTCTGCCTGTCTCGAGAATGCTACTTCATTAGTCTGTAATTGCCTCTGTTAATCCTCTAGGGCAGGACCCTTGCCATTTGACATTTGCAGACATGAACAGTGATGTGTGGTGACAGTAGTTTCACCTCTTGCATCTACTACCCCAAGCTGTAGGTGGTACTCAGTGGCAAGGACAGTTTTCAGGTACTGATGCTACTCTCTTGGATGCTGGTGGCAGAGAAGGTGGCAGGTGCTGACACGTTCTTCTCTGGGTTTCAGCTGCTTTTGGTATTGGTTCTCTTGTTTGGCAGATGCACATAGCTGCCACTTCTGTTCTGCAGGGCAGTGTGGATCTATGGGGACCTCCTCCATTAACTGTAACATTCTGCATGCCCTACCCTGGAGGCCCCCTGATGGTCTTCTGAGGCACATCCTCAGAGGCACATCCACCTCCTAAACCTTGGTGGCCTTGGGAACCACCCCGAACCCCTCCACCAGCAACACTTGGTAAGATCTGAGCAGTATGAGTTGACTTGCAAAGCACCCTCATCTTATTTTTGTTGGTGTTGGGTCTTTGGCCAAAGTGCAGAGGTGGTACCACAGACCATTGCTATGTAAGTTAAATGTGTTTGCCACCATTACCACATTCCTCAAGTTTCTCATGATCGACATATCATCTTTGTCATGTGTTGGTACAGGTGTCTCTTGTGGAGAAGGAATGGGGCTGTATGCAGAAAAGCAGACAGTGGTTCAGCAGAAATGCCCTGTACACTGTCCACGTGCTGAGCACTGTGAGGCATGAGGCACAGCCTAATGTATATCCATCTAGTCGCGCCCCCAGCCATCCATAGTTGTTCAATGAGTGATGTATTAATACATCTGAATCAGGACTTTTAGGAGTCTTCATCAAGTTATAAGAGATGGTTCTTCAAGTTCTTCCTGGGGATCACCTGAGGCATATGATTTGGGATATGACTGGGGCAAAGAGTTTAACTTGTCTGAGGAATGAGGGGAGGGTTTTTTTGCTTTTTAATCTCCAAACAGTCTACTCAAATCAGAATAAACCTCCATCCTTTTAGGGCCTTTAGCAGATCCAGAAGCAGGTGTCAATCCTGAGAGTGCCACGAATACTGACTGTACCAAAACTGCCGAGATGCACAAGGTAAATGCTGTGGCCATTTTCAGTTGTAAGTCTTTCCAGACACCCACATCTTTCTGTACAGCATGCTTTCCTGCCATTGTCTCTGGTTTGTGTGTCATATGCTATGTCTGCTGGTGGTTCCCCCCCTCCCCCAAATGCACAACCTTTACCTCGAAGTCTACGGACTTCCCTGTTTTCCACCTGGCATCTCTTTGTGGTAAGTTTAGAAGCAAACTGTGCCTAGGGGTGAGGACCTTAGGGTCTTCCCAATGTGTTCCTGGAATAAATCAAGGAGGACCATACCACACTCCACTTGGAAGCCTCCTGGCTTGCCTTATTCTTTCTGGACCTACTCAATGTAGAATAATTGCTCTTGCTATTTCTTACTTTCCTGTTTCTGTCAAGGGTTTTCACGTGTTCAGAAAAATTTGTGGATCTCCTTACAATTTGAAAATGTAAACTGCCTTCACTCCAATTTATATTTTTGTATGTGTCATTTAGAGTGGTCTTAGATGAAGGAAATTGCACACCCATCAACATTCCATTCTTTTTTTTTTTTGTAACCATGGTGTCCAGAATCCCTTCAGGTGTGCCCTGGGTATAAATACCCTGAACTATAAGAGGTGACATATTTTTCATAAAAAACATGCACCAAAACTTAAGTTGTGAAGAAAAAACAATCTGAAATTACCTGTGTGGCAAATCCCCACCATGTCCTTCAGTTATGTTCACATGATCAGGTTCTGTTGTGTCCTTTGTCATGGGTACAGTTAAAACACAGAAATCTACACCAGAAATCAAAGTGCATTTGTGTTAATTTTGTTATTTAGAATTTTAGCTCATTTTTCCAGAGGACACAATTACTCTGTAAATTGTACTATACTTAGGCCGAGAAGTACCTCTGCATTAAAATGCATTAGCTGAACCCAAATAACATGTATAGGTTACCTGTTTCTCTAAGAAGATGATTTTCCAGGGTCTCTGCTGGACCTCAGGATCCCCATTGCCCCACATGTCTCTGTGACCATGGATAGCACTTCTGTAGAGAAGACCCCATTGTAGGGAGAGAAGCACATTGGGCACAGGCAGGAGCTCAGAGGCAGAGCTTTGAGCCATAAGGGCTATGATTCCATGTGTGGACACTGGGATTTCCATTCTTTCTCATTCTATAGTTCTTCACATACAAATAAGCAGCCTCTGCAGTGGAGGGGGAGGAGAGGTGGAGGGTGATTCCGGAGTTAGATGCATTCCTAACTGGAATATGCTAGTTTGTTAATTTGGTATTAAGTCCATAAATCTTCTAGGAAAAGACCCCTTGCTGTTCTACATTTCCAGACATGTGGGGACACTAGTTTATCCCAATAACATCCATTCGCCACCCCAAAGCTGTGAGTGGAACCCAAAGTATGGGTAGAGATTTTGGCACTGCTGCTGCCCTCTTGGAACCTGGTGGTGGGGAAGCTGGCAGGAGATGCACTGCTTCTTTGGGTTTCTGTTCTTTGCTGGTGTCAGTGATTTGTTCTGTCCTATGACCACAGCATTCATTTCTGTTCCACAGGCCATTATGTATGCAAGAGGGCCTGGTCCTATCCCTGGATCACCTTGCAGGACCTACCCCACGGACCACTCTTCATCACCAATCATGGGCTATATGGGCCGCCTCCCTCTCCTCCACCTACTCTATTTGTTAAGATGACCCGAATTGGATGAGTGACCAGTAAAGCATATTCATCTTCTTTGTGAAAGACTTGGTGGGAATGATGTAGAGATGGTTGTGAGTCTTGGCACTTCAACTGCCAACCTGCCTGAGGACATTGAACATACCTCAAGTTTCCCAGGACATACATACAATGGGCAGTATGTATGTCCTTCCCTGTATGAAGGTGAGCTATAGGTTTCTCTGGTAAAAAATGAAAGAGGATTTTTTATACAAAAGCAGACATATCAGCAGTACTGGTGGGTATTTTGGAGACACAGTGTTTTGGGTTCTGTAAAGAATGAGGTGCACCCCTAACTTTTAGTGCTTCAGGTGTCCTGTGTGAAAGAGGGATACATGCATTAAGTGACACAGATCTTATGATCACCATAATTGAAGCACCAGTGAAGGAACATAAAAAGATTGTTGTGTCCCTGGGTTTTCTGAAGATTCTGGATATTGGTGTGTGTGTGTGGGGGGGGGGAATGCCCTGGAGATAAGGGAAATTTAACTTAGTCTTATAGAAATGCTTATCTGCCCAAGTTCATATCCCTCAGTGAGACAGGATCTAGATCAGCTGAGTGCCTACATTGGCCTTCAGCCTGGGCCAACCTACAATTCAGGGTTGGCCAGAAGCTGGTCCTGCTGGACTCCTGTCATCACCCTGACAACAGCTTTCCATCTCCTCAAACTTCTCTCACAATATCTTGAGTCTTTGCCCGTGTTCCTGATGTCTCAGCTCTAATACCAGTTCTCAGTGAGACCTACTCATAGCCTCAGCTGTGTTTTCTGTGAAATAGGGGTAATATTTGTTCCTAAGGACATTATGAAAAGAAGATATTAAATACATAAAGCATCTAAAAAATGTCTGGGAAGTGTCCACTCACCCTTCTCACAGTTTCAATTAAGATATCTCCACACAATGATCATCAAAAAAAGACATTCATGGAAATTCATTCAACGAAGACTGTTAACACCTCAGCCCAGGGATTGGGAATTGCGGTTTGAAACAATAAGACAGAAATCCTCATTTTTATATTAAAATTCATGCCCTACCAGACAAAGAAAAGATAATTATGAGAATGTGTATATTCAGAGATCTAGATCTGAGATCTAAAGACAATCATTTTCCATTATATGCAGCCACACACGAAAGTGTTCATCTGAGGCCACAGATAAAGTACAGAAGACAGAATGCATGTAGGAAAACATAAGATTATAGGGACATAAACCAAAATCTCTTAAATCTCACTGATTTTGAAATTTGAAGAGAACTGTGCACAGTGACCGACTATGGTGATTATATATTTTTAAAAAGGTGTCAGATCTGCCTGAATGCTTTCCCTACCCATCCTGTCCCCTCCACTTTGTCCTTCCTATGTCTCCTAATAGCCTTTCACCATTCTGTCTCTCTGTCAGTATCTGCTTCTAGGAGGACCTATTCTTGCTCCTCTTCACCGCACACAGTGGGGTTCCTGTACACACATGAAACAAACTGACAGAAATGGTGGTAATGGAGGATAGTAGCAAGATCACTCTTTGTGCAGGGGAGCCCGAGGGAGTTTTCCAGGGTGGCTAGAAATTCCTATATCTAGATTTATGGGGTGTTTGTGCTCATTTATTGTAGAAATATTCACTGACTCCCTGGTGCCTCAGGGTCAGATAGACAGGTGTCTCTCCCTAGCATATAGCTGACTTCTAATGGTGGGTAAGGATAAGGGACCAGCAGTGACTGTGGGAGATGACATGAGTGAGGAGGAGATGACATGGAGTCAGACCCTTGCCCAGGAGGCCAGCTCTCCTCAGACAGCACCATGTGCAGGAGGGCTCTATGGAGCAGAGATTTCTTGATCAGTCCCACGAACTCCATGATCCTCCTCCAGATTCCTCACTGAGGGATGGCCAGGGCACAGCTCAGCAGCTAGAGGACACTCTGGTCATGGCTGGAGTGGAGCAGTGGGCCTGGGGAATTGAGTCAGAGAAAGGGACAGGCAGAAGGTAGCAGCAGGGAGTTTGAGAGACTAAGGGAAGGGAAGAGAATGGACTTTTCTCTATTGGTGTCATCTACATTTCTGCGTGAACAAAAGGGGATTCTGGTCTCCAAGGGTGAGGAAGAAGGCTGGCAAAAAGATAGAGTGACATTCTCAGCTCAAGTACTCAGGATATCTGCCTTGCTCTTGAATACCTAACACAGGAAGACTGTGGTTTCTGTCATAATTGGAAGTGCAGCTCATGCCATTTAGTGAAAATTCAATTATGAGGCCCTCATCATTAAAGTAGCACAACAAAATTATATGAACAGAGTGATACAATAGAGGATAAAGTCCAAAAGTAGAATGAATACAATACTCACAGGAATATAGACTATTGGAAATGGAGGTACCCCAAGGGAGGGATTCAGACACATGGGCAATATCTGAAAATGTAAAAAAATTGAGTCCTTACCTCAAAATAAACATTAACATTAGACGCAAACAGATCGTCATTTAAGGTTTCAAGAGAAACCGTATGACTTCATGGTGCTATATCC
Source organism: Cryptoprocta ferox (assembly GCA_028646485.1). Lineage (NCBI taxonomy): Eukaryota > Metazoa > Chordata > Mammalia > Carnivora > Eupleridae > Cryptoprocta > Cryptoprocta ferox. Next base: position 17,209,562 of record CM053561.1, read on the forward strand.
ACGAGATCAAGTGTTATCAAAATATACCCTTTAATTTGAGGCTATTTGTTACATGTAAATTATACCTCATTAAACATAGTTTCAAAACATGAAATACTAGAAGAAAATGTGGGAAAATTCCTTTCTAATCCTGAAGCACATGGGTGATAGGAGTCTGTCTAACCATGTGTCAAAAACCTAAAACATTAAGACACTTAAAAAATTAATAATAGCAGAGTAGGAGGACCCTGAGCTCACCCTGCCCCATGATTTCAACTACATAACATCCACATCCAAGTCCGTAAACCAGAGAGCGATCCAAAGACTGGCAGAACAAACTCCACACCTCAATAGAGAGAAGCTGCACCTGAAAGGTTAGGAAGGTCAGAAAGGTGGAGGGCTGCCTGCAGAGAGGGCAGAGAAAGTGAGCCCTCATCCCAGGGAGCTCACACAGGGAAGACTAATCCCCATAACATTTGGCTCTAAAAAACAGGGGAGGAGTGCTGAATTCTTTGAGTTTGGATCCTGGAGCTTTGGAGGTCAGCTGACTCAGCACTGGGTGATACAGGAGGGTGAGTGATAGCCAGGTTCCTGCCTGTGTGGAGAGGCAATGTAAACATGACAGTTTACACAATGCCAGAGGCAACAGGAGACAGATATGTTCATGCTGATTTCTGAGTGGTTGGGTGATTTCTCCAACAATGAGGGAACTCATAGGCACCATTTTTCTACCCCACTCCCCAGAATAAGCACAGAAGCACCGACCAGGGGGATGGGCTGCACAGACCCTTGCTACCTAGCCCACTAGCAGTGCAGCTGTCGCAAGAGATCTCTGGGGGACTCACCCGCTCTAAGCCTGCTGGCCTCAGCGCTGGGCTCAGGGCAAACTTTGTTAAAACCACATGGGTACCCTGTCCAGCCTGCTGCATGCAAAGCTGCCACAGCACTTTGTGCACATCTGCACTACACCCAGCTGTGCACTGCTGGCCACCCTCCTTTATCTCACCCACCCACATGTCCCCAGCCATCGATGCACTCTGTGCATAGCCTCGAGCCCCTGGATGCCTGGTGCAGAGCCGCCAGCCACCAAAGGACAGCTACAGACTTGTCAACAGAATCTTGGCAAGCCAGAAGTGAGTGACATGAGCAATTCAAAGTGTTGAATGGAAAAATCAGGAGCCAAGAATACTCTATCCATCAAGGCTGGATATTCAGAATAGAAGGAGACATAGAGTTTCCCAAACAAAAACTAAAGGAGTTGTACCACTAAATCAGTCCAGCAAGAAATATTAAGAGAGACTCTTTGATTGGAAAAAAGAGACCAAAAGTGGCAAAAGAGAGGTAGAAAACACAAAACCAGTAAAAATGAATATTTCTGTAAAAAGTCAAGAAACTGACAAAAATGGATATAAAATATAATAACACATACCAAAACATAGGGAGGAGAACATAATGGGTTCAAAGGTAAATGACCATCAATATAATAAAAACTTCTAAAAGCAAATGAAATATATAAAAACCTAATGGTGACCATATATCAAAAATCACAAGTAAATCAAAACATATCACTAAAAAAAAATCAAAGGAGGCTGGGCCTTGAACCCAAACACAAAGCCTGACCGACAACTTCCCCTATGCCCTCAACTCAGCCCTCTGGAGAGATCACTGCACTGCTGGCTGATTAGATCCTAGATCATCCTGGGATCTTACTGTAACCCTAACCTGAACCCGAACCTTACACCTAACCCTCACACAAAATGTGACCCTACACCTGAGCTGCACAAGTGCATGGGCGCTCATGTCAGACCACAGGAGAGATCATGGGGCTGGCATCACTTCTGCCCTGGCAACTACCCTGGATGGAACCCTAAACCTAGCCAAGGCACTCTTTCCATGGGGACCCATGGAACAGACGGAAATGAGGCCCATCGGGCTGCACAAGGGGTGTCATGAGGCACTACAGAAGCCTTGCCCACATAGAAGGCTGGGCCTTGAACCCAAACAGCATGCCTGACCAGGAACTTCCCCTGAGCCCTCAACTCAGCCCTCCTGGGAGATCACTGCTCTGCTGGCTGATTAGATCCTGGATCGTCCCTGGATCTTACTTTAACCTTAACCCTAACCCTACCCTTCACTCTACACATGACCCTACACTTGGGCCTCACCCATGCATGGGACCTGATTTCAGACCACCAGGGAGATCAGGGGTCTGGTGTCGCTTCTGCCCTGGTGACTCCCCTGGATGGAACCCTAATCAGAGGCAAGAGTCTCTCCCCCTGGGGACCCACTTCCTAGGTCTTAGAAAACCAGGGACATGAGGCCTAGAAGCATGCAGGATTACTTGGCATGGAACATGGAACATCACCACGCCATTTCCAAGCCTGTATAGAGCAGCAAGAGGGGTGTCCTGAGGCCCAATTCGAATCTAGCCCAAAGAGAAGGCTGGCCTTGGAACCCAAAGCCTAAGCCTGACTGGCATCCTCCCATGTGCCCTCAACTCAGCCGACCCGGTAAAGCACTGCACTGCTGGGGGTTCAGTGCCTGGAGACTCCTGGGATTGATCCCTAACCCTAAGCCTAAACCTAAAACTAACCCTATCCTAACACTAATCCTCACTCTAAACATAACCTTACAAATGACCCAAAACCGAACATGCACCCTCATTTCAGCCCTCCAGGGAGATCACGGGACTGGTGTAGCTTCTGCCTTAGCTACTCCCCTGGATGGACACCTAATCCTAGCCAAGGCTCTCCCTCCATGGGGACCCAATTACTAGGTCTGAGAAAACCAGGGACAGGGGGCCCAGAAGTGTTGCAGGCCTAATCAGTGTGGAACATGGAACATCACTATGATATTTACAAAGCCTGGATCGAGGTGCACAAGGGTTTTCCTGAGGCGCAAGGGTAGTCTGGCACACAGAGGAGGCTGGGTCTTGAACCCAAACACAAAGCCTGACCAGCAACTACCCTGCACCCTCAAGTCAGCTCTCCTGATAGATCACTGCATTACTATCTGATGAGAAACTAGATCGTCCTGGGCTCTTACCCTAACCCTAACCCTAACCCTAACCCTAACCCTAACCCTACACCTAACCCTCACTCTAAACATGACCTTACACTTGAGCCACACCAGTGCATGGGACCTCACTTCAGATCATAAGGGAGATCATGGGGCTGGTGTCGCTTCTGCCCTGGTGACTACCCTGGATGGAAGCCTAATCCTAGCCAAGGCTGTATCCTCTTGGGGACCCAATTCCTAGGTCTCAGAAAAACAGGGATATGGGGCCCAGAAGCGGTGCAGGATTCCATGGTGTGGAACATGGAACATCGAACATCACCATGCCATTTCCAAGCCCGGATGGAGCTGCATGAGGGGTGTCCTGAGGCCCAACTCGAACCCAGCCCAAAGAGAAGTCTGGCGTTGGAAGCCAAAGCCGCCTAAGCAAGACTGGCATCCTCCCATGTGCCCTCAACTCAGCCAGTCGGGTAAAGCATTTCACTACTGGGGGTTTAGCGTCTGGAGCCTCCTGGGATCGAACCCTACCTAACCCTAAGCCTAACCCTAAAGCTAACCCTAACCTTAACACTAATCCTCACTCTAAATCCTCACTCTTACACCTTATTACACCTTACCTGCTTTCACGCATGCACCCTCACTTCAGCCCTCCAGGGAGATCACAGGGCTGGTGTCACTTTTGCCCTAGTGACTCCCCTGGACAGAACCCTAAGCCTAGCCAAGGTGTTCTTTCCATGGGGACCCAAATACTAGTTCTGACAACTGACAAACAGGGGGCCCAGAGGCGGTGCAGACTGATTCAGCGTGAAACGTTGAACATCACCATGTTATTAACAAAGCCCGGATTGAGCAGCACAAGGGGTGTAATGAGGCGTAACTGTAGCCCAGCCCACAGAGGAGGCTAGGCCTTGAATCCAAACACTAAGCCTGACCCCAACTTCCCCTACACCCTCATCTTAGCCCTACGGGGAGATTACCGCACTGCTAGCAGATGAGATCCTGGATTGTCGTGGGATCTTACTCTAACCCCAACACTAAACCTAAACCTAACCCTACCCCTACCCCTAATGCTCACTGTAAATGTAACCCTGTACCTGAGCCATGCCCGTGCATGGGCCCTCATTTCAGACCTCCCTGGAGATCACGGGGTTGGTGTCACTGCTGCTTTGGCGACTTCCCTGAACAGAACCCTAAACCTAGCCACGGCACTCTTTCCATTAGGACCCAAATACTAGTTCTGAGAACAGACGGAAATAAGGCCCAGAAATGGTGCAAGCTAAATCAGCATGGAACCTGGAACTTCACCATGACATTAGAAAGCCTGGATCAAGCAAAACAAGGGGTGTCCTGAAGCGCAACAGTACTCTGGCCCACAGAGGATGCTGGGCCTCGAACCCAAACACTACTCCTGACTGGTAACACCTCATGTTCATTCAACTCATCCCTCAGGGGAGATAATGACTGGTGGCTGATTAGATCCTGGGTCGTCCTGGGAACTTACTCTAACACTAACCCTAACCCTAAACGTAACCCTAACCCTAAACATAACCCTCACTCAAAACAAAACCCTACACATAACCCTCACCAGAGTATGGGCCCTCATCTCAGGCCTCCAGGTAGATCAGCAGGGTGGTGTTGCTTCTGCCCTGGCAACTTTCCTGGATGGAATCCTAACCCAAGTCAAGGCTCTCTCTCCATTGGGACCCGATTTGTTGGTCTGAGAAAACCAGGGACAGGGGGCCCAGAAGTGGTGGATGCTTAATCCACATGGAACGTAGAACATCACCATGACATTAACAAAACCCGGACCGAGGTGAACAAGGGGTGTCCTGAGGCACAACGGTAGCTTGCCCCCAGAGGAGGCAGGACCTTGAACCCATATAGTAATCCTGACTGGCACCTTATCACTTCTTATTTGTGCTATTGATATTGGGCTTCCGCATCATCTTTCATTTTATTTTTCACATGCAGAAGAATGAAACTAGACCACGTTCTTACACCAAACACAAAAATAAACTCAAAATGGATAAAGGACCTGAATATGAGACAGGAAACCATCAAAACCCTAGAGGAAAAAGCAGGAAACAACCTCCTTGACCTCAACTGTAGCAATTTCTTACTAGACACATCTCAAAATGTAAGGGTTTCAAGAGCAAATATGAACTATTGGGACCTCATTAAGATAAAAAGCTTCTGCACTGCACTGGAAACAATCAAGAAAACGAATAGGAAACCAACAGAATGGGAAAAGATAGTTGCAAATGACATATCAGATAAAAGGCTAGTGCTCAAAATCTATAAGGAACTCACCAAACTCCACACCCGAAAAACAAATAATCCAGTGAAGAAATGGGCAGAAGACATGAATAGACACTTCTCCAAAGAGGATATCCAGATGGTCAACAGACACATGAAATGATGCTCAGTGTCACTCATCATCTGGGAAATACAAATC
>CM053561.1:17215510-17305628 GCA_028646485.1 Cryptoprocta ferox
GACAAATTTGAAAACACACACACACTACCAAAATTCAAACGGGAAGATATAGAAAATTTCAACAGGTCCATAAGTAGTGAAGAAATCAAATCAGTTATCAAAAATCTGCCAACAAATAAGAGCCCCGGGCCAGATGGCTTTCATGGGGAATTCTACCAGAAATTTAAATCACAGTTAATACCCATACTTCTCAAGGTATTCAAAAAAATAGAAATAGAGGAAAATTTCCGGACTCATTCTATAAAGCCAGCATCACTTTGATTCCCAAACCAGACAGAGACCCAGAAAAAAAAAAAAAAAAAGCATTTGACAAAATACAGCATTTTTCTTAATAAAAACCCTCGAGAAAGTCGGCATAGAAGGAACTTACTTAAACATCATAAAATCCATTTATGAAAAGCCCACAGCTAATATCATCCTCAATGGGGAAAAACTGAGAGCTTGCCCCCTGAGATCAGGAACACAACAAGGATGTCCGCTCTCAGCACTGTTGTTTAACATAGTGCTGGAGGTCCTAGCATCAGCCATCAGACAGCAAAAGGAAATAAAAGTCATCCGAATTGGCAAAGATGAAGTCAAACATTCACTTTTTGCAGATGACATGATACTCTACATGGAAAACCCGACTGACTCCACCAGAAGCCTACTAGAATGGATCGATGAATTCAGCAAAGTCCCAGGGTACAAAATCAACATACAGAAATCGGTTACATTTGTATACACCAATAATGAAGCAACAGAAAGAGAAATCAAGAAACTGATCCCATTCACAATTTCACAAAAAAACCATAAGATACCTAGGAATAAACCTAACCAAAGATGTAAAAGACCTGTACGATGAAAACTATAGAAAGCTTAGGAAGGAAATTGATGAAGACACAAAGAAATGGAAAAACATTCCATGGTCATGGATCGGAAGAATAAACATTGTTAAAATGTCATTATTACCCAAAGCAATCTACACATTCAGTGCAATCCCAATCCAAATTGCACCAGCATTCTTTTCAAAGCTAGAACAAACTATCCTAAAATTCCTTTGGAACCACAAAAGACTCCGAATAGCCAAAATAATATTGACAAAGAAAACCAAAACTGGAGGCATCACAATCCCAGACTTTAACCTCTACTACAAAGCTGTAATCATTAAGACAGTATGGTACTGGCACAAAAACAGAAACCTAGACCAATGGAATAGATTAGAGAACCCAGAATTGGACCCACAAATGTACGGCCAATTAAACTTTGACAAAGCAGGAAAGAGTATCCAATGAAGAAAAAGACAGCCTCTTTAACAGGTGGTGCTGGGTGAACAGAACACCAACATGCAGGAGAATGAAGCTAGACCACTTTCTTACATCAAACACAAAAATAAACTCAAATGGATGAAGGACCTGAATGTGAGACAGGAAACCATCAAAACCCTAGAGGAGAAAGTAGGAAACAACCTCCTTGACCTCAATCGCAGCAATTTCCTACTCGACTCATTCCTAAATGCAAGGGAATCAAGAGCAACAATGAACTATTGGGCCGTCTTCAAGATAAAAAGCTTCTGCACTGCAAAGGGAACAATCAAGAAAACTAATAGGCAACTGATGGAATGGGAAAAGATAGTTGCAAATGACATATCGGATAAAGGGCTAGTATCCAAAATCTATAAGGAACTCACCAAACTCCACACCTGAAAAACAAATAATCCAGTGATGAAATGGGCAGAAGACATAAACAGACACTTCTCCAAAGAGGACATCTAGATGTCCAACAGACACAAGAAATGATGCTCAGCGTCACTTATCATCAGGGAAATACAAATCAAAACCACACTGAGATACCACCTCCTGCTGGTCAGAGTGGCTAAAATGAACAAGTCAGGAGACTATAGATGCTGGCAAGGATGTGCTGAAAAGGGCACCCTCTTGCACTGTTGGTGGGAATGTAAACTGGTGCAGCCACTCTGGAGAACAGTGCGGAAGTTCCTCAAAAAATGAAAAATGGGAACTCCTCTATGACCCAGGAATAGCACTGCTACGAATTTACCCAAGGGAACCAGAAGTGCTAATGCATAAGGGCACATGCACCCCAATGTTTATAGTAGCACTTTCAACGATAGCCAAATAATGGAAAGAGCCTAAATGTCCATCAACTGATGAATGGATCAAAAAGATGTGGTTTATATACACAATGGAATACTACATGGCAGTGAGAAAGAATGAAGTCTGGCCATTTGTAGCATTGTGCATGGAACTCGAGGGTGTTATGCTAAGTGAAATAAGTCAGGCAGGGAAGGACAGATACCATATGTTTTCACTCATAGATCTAACAGGAGTAACTTAACAGAGGACCATGGGGGAGGGAAAGGGGAAAGGGAAAAATATTTAAGAAGAAGGAGGGGGGCAAACCATAAGAGACTCTTCAATACTGAGAACAAACTGAGGGTCGATGGAGGTGGGGGAGAGGGGAGAAGGTGTTACTGGGTGTTATATGGAAACCAACTTGACAATAAACTATAAAAGCAAAAAAAAAAAAAGATGTATACACCCCTATGTTTATCACAGTCTTATTACAACAGCCAAGTTACAGAGGCAGCCCCAGAGTCCATCAGTAGATTAATGGGTAAAGTAGAAGTGGTATGTACATACAATGGAATATTACACAGCCGTAAAATGAATGAGATCCTGCTATTTGCAATTACATCGTGGCAGCTAGAGGGTGTTATGATAAATGAATCAGACTGAGAAAGACAAATATATGATTTCATTCATATGAGGAATCTGAAAAGGCAAACAAATGGATAAACACAGAAAAAGCAGAATAAGACCTATAAATACAGAGAACAAATACAGAGAACAAATTGATGATCACCTTAGGGGAGGGGGAGAGGGTTGGCAAAATTGGTGAAGGCAAGAGGGAGGCACAGACCTCCTTTACAGAAGGAGTAAGTAACTGGGATGAAAGGCACAACATAAGGGATATAATTAATGCTCTAATAGAGCTGTACGGTGACAGACAGCTCCTTCTACACTTGTAGTGAACACGGCATAACTTGGAGACAAGCCCAATCATTTCTTTGTGCACCTGAAACTAATTTAATTTTGTGACTCAACTATATTCAAATAATAAAAATTTAAAAATCTTAACATGCAGCTACCACAAAAACACAACAACAAAAAACCAGGATAATCAAAACCCTTAACTCACCAGAAGATTTTTAAAAAATTGTTTTTTTTTTAAAGGCACTAATACTATGTTCCTGGACCCATAAGGAAGTACTATTTCATGAACAGGAAGGACCTTATGACTTTGAGTCTTTTGTATTCAAATCTTTCTGAAGGTTTTCTCAAGTGTGACAAGGAGGGCACTTGTTGGGATAGGCTTGTATATTTAGGGACACAAGAATATACGGTCATGGAGAAATGTCATATTGTGGATTATATAAAATTAACATGATAACATGAACTTGTACTGAACTCTGGAACTCTAATAATGATTGCCAACATAGTGAACTGAGACACAAAACTATCTATAAAATAACTTGTAATGGGACTGTGATCTTGATTTTACATTTTTGACCAATGGATTGTGAGTTTATGAGATACCAGATCAGGATCCCTGGCTTTAGTGAAAGCAGAAGCTAGGCCAGAATCTCTTTCTGGTCCGATCAAGGAAATGTTCTTGTATAGTTGTATTGGTGCAATTAAATGAGGAGATCGTAATGTCAACACACCCAATCTCCAGGGTTTCCCAAGCCTTTATGAGAGCAGTTCAAAGAAACATGATTTTGATTTTGTGAATAACGGCAATTACACTTGTCGCCTACAGATTAAGCTTCCCCTAATTAACCTTCCCGCCGCCCTCCATCTCCATGTTCTCAAGGACTACAAACACTAGTGCCACAGCTGCCTGTCTTAGCAAAGAGCAAGCTTTGGAAGGAAGTGTAAAAGAAATAGATTACATTGCTCAGAGTGTAGAGGCTTTTGGTGGTTAAGATAAAATATAGTAACGAGATAAAAGAGAATGAAAACTGAAAGAATCATTTTGGAATCTGCAGATTTTTATGTTGTTAGAAAATGTAAATGTGAATGAAAACTCTTAAGAAACTCTTAGGAACTATGTTGGATGTGTTACTGCATGTCTGTCATCTGTAATGGAAGCACCAGACAAATTATGACGAATGGAGGTGTTTAGGCCCCGATTTTGCATTTTGTTGATCATACACATTGAGAAGCTAATCATATAAAATATCAAGTTTGTTGTCTTTTGAAATAAATCAATTATGTCCTGTTGAAAAGTTATTTAAAAAAATTAAAAGTGACTTTGATGTTTGAGGCTGTTACTTCTTCATAGATTTGAATGATCATGGTTCAGGTCGCTTAGTGTCTTCATAATTCACCTGGAAGGGACTGGGCTTAATCTGGTAAGTGAAATGTCCTCCCTGTTAAAGTGCCACCTGCTCTGGCCATGGAATAGGCCTCCAAAGGCTTTACTATAAATACCGTTCGCTGCACAATGTCTTCTTATGGCCTCAAGCACTGGGCCACTGTAAATCAGGCTCCGTAGTGCCCATATCATCGGTACAAGGTAACACTTTTCCCAAACTAGGAACAACAAAGGAGTGAAGGTTTTAGATGGAGGGAACAGCCTCAGTCATTATGCACAACCTACAAAATTTAACACAAAAGAACAATAGCCATGCATTGCAAGAACTATAAGAAATAAATGTATATTTGGTTAAACTGGAGCAACTGCTTGGTGACATTACCTCTAAGCTTATCAAAACCTTGGAAAATTTTGTTTTGATCAAAATAATGAGACTTAATAATAATTAAGCCACTGAAGCTCTAAGTCATTCAAATTTAAATTTGCTGAAAAATTCTCAGATGGTGGGTTTCAGTACAACATTATCTTGTTCTCGGTGAGTGGGCAGGAGAGGTAGGGGTCAAAGTGCTACAGACAAACCAGCAGATCTGTTGTTCAAGGTTAACAATAGTAATCGGTTTTATTAAATAATTTAGGGAAGACGGGAATACAGCTGTCCCCTCTTAACTAGGTCATGCTTCCCAGGGTATCAGTACTGGTCTGGCCCCAAAGCAGGTGCCCTCCTGCTGACTGACGGTGGGGTCAGCAGTAGCCTCACACTCACCCACACCTTCGGCCAACACCTCTCTGCATCCCCCACACAGGCACCTCATCACCTCACACCATGACAGGAGGAGAGAGACCACATGCACATCCCTGTCATTATCGTGTGTGGTAATAACTGTTCTTTTTTGTTACTGGTTATTGTTGTTAATCTCTTTCTGTACCTGATTTATAAACTAAACTTTATCATAGGTGTGTATGTACAGGACAAAATGAATATCTAGGGTTCTGTACCATCCATGGTTTCAGGCATCCTTTGGGGGCTTAGGGTCTGTCCCTAGAATAAGGGTGGCTGCTGTGTTTCTGGGATGATACACTGACAAGCCAAGGGGCACCAGGGTGCATGCAGAGTGGCCGGAAACCACGAGAGAGGCTGGGGACCGAGCCCTCAGCTCACACACAACCCCTGCATTTCAGGTGCCTAACGGCTGTGAGAGTACATTTTTATTGTTATAAGCCACCCAGTTTGTGATACTTTGTTATGATAGCCCTAAAAAATAAATCTTGTTAAAGAGTTGCCTTTTTTCAGAAAATTTCCTCTGTTAACTCAAGGTAAAAAACAAAACAAAATAAAAAAACATGCAAAGCAAAATCTGAGAAACATTTCTGAACATGTAGGGTATTACAGATAAACTATAGACTGAATCTGACAATTTTTGTTTGTTTCCTTTTTTCTTTTTTGAAGGGCTAATATATTTGAGGATAGTAGAGGTCAAGATTTATCAGGATTTTCACACTCATGTCCTAGGACCAGTGCCTGACCAGAAAAATCTAAACACATACAATAAACATGTTGGTAATTCATTTCAACATGACTTTGGTTTCCCTGTAGCAAACCCACAGCCATTTTTTCCTTGTGCAAATGTGACCTCTTTGTATATTACTCTTTCTTACCTTTTTCTTCTAACCCATTTGAAAATAAGTTTCAGACATCAGGACTTTCCTCCTGTGTTTTTACAGAGGGATCAGGGCCTGGTCCCTCTATGACCTCAGGACCACTTGTGATACAATTAGAAGTTTCACGATATTACCTAATATTGAGTCCATTTTCAGTTTTCCTAAATTATCCCTAAAGTGCCCATAATTTATTTATTTTCTGTTATTATTGCTCATTTTTAATTCCAGCATCCGGTCAAACAGGGCACCACATCAGGACATCAGCCCTTTCCAACTTCTTTCTTTCTCTCTTTTAAATCTAACACTGTTCTCTTCATTTGTGCTTTTCTTTTCATAAAAAAAGTTCTACTTTTTTTGTACAATGTTCCACACTTTAAATTTATCTGAATTATTTTCTTATGGTTACATTCAGGTTAAGTATATTGGCAGGAATATTCAATAGCTGATGTGTAGAAGTGACATTCACCACAAAACATTCTGTATCAAGACATCTTGCTTCAGGAGGCAGATTTTGATGCCTTTACTGAAGAGTAACCATCAGATCTCTCCTTCTGGAAAGTGTAATTCCCAGTGCCAGTCATCCGGAATGTAGCAGTCCTCAGACTACGTACATACTGTTCATCTATGTTCTTCAACGTAGTTTTCATTAATCGTGCCAGGCACAGAGTGCCCTCCTCAGCTCCCTCTTCCTCTCCTGGTCTTGGGACATCTTCCTGTGATACGTCCTTGTTAATTTTACCCTTTTCTCCCTTCTGGAAGTTTTTGTTCATCAGACATTGGATATCTCTCTTGTTACTCATCTCTTATTTCAGAAGAATTCTATTTTTATCTTCTAAACCTTTTATTATTTTTTATTATATGATTGTACATTTAACTGGTATACTTTTTAAAATGTCCACCTTCTTTTTGTTTTCTGGTTCTACTATAGCATCATTTTCTCACAGGTAAGAGCGATTTTGCCTGTTATCTCCGAGAGGGCTACAATAATAGGTACATTTTGAACTTCGGTTGTTTCCTGTGTTACCATCAGTCCTGGATTCCCCAGGACAGTATCCTACTTAGTCAACTTTAAGAATTAGGCAGTAGGGGCGCCTGGGTGGCTCAGTCGGTTAAGCGTCCGGCTTCGGCTCAGGTCATGATCTCACAGTTCGTGGGTTTGAGCCCCGCGTCGGGCTCTGTGCTGACAGCTAGCTCAGAGCCTGGAGCCTGCTTCCGATTCTGTGTCTCCCCCTCTCTCTGACCCTCCCATGCTTGCACTGTCTCTCTCTGTCTCTCAAAAATAAAAAAAATAAAAATAATAAAAACATAAAAAAAATAATGAGGCACTGAATGCTAATGTGAAATTATTTCACGTGGTCCAAGCTTGCAGAGTTGATTGGTAGGTAATGAGAACCTCTCCGTCAGACAACGACAGGTCAGCATCCAGGGTCTCATCTCTGGAGCTAGTCTCTTTCTTCAGGGATGGACACTCTCTCCTCTGAGCTGAGGCACATGTCCAGATCCTGACAACATAAGAGCAGGACAGTAAATCCTGGGGGAGGCAGAGTGAGGGTGTCACACCATGCAGGTGTAGTTCTCTTTGATCCCCTTGTTTGCAGCCTGGGACCGCACCCCTGACCTTGATGGGCCCTGGGGCTCTCCACGGCCAGTCTCGGACAGAGACTGGCTCTCATGGCTTCAGAGACTTGCATGGGCTCCAACCAATGAAAGTGACATGTTTCTTACAGGGATGCACACCTCAAAAGAGCAAGGTTTGTGAATCAACAGTTTCCAAACCTATTTTGGAAGGTTTTCATCTTGTTTATGAATTTCTTTGCATATGTAGAAGCTTGCAATCCCAAGAATGTGATTGCATGTACAATGGAGAAACATTTTGAGCTACTGTAAATACGGCAAACAAAATGAATGTGAACCAGGAATCAAGCAGGATCTTACCCAACTCTTAATAAAATATCTTGCTAACTGGGGACTAACAGTCTCTCAAAATAACACCTGATAGATTACATAATATTAGATTTAAAATAGTGTCACTAATTCCTGCTGAGTTTTCAGTAGGTAACCTCTGATTCTAAGTGGATTGACAAGCCAGATGGATTTCTCACTCATTGGCTATTTGGGGACCCAGACTCTTTCATATGTGGGTCTGCCCTCTCCTAGGCCCTCAGAGGCCCTGTCACTCACATGGAATATGATAGGGGGGCCTGGGGATGGAAAAGGAGCTTCACAATTGCCTCACCCAGGAAGTAGCCCATCCCTGAGTCCTTCAACAGTCTGACATGATATGGACGGAGGCAGTTGTCTTTCATGAGTGTGTGCGTCTACTTCATGGAACAGATATCCACTCTGGACTCATTTTCTTATTTTTACCCTTTCTACATGGGCTTAGCTATCCCCTTTTTACTATGGTGTGAAGACTGTCATGTCCCCATCTCCAACTTGGGTTTAACAAGTATACTTTGCTAGGTGAGTTGTAAGACATTTGAAAAGACAAAAAGTAATAAATTAAATATACAGTAAAAGTTGGCATCTTACCTATAATAAATAACTCAATAACTCGGTTTCTATTATTTGTACTCTCCACTACTGTTTCTTTCCTGCATGGCTCCTTCACAGCCTCTGTTTCCTGAAGCTGGAGTCTGTTTGTGTCAGTGTCCTCATGCATTTGTCTCTCTCTGTGATGCAATTGCTTCTCCTGAATGGACCAGTGACAAGGTGACTTATCTTAGTTCTCATCTCTGCTTTTTACACAATACTTCCATGGCCCACAATAACTTTTGGCCTCATCTTTCTGGTCACTAAGCTAAAGAACAGGCTTCTAAACAGCTCCTGGAAGTCCTCCGAACTACAGGTCTCCAATTCCAAGAATGTGGAACTTTAACCGTATACAAATGTGACACATTACCTCCCAGCCCACTGCAAATCACTATGTTGTTGTTAGGGGGTTTCAGCAAATTTAATCTTCAATCATCTTCTACCTTAGCCTCTGCAATAAAAGCAATTATAGTCAGACATTTGTAGTTACTTAAGTTTTCAAGACCCATTTACAGCAAACTGAAACTCATTACTTTCTCAATCAGCAAACTTCTCTGATATTACCTGCAAATCTAAAGAGAACTAATAAATAACTAATAAATGACTTGAAAAATGCTAGATTAAAATTATCAAATAAATCATGAAGAGGGGGCTATGAGCCCAGAAACTAGAGAACAGAACAATTCCTAGGTAGTAGGGAATACTAATTTAGAATCACTTTGTGTAATGTAGATGTGCATTAGAGAACCAAATGTGACTTAACACTTCTGCACTTTGGTTTTCTGTAGCCAAATTACACAATAATATGGGGCATTCATAAAATAGTTGCAATTTTTTTTAAATTTTTAACATTTATTTATTTTTGAGAGACAGAGAGAGAGCATGTGCAAGGGAGGGGCAGAGAGAGAGGGAGACACAGAATCAGAAGTGGGCTCCAGGCTCTGAGCTGTCAGCACAGACCCCACTGCGAGGCTCAAACTCATGAACTGCAAGATCATGACCTGAGCTGAAGTTGGACACTTAACCGACTGAGCCACCCAGGCACCCCAAAGTAGTTACAGTTTTTAATCCAGTTTTCTATACCTTTTCACTAATTCTCTGCTCACAACCCAAAAAGATGAATAATCATAGTAGCATATATTTTTGAACACTTGAAGAGTGTTATTTTCCTGCTTATTTCATTTAATCTTTATAATCCTTTAAAGAAGTTTACCAGAGGGGCACCTGGGTGGCTCACTCCTTTAAACGTCAAACTTTGGCTCAGGTACAATCTCACTGTTGGTGAGTTTGAGCCCCCCTTCGGGCTCTGTGCTGACAAGCTCAGAGCTTGGAGCCTGCTTTGGATTCTGTGACTCTCTCTCTCTCTCTCTCTCTTTCTTTCTCTCTCTCTCAAAAATAAACATTAAAAGAAATTAAAATAAATAAAAATTAAAATTAAAAATTTACCAGAATCATATTCCATCTTATGATGAGGACAATGACACTTAAAAATATTGTCACTGGTTTAGGACAGTTCAACTGACAGGGAGTGGAGGCCAGAAGCTCACCAGATGTTCTGTAATCAGCAACTACACTGGCCTGCCTACATTTTGAGGGAGGGAAGTGGATGTTGGCATGATTTTCAAACTGCAAGTACTGTGCAATACTAGAATGATACTTAAGTGGTGGGAAATGATACCCAGAGAGATCTCAAGGTTACATAGATGTTTACTGTTTGGCACCCACGTGAGCCTTGGTACATAGATCTTCTGATCCCAAGCACCAAGTGATTTGTGATGTACTATATTTATATTCATCACAACTCAAAATACAGCATGGAACAGAGACATCCAGTACAAGTTTTCTTAAATGATTTGCACCTGAGTGACCCAGGCGATAGCCCAGTACCCACCATTCCTTCTGGAAAATGTACTAATTCTCTTAAGCTGAAGATGTGCAACTAAAAGCTGCCTCTAGAATCCTTACACGCGATTGCTCCACTAAGCGGACCACTTCTGGCCCAGCTCTGTCATGAACTGGGGCTGCTACTGCCCTAATATATGAACAAGTGCACACGGATTCAGACTCACTAAAGCATTTCCACAATCAGCGCCACAGGGCTTGAGAACTCACGTTCATTTCCAGGCATGCTTGTTTATACCCTGCCCATTTTCAAAAGCATGATGTAAATTCTATGCAAGTAGGATTCTTGGCTAATTTTAGCTCACTGCCTTATCTACAGTGCTCCAGATGGGGTGTTCCATATAGGAGGTGTGCAATGAATATTTGCTAAATGAGTTAATAAGTGAATAAACATATTCCGAAAAGTCTTCACCAAACTCATGTATTTTTCTGGTGATAAAAGTAGATATAAACTCCAAAATAAGATACAGATTTCTTGCATTATATATATGGGCTCTGTTACCAGACCTCACATAGGTAAAACAGAAGCTCTGAGATCATATCCAGATCAAATAATGAATAAGAGGGCAGATGATTGTAAATAATCATGTACCACCCAGCTTCTCACAGCATTAACTTTTAGTTTTGAAAGCATATAGCCCGTTTTAGATGTCAGAGAAAGATTCCGTCTGTTCAACTCAGTAGGGTCCTAGAGTTTCGAATGAACATTTTACATGACTAACCCTGTAAAAAGCAAGAAGGTAGAAGGAGTAATGAGTATTACTGATTGCTAGTCTGTTTTCACAGTCTCCAGGAAACTAAGATATTTTCCCTTTATAATATGCTAATGGGTGCTACCCCCACTCAGTTTTATACTAACCTAAAGAGACTTTAATTTGACCAGGTATATAGAAAAACAGTTATAGGATCAAAAAGATGGTTTTATTTTCCATTCCCTTTTGCCAGATAGCTTCCATGTGAGCCCTGCTTTTCTGCATTATGTCGATAATGAGAGGGAAAAGTGAGGGATTGTCATGAGGAGTGATTATTGCTATTACTGTTGTTTACTGAGCTCTGCTTGAAAGGGACACGTGTTGCTTCTGCTCACCTTGAACTGTCCATCAATCAGTCACATGGTAGCAGCTGGCATCCACAGATGCTGAGAAATGCAGTCAGTCTTCCAATAGTCCCTGAGAAAGAGGAAATAAGGTCTGATGAAGAAGTGTTGTCACAGAATGAGATACAAATGTTTTAAAAAAATTAGATATTTTCTCACATTTGATTCGGTGAATTTTGTATTTTCTTGACGATATACTCCTTTTTCCTTCCTTCCGTCCTTCCTTCCTTCCTCCCTTCACCCACTTCACATGGGATTTCCTGAATGTCTACCGAGCAGGTAGTAGGCAGCCCCGCGGGTTCCTGGCCAAGGAGAAACCAGGAATTTCCTGAAGCACCTCCTCGCGGTCCCAACTGGACTCCATCACTGTTCAGGGCAGATGGTGACCAAGGAGGCTGACAGATTTGAGGAGAGAGTGGCAAAAAGTCTCCATGAACATCTTTGCCCTCGTTTAATGCAGGTCCCCAGTATGGCAGACTGCTGCAATTCATATGCTCACATGTTCCTTCTGGGGCCCTAATAATTTTCTAAATCTCTATGGTTTTGACAAGCCAGTTTATTCTTTTCAACTTTTAAGCCTAATTATTTTCTACTACATTTTGCATGTGATAAATGTTTAACAATCACAGTATTATTAAATTAACATTTTGTTGATATTGCTTTCCTTTACTTATCACATACATGCATCAAAATAAACATGGGTTAGGGTTTATAACAGGGAATATACGGATTAGTGCAACCACTAAGATAAGATTTCGTTTTTCAATGTAATTAGAATACAGTAATCACAACCTGTCTTTTGTTTCTAATGTGCTCATATCAAACTAAATCTTCCCACTTATTAATTTGAATGTCCTTGAGAGAGATGAATAATGAAGAGAAAACTTTATAACCATGATGATACCACATATAATTGTATGGAAGCTTCACATTTCCAATGCCACGCATGTTATCTCTAATGATAGGCTTTAATGACTATGAATGCCTAAGATTATAGAAAGAAGTGGTCACATTTGAATAAAGAGATACAATTATGTTCCTAAATAACAAACCAAGTAAGATTGTCTTTCTTTTATAGTTTTAGTGTGTAGTTAGACATGAGTCTCTTAAAGAAGGATAGATATTATTTCAAGACACCATTTTAGACACTGTTGAATTAGAAAAAGTAGTGATGGCACTATTTTTTACATCAAGGAGCTTGAACTATAGTTGTGAATATAAGTTTTATAATAGTAAAATAGGGGTGCCTGGGTGGCTCAGTTGATTAAGCATCCAACTTTGGCTCAGGTCATGATCTCATGGTTCATGAGTTCCAGCCCTGCATTGGGCTCACTGCTATTAGTGCAGAGCCCACTTCAGATCCTCTGTCCCTCTCTCTCTGCCCCTCCCCAGCTGGAGCACTCTCTCCTCTCTCTCTCTCTCTCTCTCTCTCTCTCTCTCTCTCTCTCTGTTGAACATATAAGTTATTTAGAGAGAAAATCAATTAAATTGGTAGATCAAGAGATTCAGATGTTTCTGTTGGCTGGGGATAATCAGGGAAATCTATGCAATGCAAAGGAAATATCTGGGTCTTCAGTGAAAACTTTTATTTGTTCTGACAGAGGAAAGGGAGGACTATTTCCTAGCAAAGAAGAAGAGTATGAATAAAAGAACACTACATAAATGTACACTTTGATTATAAATAACCAATGTCCAACTTTAACTTATGCAAAGAAGAATTTTATTGGGTCCCACAACTACAAATGAAGGCATTGCTGAATCCTGGGGTGTCAATAGCATGGTTAAGATTCTGTCACTCTTTCCATCTCTGGGACTCAATTCCTCCCATTCATTGGCTTTATTTTCAGGAAGCCTCTGCCCAAGTGTCAGGAAAACAGGCAGCTACAGAGATGCATACAAAAATCCCCATAGTAAACATTTGGAAAACTTGATTGATTCTGTAATCTGTCACTGAGCTAATTATTGTGATCTGAATAATAGAATATTGTGACTTAGTCTGGGCTATAAGCTCATCTCTTTAGTGGTAAATGAGGAAGATCTAACCTGATCTTTATGAAATGGGATGTCCATTGGAAGATGGTTTCCTTTACCTGAATGAGAGAAGAAGGAAGGCGCAAAGCTTATATTCATTGCAGGGATATTTTGTGCACCAAACTGCCAAAATAAAAAAGATGTCTCTGGGAGTATCTGACAATAAGAGAGGAAAGTTAATTTGCTACCAGGTTGCCAAAGATTTTAAGACCAAATATCTTTTCCTTTATCTTCTAAATATTCAAGGTGATTTCTTTGAAAGAGCAGTGGTACTCTGATGGCCATGTATTAGGAAGATTAATCTGTCAGTGGAAACAGAATAAATTGCAATAAGGAACAAATGATAGTAAGAAGATGAATTTTGGGACCACCATAGATGTCTAAGGGGGTATGACAAATCCCTGATCATGGTTGATCGCTGTAGAAATAATGGTGTAGCAATCTAGATCTGAGTTTGCTAAAAATATATTTACATGACTTGTTGAATAATAGGACCAAAGAAGTGAGGAAGTAGATAACACTTTAAGGAAACTGCTAGAAGATACTTGATCACAACTCTAGTGAAGCGGCGGTGGAAAGATAAAGGATTTTGAAAATTCTTCTTCTCCAATTTTCCTGAGATTGAATAATCTATTTCAAAACTAAATAGCTCTGTGCTTACATAAAAGCATTTTCTTTTCATCTGTGGTACCACTGAACTGCTCTAGGCTTTTTCTCCTGTATCCAGTTCTTCCTCATAAGGGACTTAAACACTGTTTTTTTGTTTTGTTTTGTTTTTTTACTTGGAATACTCAAGCCTTATGTTAGATCTGTATGGAACCAGACTGTAAAACCTAGTAATTTGAATGACATCAGTAAGAAATTAAGACTCTGAATGGCAAATATCTAAACTCTTCTCCCTTGTGTTATATACCTTGTTATTCTGCCTGGAGAGAGCAGAACTGAGATCCCTTTTACAAAATAATATAAAACCAGTCTACCCCATCCTTAGGATTATTTAGGGGGTTAAATGGTTAGAACACATGCATGCATTTTAAA
This sequence comes from Cryptoprocta ferox, assembly GCA_028646485.1. Lineage (NCBI taxonomy): Eukaryota > Metazoa > Chordata > Mammalia > Carnivora > Eupleridae > Cryptoprocta > Cryptoprocta ferox. Next base: position 17,230,143 of record CM053561.1, read on the forward strand.
GTCTTAAATATAAGGTATTGTTATTTAATTATTCTATTTTGTGGCTTTACTTTATTACAATGCAAGCTTACATACTGGTAAGTTAATGGCCAAGGTAGGGAAAACCTGTCCAAGATTTCAATCTTTAGTACCCTCTCCTGCTAATTAGCAAACAGACTACAGATTCTTTTTCAGTCATGTTAAATGTTTAAAACATTGCATATTCTTAGCTATCTTTTCAAATTACAGGAATGAAGTGGATATAGGAATTTTGACAAGAACTTACCTGGGCTAAAAAAGATGCCAAGAACCACCAATCAATTCTATACAAAATATAATCACTGAATTTAAAATTTTCCATATTTCAGATGTTTTCTCTGTGAGGCATTTGTCCACAATCTGAATAGACTGGGCTTTTTTTTTCCCACTGTTTCCTTCTATTACACAGTGATGTGGATGGTAATGGACAAACTAGTTTGTGGCCTCCACAGTATACATGAGTGTTTCCTTGAGGGAAATTACAAATTACTTGAAGGGCAATACAAAACCAGCTTCAGATTTCAAAAACTGAGGTCAACTGACAGAATAACTGAGGATGTTTTTGGTTTATCTGCATTCTTTTGCATGATTTTGAATGCTAAAGAAGTAAACAGAAAATAAAAATGCAGCCACTAAAACTCCCTGCTTGACTGAAAAGAATTGTTTATATTTCATTATTCTGGGGATTATTTAAATATGTGTTTAAATTAAGTTGATACCTAAAGAGCTACACAAAATAACACTTTTTGAAACTTGAAGTCAAAGAGACATAACGACATGAATATGTAATGCATTTGCAATCAGGCACACTAGCACAGAAAACCAGGTCTACAGTATTGGAAACTAAAATCTGAATTTCTTTAAAACTCCTGAAAATTTACCCTTCGTAGGGGAGGAAAAATAGTTCTTCCTTCTACTGTTCTAGGTTCCTGGCTGAGACCCTCCCCCCTGTAATAATGTTATGGATTCTAGTCTGGATCACCTGGCAGAAGAACCAAGCAGCGCTCGGAGATCTTGGAAGGCAGGAGATTTACTTTACACCAGTGGACTCAGAGGAGATCACTCTCCAGAGATCTGAGCCCAGACCATCAGCAGAGGGAATAATTTATAGCCTGTTACTTCCACATTCCTCATTAATGCTTGCGACAAGCAGGTGGGAAGAACAACCAGGAAGGGGGAGTCTTTGATCAGGGACAGATATTTCTTTATCAGTCCTCTCAGCCATCTTGTAACGGATTTTTCCCTATCAAGAAAAAGATGAACAAGAGAAGAACAAACAGAAGTAAAATAACATGGATACCTCAAGTACATATCGAGGCATCCCCAAAATGGTCCAAGCTACCACCTTAAATACCATCTCCAGCTACAGACAAAAAAAGGTGTTGGGGGGAAGGAAGACAAAGCTTGGTAAACTGGGTGTGTTTGTTATGCAGATCTAAGTAAGTTGCTTTCTCCATTGATAAGAGTTTATAGAGATCCAGACATCCCTCTTCCTGGTATGGAAAGGGAGACAAATACAAATGGAGATATACCTTCTCAGTGTGAATATCTCCTTCAGAAGGGTAAATTGTACTCAGTTTTCAGAGATTCTCAGTTTCTTAAAAGTGATCAGCTCATGACCATCTTTACGCCAAAGAGACATATTTTGTGTGACCTGTTCTGCTCCCCTTCATCTTTAAAGAAGATAAAATAACCAGAGCACCTGGGTGGCTCAGTCAGTTAAGCTTCTGACTCAGGCTCAGGTCATGATCTCACAGTTTCTGAGTCCAAGCCGCACGTCAGGCTCTGTGCTGACAATTCAGAGCCTGGAGCCTGCTTTAGATTCTGAGTCTCCCTCTATCTCCGTCCCTCCCCTGCTCATGCTCTGTCTCTCCCTCTCTCAAAAATAAGTAAACATTAAAAAAACCTTTTTTTTTTAAAGCAGACAAAATAATCTTCCATTTTATTTTGAACATTTAAGGTGTTTTGAAGATTAAAAGTAAGATTGAAAGTCAAGGAAAACGTCTAAAGCATTCTCAACTTCCTTTCAATCTGCAATTCATGTTTCACTGTTGGATTTGCAAAATAACAATGAACGGCTTGCATATCCCTTGTAGGTGGGAAGGGGGAAGGGGGAAATCTGTGAACTGATGCTGTAGTGCCCATGAGGTAAACAAACTTTCTGCTCACAATTAATCATCAGGTAGTGTAGATTAACATGACAATGAACTAAGATTCCAAAGCCTTTGCTAGGCTGACTTAGAAAAGGCCAACCATCCCAGGTTCTGGTGAACAAGGTAGAAGTGCATTTCTTGGATGTTCCTGCAGGGTGTGTAAAATGACATAACTTCCGGAAAACGGGTTGGTGTTCACTTATAAAAACAAATATGTGTGGATCCAATGACATGAGGTATTAACAAAGAATAAAAGATATAGCACCAAAATGACTTTTGTATAAGAATGTTCTAGTCAATTACACATGATCAAAACCTGGAAGCAACCCAAATGCCCTTTTAAAGAAAAAAAATAACAAATGTTTATATATTTATAGAATGGAATAATGCCCAGCGATATAAAGACACAAATTATTGGTGCAAAATAATTACATAAGTGAGGAAAAAGAAGCCAAGACAAAAAGAGTTCCTACTTAAATGGCACTTACATATATGCAAAAACAGACAAAGGTAATCTGTGACGATGGAAATCCACAGAGCAGTGACTCGGGGGTGGGAGATGGTCAGAAAATGTACATGGCAGAAAATTCTACTTTGACCACAATTATACCATATCCTCATTGACCTTAGATTACACAGTAGTACAAGTTTGCCCAACTCATCAAAGTCTATGCTTAAAATCTGTGCATTTTACTGAAGGAACACTATGCCTTAATTTAAGAAAATGCTGTTAAACTATTAATATTTCTCTGCAGTAAGTTTTTTTCCACTGCAGAATAGAGTTGCTGAAACCCCAAATTAAGTGTGATATGTTTAGCATATATATTTTTCAGTTATAAACTTTACATATTGGGCCATATCTAGGTTTTTTATTCCCCAACACCAAGATGTTGCAGTCAATGTTCTCTCTCTTCATAGGTCTTTATCTATGTGTAGCCGCAGGTGTCTGTCTCTTCCTACCTACCTGCTTACCTACCCGTCCACTTATCTACCCGCAGTTAGTTCTTTCTAGAGCAGATGTTCACAGAAATGGAACTTCTGAATCAAATGACAGGTATATTTAAATTTTTAATAACTATTTAAAAACATTTTTTATTTTTGTCTCTTCTTACCAACTTTTAAGATTTCTTTATGTGTTATGAATATTTTAGCAATGAGGATTATTTCCACAGGTAACTAAGTGTTCCCATTATCTGTTGCTCTATAGCAAACAACCCCAAAACTTAGTGGCATAAGCAACAACTTTGTAATTCTTCCTGGTTATTTGGTTAATGAGGGACTTCTGGGAAGTTCTTTTTGAGTTCGAGCAGTTAGAGCTCAACTGAGTTGAACATCCTGTGTGGTTTCTTCACTCACATCTGGGCCCTGGGGTAGCTGGGGTCAGGGGATGGCCGGACATCTCTCTCATCCTTCCTCTTCCCATCTCTCTCTATTTATCTCTCTCTCTCCCCCAATCTCTTTCTTTCTCTCTCCATACAGACTTTCTCCATGACTCGCATACATTTCCTCACAACATCATGGTCCCAGAATAGAAAAGCTCTTCACATAATACCAGACTTTCCCAGAGTCAGCAACTCAATGATGTGGGAAACAAAGGCAAAAGAAAAAAACTAAATTTCCTTACAACTTTTAAGTTACCCATTGACAAGTGCTTGAGGCAGGCATAGTGACCTTCCTCTAGGAAGTCACTTTGCTAAGGACAAAAGGCAGTCTTAGCCCCACCTCCAGGATCCCATAAGTCTCCTTTAACATATAAACATTACTTTGTAGGGGCAACTGGGTGGCTCAGTTGGTTGAGTGTCCCACTCTTAGTTTCTGCTCAGGTTATGATCTCACGATTCATGAGTTCAAGCCCTGTATTGGGCTCTGAGCTGACAATGTGGAGTTTGCTTGGAATTCTCTCTCTCTCTTTCTCTGCTCCTCTCCTGCTCACACTCTCTTTCAATATAAATAAATAAATATTTTAAAAAATTCCTTTGGAAACTTCCTTTATCTCTACCACCCAAATAGACGTTGGCATTCATCCTCCAAGCATATGGCTCCTGATATACATCTGAAGCATCTCATGCCTAAGCTTTTAAAAGAAAGTAATAAATGACTTTTCCTAATAGCAGCTAGACCCTCGAAGTCCTGGAAACCTTGCTTCCAAATTCCTTAGAGATTTACACTCTCCCTGACCTCCCTCCCCACTTGAAGGCATATAATCAGTCACTCCTCACCACCCCAGGGCAGCTCTTTCTGTCTGCAGGCCCTGGCCCTGTGCTTTAATAAAATCACCTTTTTGCACTGAGGACATCTCAAGAATTCATTCTTGGCCAATCGGCTCCAAACCCCAGCATTTTCTACATCATCAAGAGACATAGGCAGAGCCTCAAGCCCCTTAAAATCTCTCCCTAGATGCCATACTGTGTAACCCCCACCTCATTCTGTCAGTCATATGCCAGATTCAAGAGAAACTAGACAGGAACATGAGTATTGGGAGGAAAATAAATTAGGGGACTTCTTTGGAAATGACTTACCACACTGAGTTAAATAAAAATGGAGTCAAGAATACTGAATAGCCCATTAGTTTGTTTGAAAGTCTAGAGGACTACAGTCAAGGCTACTCAGTGAGGGGAAATGTCCCACATAATACATTGCAACTGCCAGGAGAATCAGGGAACCACTTGCTTTGTGCTAGCTCTCTAGGGGAAAGTTCTGTTTACACATCTGACCAGTTGCATTTAGTTTACAAGTTTCTCTCTTTCTTACAGAAAGAAAGGAAAGCGATTTTCTAGCTTTTTCAGCACTCTGGCTCTTGTAAAGGGACTCATTAGTGCAGATATTTGGGCAGAAAATGTCACTGTTTAGGGGAACTACCCATACAACGTCCCTGAGGCAGAACACCCCTGGTGGACAGCAAGCTGGCCGGCAGCTGAACTGGGGCAAAAAGGGAGAAGATGTTACATATATTCGGGAGGAAATGGAGTATAGGATTATGTAGGACCTAGTAGAGACTGTTATGACGATTCTCTCTCTTATTTTAGGGAGATGGGGAGCCAGGGAGAGTCTGGAGCTGAAGACAGATATGATCTAGTTTCATCCCTGGGGTTTCTGGTGTGAGAACAGGCCATGGATATCAAAGGTGGGGCACAGGAAGATCAGTTAGAAGATGATACATCCAGATAAGGGATGATGAGGCTTGTACCAGGTAGCGAGCTGGGAAAATAAAGGAGCCAGGAAAACAGTGGATGCTGGATGTATCCTGAATATTTCCCAATGGGTTGGATGAAGGAAAGATGACACGAAGTTTTGGACCTGAACCAACAGAGTTGGACTTGCTATCAACTACGGTTTGGAACACAACGATAATCAAGTCTGAATGGGGCAGAAATCCAGGATTTTACCATTAAGCATGCTATGCTGGAGATATATGCTGGGGGACTTGAAATATGTGAAATGAGAAATGCAGCAGGAAGTCAGAGAGACTGGGCTGGAGATGTAAATGTGGGAATGTCTGCCGTATGGTTTTATAAACCATCATGTAAGCACAGGAGACACTGGATGAAGCCCTGGGATCACCTCCTATCGGTGGGCTGGAGAGACCAGAACCTTGGAAGAGATGAGAAGCAGGAGCCGGAGAGGCAGGAGGAACATCAAGAGGGGAGGCATCCTGCTGCAGCTAAGGAAAGTGGCCTGTGGGCGGGTGTCAGAAAACAACCTCTGTTGCGGGGCCTGCCACACCTGCTGGGAAGTATCTGTACAAGTAGATAAAGGCTCATGAGTTAGGAAGTCACCCCTGTACTGGTCCCCACCACCACCTGCACAGCTGCCAGTGCACAATCGCCAGAAATCAGTAATGGAGTCCATCAAGATGAGGGAGAACGCCGAATGTGCCAGAGCTCAAGTCACTGGAGGACTAAGAACTGGTCAATGGATTTAGCAAAATGAAAGACACTGGTGACCTTGGCAAAGCTGTTTCAAGCCATAAGGACATGGACTTTGTAAAAGCAGTGATAAGTTTTGAAGGGAATAAAAAGCATAATTTCTTCAAGTTTAAGAGAAAAATAAGAGAAAATGTGCAAACAGCGAAGATACATCATGACATGGAAAATTTGCAGGCAGGGAGGTACGGAAAGTTTGATAGCTAGTGGGAAAGTGGTATTTAAAAGGTGTGTCGTTTTTTCTTTTTCTTTCTTTTTTTTTTTCAAAAACAACATCTACCATCCAGTAAACATATTCTTGGTGCCTAATGCTATTAAAAAAGCACTTTTTATATGATCTAATTTGAACATCACAACAACCTTGTAAGGCAAGAATTATCATCTGTCTTTTAGAACTGAAAAGATTGAAACTTGGAAAACTTAGATAATCTTCCTGAGGTCATCTATTAGTAAGTGCTTCTGCTAGGATTTGTGTTCACAGCTGTTTGATTTGAAAGTCATCTTCTGATCATATTTTCAAGTATCCTTTTTTAAATGGAAGAGATAAGAATATTCTTGTGTATCAGTGGTAATGATACAGTAAAGAAGAAAGTAATGGGAATAATGGGAAGAGAGAGAGGAGTGTATCAAAGGAAAAAAGGGAAGAGAAAGTATTGGAAGAGAGAAAAGTTGAAATTGGTTTTGGAAGCAACATACACACCCATGCACATGTGCACGCACATTCAATGTATGGGAAAAATTAGGGAAGCAGAAGGTGTGGGTACAGATGCTAGTAGGTGGGTGGATGTGGTGATGAGTATAAAAATACAAATTTCTCTGTTTATTGCTATAATTTTCTCATAATTAGAAAGCAAGAACATCACTTAACATGAATATTAGGGAAAATGTGGTTGAGATGGTATAAGGAATAAATTTAAGATAGTTATATGGGAAAGGAGAGAATGAACAGATAAATACAGTGTCAGTTCTGGACATAATTAAAACTGCTGGTGTGGTCACAAATTAAAAGTGAAACAAGTCAGTGTAGTGTTGTGGGGTTTTGTTTGTTTTGTTTTGTTTTGTTTTTCGGAAACATGTTCAGCTGTGAGGGCGAGGATCACTAGAGGGTATTTGGATATAACAGACGTGGCCACGTGGTGATGTAGGCTGGCAGAAGTGATGCTAGGAATTAAAAATGGAGAAGAAAACATGACTGGCTCTACAAATATTTCAGGAAAAAGCAATTCTGGGACATTGTAAACTGTGTGAGATTGATTCAGGATTAACAGAACTGAGCAGATATGAAATCCAGCCTTGAGTACCTCCAGGTCCAGTGGATCTACATGCAGCCATATGGTCACCTGCTTATTTGAAGCCAAGAGGTTGAACAACAAATCACTTTGTAACATGGTAGACACAAGTGAACTCCCTCTTGTTTTCATATGAAAAGCATTAAGTGTGCTCAGCTCTAGGCAGAGGTTTTACCATCCTGCAATATTTTATACGGTTCAGCTTCGTGTATAAAAATTGCAAGTATCTACATCTGGGGCTGCAGTACAATCTTCCCATTAGCTGCTGGTAGGGACATAGAGACTTAACTGGAAGAAATGTGCCCGGGAATCCATCGTTCTGCATCAGAGAAAGGACAGATGGAGCATTTATCTGCTAAAATCAAAACATCCCTGTTACTAAAGCACTCAGGGCTGGATTTGAGGAAAGGGAATTTCAACTCTGTTAAGGTTATTGCTTTTAATGAGATCTGTACTCTTTCCCTGAGCCACATCGTGGAATTAATATTTTCCAAAGATTTTGTTTATTGAGATTTAAGTACGAATAATAAAATCAGGAGGGAGTAAGCGCTGTTGGGGTTTGGAAGGGCAGATATTATCAATCGATGAGCCTCAGTGTAAAGTACATCTTTAACCATTAATTTTGATGTGAGAATATAATGAGACTCATTTTTCTTATTGGATTTACTTAACTCAGGGTTCAGAGAAATAAATATTTGTTAGGCCCAAACTTAATAGATCTATGTTAGAATATCTTAAAGAAAGAAACTACTTGAAAGCCAAAAGGTTTGGACTTTAGAGATGTTATTAAAGAGAGACTCTAAAAGTAATGATTTTTGAAACTTCTAAAATGGACCCATATCTAATGACCTGCAAAATTAAGATAATTCCAAAGGACCGTGAGTTAAGAAAATGTCAAAGTAATGATGATTGAATGAGATGACCTAGTTATTTTAATTAAATTATGCAGTAGTTATAATGTTAAAATGATAAGCTACAAGCTGCTATAAAATAACTATGAATTATATAAGTTGAAAAAGGGTAAAATAATACAGAGGACCATAAGCCTGATTATCATTTATCTTGCTCCCTTTAGTCATCACAGAATGGTGTCTATGTTCATTATAACATTTAATGAGTCATGATGAACTGTTGTAATCCAGCGCCCATGTTTTTCACAAAATCATTAATCCTATCGTAAATCTAGACTCCGGGTGATCAGCTGTGGGGTGGACATGGGTTGATGCTTATGGTATAAAACATAACCTGCAGATTCACTGAGAAAATATAAGGAAAATGGGTATCAGGATGTTTATTCTTCACATTAACATATCTTGCATAAAACATGGCTTAGAAAAAAGTGTTGGTTTTCATTTTTTTTTTCCATTTACTTTAGACTACGTTATTGAGTATTTGGGGAAGAATGTCATTTCCCTTACAAGAAGGTATAATCAGAATACAAAATATGGCATAGGAGAAAGACACGGGCTTTATGGTAGGAAAGATCTGTTTATTAGTATCTCTCTTTTTTTTTTCTCTGCCATCCATTCTTTCTACCTTTATTTTCACAGATGTTTATTGAGCTGCTATGTGTGCTGGGTCCTACACGAGATATCAGCACTGCCACACAGCCAGTGGTTGTGACTATATCATGTAAGTGTCCCCACAGTGAGGTGACAGATACCAAGTGAATGTAACAAGTTAACCAGGTGATACTATATTATCTTTATAATTTCAACCCTAAAATATCCAAATAATTGTTTAATTTCCATGTTAACACCAGATAAAAAGCATGCATTAATATAGATAAATCATATAAAATGTTTTTATCAAAAATACTTTCTACACTGTTTTATTTCAGCAAATTTATTTCCTTTCCACTCTTCATAGCCAAGCTGTTTTGAGTTTAGTTTGATTCTTTCTTATTCCTCACTTGTTGTTCCTTCTTAAATGCATGACAGCACTAACATCCTTCGCAGTTCTGTTAAAATGATATTTGCAAACTCTCTCACCCCTTAGTCCAAATATAAATCGCCTCACTGAGGCATTTGGCATTTTTCCATTTATTCAGTATTTTAAAGTAATGTTTCTACAGTGGACACTTGGTGTTGATCTTTGGGCTACAGCTGGTAATATAATAGAAAATCCGAGGAAATGACCCCTGTCTTCACTGATTTCGCAGTCGGGCACTATTGGTCATTCCTCACTGGAAACTCTTTTAATTTAGTATCGTGTATCTTATAATATTCATTCTCTATTCACATTCTACATTCCAGTGTCTCTCTCCTCCCCCTTGTAGTTTGCACTGGCACATTTTGTTTAATTAAACTTTTAATTTCAAGTCAATAATAGATTCACCTGCTATTTTAAGAAAAAGAAAAGAAACATCTCATGTATCCTCTACCTAGTTTCTCCCATAGTAGTAACACCTTGCATTACTGTCGTACAATAGCACAAGCGGGATATCGACATGGATACAGTCAAGATGAAGAATATTTTCTTCCTTAGGAGAGGTGCTCATGTTGTTCTTTTATAGCCACGCCCACTTCTCTGCCACCCTCAACCCTCCTTAAACCCTGACAACCTCTACTCTTCTCCACTTGTATAATTTGGTTATTTTAAGAATGTTATATAAAGAGACTATTGCACTAAATGATCCTTAATAATTGGCTTTTTCATTCAGTGTAATTCTCAGAAAATTCATCTAGTGTTTTGGGTGTATCAGTAATTCATTTTGTGTGTTTATGTTTAACTGCTGAGAAGTCCTCCGCTGCAGTTTCTTTAATGTTAAAGGACATCAGAGCAGATTCCACACTTTGACTATTTTATAAATAAAACTGCTCTAAACATTCATTTAAGGATAAATTCCCAGGAATATAACCACTCCATTGTATGGCAGTTGAAAAAGAAGAATAAAGAGGGAAATTAGTCTATCAAATTTCATGACTCACTATAATACTATATTAATCAAAACTATGTGATTTGGCACAGAATAAACCCAAAGATCAGTGGAACCCAGAACCCAGAAATGGACCCATATAAATATGCCTAACTGATATTTGACAAATGTGCAAAAGTACTTTAAAGGAAAAGAGAGAGTCTTTTCAATAAACTATGATGGTTCCACCATAGATGGGTGGATGTCCATTGGCAAAAAAGTACCGCAGTTTGTACAAAATGGATCACAGACTTAAATGTAAAATATAAAAGCTATAAACCTTTTAGAAAATAAGAGCATAGGAAAAAATCTTTAGACTTGACACAAAATGGACAATCATAAAGGAAAAAATGAAAATTGGACTTTACAACAATTAATTTTTCCCTTGTGAAAGATATCATTAAAATTATAAAGAGACAAGCTATTGAATACAAAATAAAGTATTTTTAACCACATATCTGGTAAAGATTTAGGACACAGCATATATAAAGCATTCTCAAATTAAATGATCTAGAAGTAAACAATCTTAATTAAACATGGAAAAAAGAAATGAAGAGACAGTTCACTAATGAAGATGTATGGATGTCAAATGAGCACATAAAAGATATCTGACATCATCAGCACTTAGAGAAATACAAATTTATACCACTTGAATCATTGTTTTGAAACATAACATATACAGACACACACACACACACAGACATATATATAGGAAAGTGTACAAATCAGTTTCACAATGTGAACACAGCAGCCAGAGTACTACAACAAAAATCAAGAAATAGAACATCACTAGCACCAAAGATTTTGTCCTCTGGCCCTCACTATGACTGCCCCCCAGATAGTCATGAAGCTGACCTCTACCACCATTAGGCAGTGTTGCCCAGTTTGTAGAGTGATGCATTGCCTGAATATGTCACTATTGCGCATTTTAGGTCTGTTTCCAACTTGGGACTATTATAAATAGTCCTATTAGGAAAATATGTGTGTGTGTGTTATATACATTTAATACATATATACATATAATATATATAATACACATATGCATATAATGCATATATATAACATATAATGTATATACATAATACACACATATAATATGTCTGTGTCTAAATAGCTGGTCCTGCATAGTTATCCTACATCCCAATAACACTCCAGGTAATGAAGAGCATATAGCAGTGAAATTGTTCTCATGGTTATATTTCATCTGCTTTTCTCACTTTCTTGAATTTATTTCTCCTGATTATATATCTGAATCAATCAGATTCATGGGGTTTATTAGTTTTATAGTCAATCTTATTTGACTTTGCCAATAAATGGATATATAGCTATGGTGATGTAAAGGAATATAGCCATGTGTTAATAAATCATATACATATATATTTAATTTCCTATACCCATACAGTTGAGTATATGCATTTCTGTATTCTACTAAATTTAACATGAGACTCTATAATACTGGAAACGAAATATGGCCATGCTGCATTGACTATCTCTAATGGGAAATGCATGTGTCTCTCTGAGCAAATTTCAGTGGCAAGTATATTGACTTTTCTATTCTTAGGTATTAGGACTTTATTTTATAACTCTGAATTTAAGACTTCTATTAATTATCATTTTGAAAGTTACCTTAATCTACTAACATGGTTTATACACTGTATGAGATGGAATCAAGATAAGTGGACAGAAACACTGATTTTTCCTTAGAGTAGTGATTTATTTTTTGTGTGTGCCAAAACCCATTGTTCAAGTAAAATATTATGAGGAGGTCTTACAAAGTAAATAAAAGGGGTAGATGTCTTTGACTGAAGTAAATTTGAGTAAAGGTGAGTGTTTCACACTCTCCGATATTCCCACTTGGTCTTGAAGGAGTCCCACAGCACCCTTAATGCTCTGTGGAAGGCATCCCTTTTTTACAGCATACTTTGGGAGGCAGGGAGCTCACTCACGAGTATCTTCTCTTAAGCACATCTGGACTATGTGACTTAACACCTCTTTGCCACAGCTGACTGACTCAAAAGGAGGCAGATAATAAGCTACATACAGAAAATCATTTAGCTTTAGGTCTGGTAACATTGCAGGGCTATTAGAAGCAGCAGATGTGTATGAGGTGGAGAGCCTGACTTCAGCTTTCCCTGGCATACACTCAGTTCTCACTTCCAGCTGCATCTCTTGCTCTTGGACTCTAAGGCATCTCATCCAAATAAGCTCAAAGAAGTAGGTGTTGGACTTGGACTGGATGCTCTGGATATGGGGATAAGTCCATGACTGGTTCTGGAATAAATCTTCTCTACATGGTTGGTGGGGTGACTAGGCTACACATGTGATGGGTGATGAGGCCACAGCCAAGATATCAGCCATGTTCTTGTTTATATGATCAGAGAGCACTTCTGTTTCTTCTCAATGCATCACAGTAACAGACTGGTTCTTTCTGAGCTGCTGCTCTGAGGAATTGTCTATGTTTAACAGGACACCAGGGTCCAGCTGTGCAGCCGCTCAGACAATGGCAGGGCAGGACAGATAGGTGACAGGATCTTTTCAGTCCATCAAGGTCACTGTTATTTTTCTTGAACTAAAGCAAGACAGCAAGAGTGTGAAAGGACAACATGAATTTTAGAGAGAGAGTGTAGCTCACCATGGACAAAGGTGTAGGAAAGAGTGTGGTGTCTAGGTGGTACTGAAAGTCAAGAAGAGTTACTTTAATGAAAGAATCGGCTATTTTCCTGAGTTTGAAGTCAGGAAATATACTATTTTGCCAAAGTGCTGGTGTGGCAGCTGATGGAGTAAGAGGCTTAGGAAAACATGATTTATTAGCTTCTATATGTTGCCAGATTTTTTCACGATATATGACGTTTCATTGATTTTCTGCTTGTATCTGATGTGCATCCCAGCAAAGTACTGAGGAAAGCAGTAGATGCTAAAGGCTAAGAAATGTTATAGCATCAATGTCCTGGGTTCACATTAGGACTCTTCCATACACTACCTGTGTGTGAACTATAGCCAATTTAATTGTATGTCTGCATTATAGTATTTATAATATAATAATATTAATACTAATCACTCCGTATGGTTGTTTTCAGAAATAATATACCATTAAAGGTGCTTAGAATTAATGAATTAATGTCAGCTTATCATTTCTTTGATTATGTTGACATTTGCTAATAAAAAACAACTCTGGTATCCATTGTTCTTGTTAATTTAAACTTCAAAACAAAGACTTACAGAGAGAAAGGACAGTGAGTGTTTGAATTAAAAAGTAACAATGAAGAGCCAAAGAGGAAAATGAGCGTAAGCCTCCAACAACGTCCAGTTGACCCTCACATGCACAAGCTTCCACGCCATAGAAAACACAGGCAAGGGTTATGGCCCTTCAGCAAGACGGCTGGATTCCCAGCTCCATCTGCACAGACAGGTGCAAGTGAAGGACTCTGTTACCTCCTTCACCACAAAGAGAATTATGGGATCTGTCCATCGTATTCAAATATAACAAATGAAAACAAACCTTGAGAATATCCCCAGAAGTTCTGAGCAAACAGCAATTTATAATAAACAGTCAGGTAAGTTGTATCATTACCAAAGCACCAAAAATGCTTCATGATTTGGTGGAAGGGAAAGCACTAATAGAAGGTTGTTTTGGGGTAAACAGGATTTGTACATATTTTGCCCATTAATCCATGGAGTTAAAAAAATGGTCCCTACACAAAGTTTTAAAAGAATTTCATAAATAAAATTCAGATAAATGGAATAAATAGGTGATGGTGCCTGGAGAAAAACATTAAAATGAGAGAAAATATTCTTTGAGGAAAATCTGAGAAGGCATAACAGTCAGAGCCCAAACTGGGCTCCAGGGGTGGATGCATTTCTTTAACAGCGTGACTCATTCTGCATACTTACCCAAGGACACACCTGAAATAGTCTGTTATCCTGATTGAATGGCCTCAGAGCCTCTGAGTTTCCCAGCTTATTGGTTTCAATCTTTTCCCTTTTCCATGAAGGTCATTGTAGGAAATTGTCTTAAATATACTGCATACAAATCTTGCTGCTCGCACAAATGTTAGGCATCTTTCTGGCTTCTATTCTCATCACAGTGTATTGCTCAAACTAAAGTAGGCCAACATATATGAATAAAATATATCAACATATCTGGTTTCCTATTTCTGCACAACTCTCAGATGCTGGTCTGACAGTTACAGAGAACTGAGCTTGCCAATTTCCTGCACTTGTGCCCTCCAAACCCAGCTCTTCCTCCAGCGTTTGCTGCCATGAAACTATGCTCGCCATACTGCCCTTGCTTAACCCAGAAACAGAGACACTGTTCTCTCAAAGGACAGTTATAAACAACAGTTAAAATCTGAAGTCACATAATGTCATTCCCCCTCAACACTGTCAAGTGAATCTTCATTTCACTCAGAATGAAGCCCAGATTTCTTATTTAAATGTATAAAGCCCTGCATAAAAGGCTTTGGCTACTTCTTGGATCTCATCTCTGACCACTTTTCAAATAATTCTCTGGACATGCTGAATCCCTGCTATCTCTCAAATATACTTCCGAGACGTTACATTTGCCATTTACCCCTTGGCCACATGGATCACCTCCTTCCTTAAATTACAGCTCTTGCAGACAGGCCTTCCATATTCACCCTCGCTAAAATAGTACCTCCAAACTTTCTCTACTTTGAATCATTTAAATTCTAGCTGGAAAAAGTTAAAATCCAGTGTGTGAATTTCCCTGTTCTTATTTTGCAAGGAAGTCCATGAAAGTGCTTATTAACGTAAAGTGTGCTGGTAAAAATGGTCAGCAACCAGCTCTCTGAAACAACAAAACAAAATTCTGGTAGCATTTGCTGATTTCTGAGGTGTAAATGACTCTTGATTTCAAGCTAGCAACATTATGCCCCTGAACTTTACTTTGGGAAGAGATAATTGGTTGGAGATACTGTATGAACTAGCTCCAGAAAGAGACCTATAACATCAGTGCAGCTTGAAATGTTGGCTCACAGCTTCTTTAGAGTCTACAGTGTCCTTCGTGGGAGTAAGAGATGAGCTGTTGTCTTGTTAAGCCCCTGAAATGTTGATATCTTTGCTACCGCGGAATAATCTAGCCTGTCTTGATTTGTACAAATATGCTTGAGGGTTGGGGGTTAGGATATCAACCGGCTTTAAGATTTCTGGTAGTCAGGCAAATGTTCTTAGAAAAATTCCTGCATACGGTCCTAAAACCAGTGGTAGCTGTCCTGAAAATCTTCAAGTAAGAGGATAATGCAGGAAGTAGCAAAAAGAAGATTGTTATTACTTTAATAATTTAATAATTATTACTTTGTTACAGAAACTGTAACAAACTCACAGTCACAGTCAGAACTGTCAAAAGTTCAGAACAAACAAAAGTCACAGTCAGAACAAACAAAAGTCACAGTCAGAACTGTGACTCTTCCTTTAAGCGAGGATTCACTGTTAATTAACAATATAAAACAAATCACTTAGACCTAAAATACATTGTTGTTCAGACTATATTTTATAAAGCACTTCTCACTGCTGATATTAGAAGTTAATGATATAGAATATTTATGACTCAGGTTGTTAACCAATAACCCTACCTAACAAATCAGAATAAACAAAGAATAGGCAAAAGTAAATTTGATTCATCTAGTCATGGCAAATTTATTCACTGCATTTTTTTTCCTACAATTGTAAGAAAACGTCCAGTTCAAAAACATAAAAATTTTGTTTATCATGAAACATCCACAGCTACATCTGAAATATGCCCTTTAAACTTAAGACATTTACTTCAATCACAAAACATGTTTTTGGCAAAGACAGTGTTGATTTACATATATTTCACTTAAGTTGTAAATTACCAGCATAAATTTTTGTCTCATCTTTGTCTCAAAATGCTATTAAGAAAACAATAAGTTTTAGTTTCTCTTCAGGTGTCTACATGGGTATATTATCTTTCTGGGCAAAAGCTTAGTGGTATTGATTACTTAAAGAAATGTGAAGAAGTGAAAGTGCTTATGATAATTTTAAATATAAACATTATTGCAAAGCTTTAAATGTCATAGTAAATAGGAGAAATTTAAATATTATTTCTGATGCCAGAGTACATGATCTCAGTCACCAAGATTCACCTACATGTTGTCATTTTTCTAATAGCATTGGTTGAGGCAACACATGCAAATATAAAAATTAGTGAAACATTTATTTGTATATTGTTTGTCCTAAGCATCTAGTTACTCCTGTGGGTCCAAGACTAATGGTGTGTGCTAGTGAATTCTCACTCTCCAAACTCCCTTCTGGCCAATGAGAGAACCGGCCAATGTCGAGGGCAAGTCATGGACCTCAAGTTCTCCAGGTGAAGCAAACTCACTAAAAGTATAGGGATTTAGGAGGTCCTTTGGTTTCATTAATAATATACTTAAATCAACATGACTTTCAACCTATCTTAAGACTTCCAAATTAGTGTTTGTTCTTTAGTGACATAGAAGTGTGTAGTTGTCTTATGCTGATAAAATAAAGGGGAAATAATGAAGTAAAATCTTTCTTCACTAAACTCCAATACAAATCATGTGAAATTACTTTTGCATGGAGTATACACACCTCATCCCACAGCTTAGCAGTTTTGCCGCAAAACTCATGACGTTATAGCAGAATTAACTCCAGGACATGGAGAAGAAAAGTCAAGGCCAGATGACATCTTCCCATCAGAACCTCCAATGCCAGCAGGAAAGCTCCAAAGGCTTTAATTCCAAATGAATCATTTGGCAGAAATTCCTTTGTAATTTGAATAAGTTGTTTTTACACATGATTTAACGTTTCAGCATCTGCTTTACAGTTACTGAAGGGCAAACAGCAGCCCCTTGAAAATTAGCCAATTATAAATTAATTCAATGAAGACTCCAAGGGGGGAAGATAGCATTTTTCTCTTCTCCATCTATTTGCTTTGAATTAAACTGTTATTTGGCAAAACAAAGAAGAACAGAAAGGGAGTTTAAAACAAAAGGAAGACAAGATAATGTCTTCATACTTTAGATACAATGTGTCAGATAATTAAACAGTTAAAAAGGAATCAACATTCACCATGCATGATACAAATAAATAATTAAACATGTTCTGTCTTGAGACTAGAATAGATTTTCAGCCGGCCAAAGTCATAAAATTCTACAGGAGTAAGTTCCATCTGATTCAATGCATCCATTCTTTAAAGAGAGTAAATTGTATTGTCTTAATCTCTGTTCCACTGAAAATGCTGATGTGTTCCTATAATGCTAGTACTTAATGACATTTCAGACTTTAATCCAAGACCCAGAAAGGCATTGGCATCTTGCTTTAGCCTCAGCACAATGGAACAGCAATGGAGTGGTCCCTGTAGGTGTGGTTCCCAAAATCCATTCCAGAGATCGAAGTAAATCAATCATGGTGTGGTATTCCCTCCTAACCAGTGGTGCATTAAGAAGAGATACAGTAACCCATTTCTCGGCTCTCACACTCAAGGCAAATCCTAACTGATAAAAAATAATACTACAATAATGCTATCAAACTAGTTTCCTCATAATCTTCCTCTTAATGAGGGAAGTGAGAAGGTTATTATAGTTTTTACTTATCAAATGATACAGGAAGGTATCAAATCCTTGAACTTCACATTTGAGTGACTTTCTGTAGGACCTCCTTCACAGACCTTCACTTTCCTCAGGAGAGAAGCCACCTCTCTCCTGTGAATGGAAAGGGGGTGGGGAGGCAGGGGACCCCAAGGCTTGGAGACATCTATATTTCCCAGAGGAAGGGAACTTCTCTCTGAGGCATAAAGGAAATGACCTCACACTAATCTTCTGCAAGGGGAGAAAATGCCAAACATTTATTTTCAGAGGATACAATGTGGGTCCAGAATCTCCTCCTGCTCGCTGAAGGATGAAGCTTGCTGGTTATTCCACTGCTGAGCAGCAGACCCTGCAGATGGAAAGTCAATGTGGGACTGATCACAAGAGGTTCTTGTCCTGAGGGGCACTGACTGGAGCTCTCACTCCTCCACTAACTCTATGGCTGCCAACAAGTTAATGTTTTGAGCCAGAATATTTTCACCTCTAACAAATATTGATGTGTCAGTTTCAACGATTTTCATGAAGTGAGAACATATGTAAACATGGACGCATGTTGCCAGGTGCTCACTTCAGAAGCTTCCCAGGTTGGGCTCCCCACCCTGTGGGACCTCGGTTTGATTCTTGGCTCTCTTAGGAACTCTTTGTAAACTCTCCTGATGCAGAACCATGGTATGACCTGTGTCAGATTAAATCTGGCCACAAATTTTTAGATACTGTTTTTCTGGAGAGTTTGGATTTATGTGTATCCCCCTGAATGTGGATCTGCTCTGACTGCTTTGGCCACTAGAACAGGGCAAGGGTGACATATTCTAGTTTTGGGGGCCAGGCTTTAAGAGATTGGTGACCTCTATTCCTCTTACTTGAAACAGTCATTCTTAGAGATCCAACAAGCTGTGAGAGGTACTACCTGGTGGGGTCTGAGGTTACATGAGAGCAGACAGGTGCCTGACTAAGCTCCAACTATTCCTGGCCCTAGCCCTTTGAGTTACTGAGGGCCCAGAAAGTTTTGTGGAGCAGAGATGATCTGTCCCAGTGAAATCTGTCCTAAATCTCAAATCTGTAAACAAATAGATGATTGTTGCTGTTTCAAAATAGTATCAGTATCTGCATGTAGTAACTGATGCCTGGAATATGGGACAAGAAGTTTTTTGTAAGGTTTAGACTTTAAGAGGCTATGGAAGAAGCTGGAAGTAAAGGTCTAGAAGGGGGAGTTAGAGCATCAGGAGAGACCCTGCCTGCACTAACCCGCTGGTTTGGTGTTTGCAGGGAAGTCTGCCATGCACTTGTAGCTGCACAGGTGGGATCTTGAGCAGAGTTTACAGGGGTTTGCGGAAGGCTGCTGCCTGTGTCAGAGAGGCCTCTGGCATCTCCTGGGGTCCACAGCCAGGGGACCAGCCTGGTGGGGCAGGCGTTAGGAGAAGGAGGTGTGGACATGGACGGAAGCAAGCTGGAGCAAGCTGGGACCTGTCCAGGCACATTTGCATCAACCCTCCCCAGCCTGACCATGAAGGTCTTCACGTAATAATAATTGCTGCTCAATTTCCTCTAAAATTTCCTGTATAAGTCTCTCCTTTGGCTGGTTCTTACCTGGAACAGTACTGGGAGGGGACTCTAAAAATCATATTTCTCAGCACAATACAATTGATAAAGTCTAGTACAGTGGAATGCACAGAAAAAAATACACTTCCTTTTCTTTAATTCAGCTAGGTCACCCTGACTATACTTGAGTTATCACAGCTTATTAAAGCTTTAAGATCTTCTCCTACCCTTTTGAGATTGCTACAAACAAAAGTATGAATACAAAGACCTGAAGTTAAATGAGAATATAAATGTCCAGATTATAAAGAACTGAAAAATGCCTAATAAATTTAAATGATTTTTTTTTTCTGGTAAACACTGCTTTGGAGGACATGACACAGGTAAGATGTTTGAATTAGAGGAAAACTTGCAATAGAAGCTAACCTGACCCCCCCTGTTTAGGCAGAGGGGAGAGAGAAGGTGGGACCTTCACCCTACCACAGGTCCTTCCGGATGACGGAAGCCAGAAGACAGTCTGATGAACACCACAGAGCAAAGAAGAGTGCGGAACAACATTTATGCCATCAAGGCACAGTAACTCCATGGTCGGACCAACCTGAACATCCCAGTTACTTTGAGGGAACAAACAGAAACTGACGGAGTTCATTGCAAGTCTCCATCACCCACCAAAGGGGCACTGGAGTGGAATGTATTTCATAGTGCCTGGGTTTCTTGAGAGGCATATGGGTTAATTGTATATTTCCCTTTTAACTCATAATACTATGTAATAATATGTATCCAACACACAGGAGAGAAACTTATGTAAAATAGAAGATTTTAGAGGACTAATTTTCAAAGTACTTAGACAAGAGCAGATATTAAAATAATTATTTTAAATGCAAATAACAAATAATTAGTTTTGATGTTCACGAGGGAGAGATTACATTCAAATATGATATGAAGGTATTCAATTTTATCAATGAAAAAATAACTATAAAGGAAATGTGATTATTAATTTATTAGGAGAAAGCATTGAGTTAAAACTATATAATGTAGGCAAATTAATTTGTTAAATTTTAAAATATCAGCTCAAGTGAGCAGGGAATGTACAAGTGATCCCAGGAAAAACTTCTGTAAATAAGTAAAGAGAGTCAGGGTTTATATTCGGTTATATTCTTGCTTAACTACAATAATTGAAGGGCACATCTTAGGATAACTTTGCAAAAGAGGCTTCATTCCTCTGACTTATTCTCTTTACAATTTTAATAACTTCATTCAGGAATAGCTGATATTCAATAAACTGCACTATTTAAATATCCAATTTGATATTTTTGGCCTTAAGTATACACTTGTAAAATCATCACCACAGTCACGACAAGGAACGTGCTCATAGTCGTGGTCTTGAAGCTCCATCCCTGTGATCCCACTCCTTGTCCTCATTCTCAGGTGGCCATTGACCTGCTTTCTGTCACTACAGGTTAATTTGCACTTTCTATACTTTGATATAAATAGAATCATACAGTATGTGTTTTTTCCGCATAATTATTTTGAGATTAATCCACATTGTTGCCACTATCAATGGTTTGTTCCTTAGAACTGGAGAGTGTTTCTCTCCTGGATGTTCAGCCGTCCGCTCTCGATGAGCATTGGGTTGTCCACAGTTCGCTGTTACACATAAAGCTGCCATGGACAGACAAGCCTATGTGTGAACAAGAGCCTTCATTTCTCATGCAGTATTTCAGCTGCGTCATAGAGCACGTGCATGTTCGACTCTTGAAGTAACTGCCAGACTGTTCTACAAAGTAGCTCTGACATGTTACCTCCCAGTCATGGGGAAGAACAGTCCTTTTTCTCGCCTCCTCTGCCCACAGTACAGACAGTCTGTTTTGCTCTTTCCTTTTTACTTCACTGTCACCTTTTAATAAGTGTGGACAGGAATATGGCAAAGGTTTAATTTGCATTTCTCTGATAACTAACAATGCTGAACGTGTTTCTACATGCCATCCTTATATCTTCTGTGGTAACGTATCTGCTCAAAATCTTTTTTCCATTTTTTCAGTTGTTTGTTTTATTTTTGAGTTTGATGTGTTCTTTATATATTCTGGATATATTATTTCTAGCAGACATATGATTCGAAAAAATATTTGCCTAGACTGTGGATGGTCTTCTTATTCTCGGAAGAAAGTACAACTTTTCATTTTTTTAATGAATGATGCTCTGATACCATTTCTAAAAACATCTTTCTTCAATCCAAGGTCACTAAGACTTTCTCTTTTTATCCTTTTAGAAACACATAGTTTTAGGCTTTATATTGGGCTCCAGGTACCATTTTTTAGATAGTTTCTGTAAATAGTGTGAAATATGGCTTGAACCTTTTTTTTTTTACATAGAGATATACAATTGTTCAATACCCTTTGCTGAAAAGATTATCCTTTCTTCACTGAATTGCCTTTTCACTTTGTTGAAACTGAGTTGGCCATATATGCATCTCTTTCTGTTCCATTAATCTATTTGCACATATTTATGCCAACCATCACAGTGTCTTGGTTACTGTAGTTTTATAGCAAGTCTGGAAATCAGGTATTGTGAGTCTTCCAACATTTTTCTTATTATCTGTTGATTTGATTGTTCTATGTCCTTGCATTTCTATATAAATTTTAAAATCACTTCAAATTCTACAAATATGCATGTTGGAATTTTGATTGGTATTGCATTGAATTTATAAATGAATTTGGAAAGAACTGATGTCTTAACAATATTGACTTCTCCAGTGCATGGTTCTATTTCCTAAAAATAAGTAAGTAAGTAAGTAAGTAAATAAATAAATAAATAAATGCCCTAAACTCCCTCTGTGCTCCACCTACTCATCTGTACCCTACCCTCCACTCCTGGCAACCATAGATATTCTTACTGTCTCCACAGTTTTGCCTGTTCCAGAATGTCATATGGTTGGAATCATACAGGACACAGCCTTTCAGACTGGCTTCTTTCACTTAGTAATATGCATTTCTCCATGTCTTTTCATGGCTTGATGGCTGTTTTCCTTTTAGCACTGAATAACCTTCCATTGTCTGGATGGATCACAATTTATAACCATTCACCTACTGAAGGACATGTTGGTTGGTTTCAAGTTTTAGCAATTATGAATAAAGATTCCATAAATGTCTGTGTGCAGGTTTTGTGTGGACATGTTTTCAGCCCGAGTATGGGGCAAGGAGTGTGACTGCTGTTTGGTATGGTTAAAGCATGTTTAGTTTCATAAGAAACAGTCTTCAGGAGTGACTGTGCCCTTCTGCAGCCCCCACGGATGTGTGAGGGTGGCTGAGCTCCATATGCCCACCAGCATTTGTTGTCAGTGTCCCAGATTTTGGCCATTGTAACAGGTGTGTAGTGGAATACCATTGTTGCTTTAACTTGCACTTCCCTGATGACATGTGATGTGGGGTATGTTTTCACATGTTTATTTGCCATCAGTATGTCTTCTCTGGTAACATGTCCATTAAAGTCTTTGGTCCATTTCAGTCAGGTTAATGGGAAAAATAAAATGTAGAGCAATCATTGCCTAAGGAACACATTTCAAACAAAAATGATACAGAATGTAATGTCCTCTGTAAAAATTTTTAAAATAATATATAGTATCAGTCTATGGAGAAAAACTGGTTTCTATTCCCTTTCCATTAATTGGAAGAGGTGTTTTTTGTTTTCTTTTTTGGTAATTATTGAAAGAGAATTACTCAGTTCTGCTATAGCAGTTAAATTAGTGTTACCTTGTTACTGGAGAGATGAGGTCATGCCTAATCTAAAACATTGATTATTTACATTAAATACATTTCCTTGTAAATATTTCCATAATAGATTTATTTTGCAAAATAAATTTTGATCAAGCCAGCATAGGTATGGATTATGTAAATGCACATATGGGATATGTAAATGCACATCAACTAAGGGTAGAAAAGATGACTGAGGCTGTTCAAGGGCAGCCATCTGGAAAGTTTAGTATATAAGCATGTTGTTAATGGACATTACTTCTCTTGGCAGAATGGAACACATATATTCTTGCAAGAATGCAGAAGAAAAGAGTCTGGAACTTGCGACACTATTTGAAGAGCCATTTATGTTACCTTTCTGGTAATCTCTGGTGCTTTGTTCAGAACTAATAAACCCCCAAATCATTTCCATTGTCACAGACCTTGGATGAGTTATTTCTTGCTAAAACTATCGGGTTGGCTTCTGTGTTCTTTTACTCTCTTTCCCTGGAAATTCTTACTGTTGACATCCTTTAGGAAATAAGCTTGCATTATAAAAATTATAGGGTAACGGCTCTGGCTTTGAAAGTAAGGAAAACATAGCTCCTTCTGAAGGCAGCCAGCCATTGTGACCATATAAGGGAAGTGGTTGGCATGGCATTGGAAAATTTATTTAAGTTCCAATTAAAATTGTTGGTTGTAAGGTAAGGTCCCCAGGGCTTATGTGCTCATTAAATTTGTTTAATATACTTATTAAACTACACAAATTCCTTGCCAGGTCTAAGAATGTGATTTACTTTTTAGGCTGAACACTTAACACAAATATTTATCCATGGTCAGTTTGTTTCCATAACGTAAGTTTTTATATTGAATGTTGACTCTTTTTAATGTTACGATCAGGGAACAGGGTCAGTATTTTCCTTACAACTCACCCCTTTATACTGAATTTTTATCATCTGCATTTATCTTAAGTTCAGCAGGCTTAACGTATTTGCAACTTATGCAGAGTCATTGTGGATGTGCTTCATTTTGTGTACCAACTATCCACACTGAGAGAGACTGAGTGCAGCCATTATAACTATGCACATGCCAACTATTCATGGATGGACTATGTAGTCTGTGAAAACACACTGTGACCCGTGGAGCTCAGTCCTTACAAGAGCCTGCAGAGCCCCCCATTCTGTAGCCCAGGCCTCGTTTCCCACCTCAGCCCACTGATTTACTGCTGTTCTTCAAACCCAGCACTCCTCAGACATTAGGAAACATCGGGATCACCTGGGCCACAGATTGCTGGGCCCCAATGCCAGAGTCTCTGATTTAGTAGGTTTGAAGTAGAGGCTTCAAATTTTCCTGTCTGATGGGTTCCTCGATGATGGTGACCCCTACTGGTTCAGGGACCCCACTTTGAGAGCCCCCACTCAAACACAGGGATCTGTGTTCCAGCAGAGGCCTTTTTCTCTTCTCCTCTCCTCTCCTCCACCTGGGAAGACCTTCCCCAGGGACATACCCTCAGTACCACTCAGGATTACACTCAGTCGTCACATCCTCCATGAGTGATTTCCTGATGAATGGCCTGCCTAAGTAGCTCTCCCACCATTGTCCTGATTTACTTTCTTCTATAGAAACTTTCTCTCTCTGTGCGTGTCTCTCCCTTTTGAGCATACATTCATATACACACATTATAAAAATGTATGTGTTTGCATACTAAACAATATATAGTATACTTCTCAATAAATATAAGACTATTTTTGTTTATCTATTTATTTGTATATAATGTGCCTTCTTCACTGGGATGTTATGTCCTCATACAGAGGAATTTTGTTTGTTTGCTGTCATATCCTCAGTGAGTTGAACAATGCCTGTTGCATAGACTTACAACAAATATTTGTCCAATGAATGTATATATTGTAAATCTGCCGATATCCCTGTCCAAAACAAACAAGCAAAGGTGAAACAGTTATGAAGACTGAAATCTGGAGACATATAAAACAGATAAAAGTCAGGTAAGCTGGTCTTCATAGAGCAGTGGGACGGTGTGGGGACAGAATATGAGCCATGGAACACAAATTCCTGGGTCTCAGTTCTGACCATGCCATCTGCTGGCGGTGAGAACGTGAACAAGTCTCACCTTCTTCACCTGAGCCATAGGAATTACGATCACCACATGGATATGACGGTTCTGTGAGATAAAGTCTGTAAACACTGTCATTTAGCAGGTGTACAGTACGTGCTGGCTGGATTGGAAGACTCTGATCTCCGCTGCCACAGTGCTTTCAGTGAGGGAGCTTAACACTTCCCGACATCTCCGGTGGTCATGTGAACCCTAGAGAGCTACCATGGAAATGATTCAGTAGCTTCTCTCATGACGTGCGGACAAGAAGTACTGTCACAATGGCATTAACACAGCGCTTAAATCCCTCAGACATCCACTGTGACACTCAGGGAGGCCACTCCCTTGGATACGTTGATGTAAATACTCAGTACAACTGTGTTGATTGCATTATTGTTTAGATATATCTCCTCTCCCCCTCTATAAGCATTCATCTTTGCCCCTCAATGTTGGGCTTCACCATGAAATGTGCTTAAGCCAATGCACCGTTAGCAGCCCTGATATGTTCATAAGCTTGCAAAAGCCATAGGTCACTGTCTTTCTCTCTCATACTTTGCCTTTGCCAGAGGGATCCCATGTTCAGGGGAGGCTAATGGTCCCAGAAGATGAGAGATATGTGGAATTGAGACCCCACATGAGCATGAACATGAAATACACATTTATAGTTGTAGGATAGATGGATGGTAGAACCAACTGATATAACTTCACACAGGAAAGTACATTTAGAGCATATTCTAGATGCTAAACTGTCTTAGGTATACCTATTGCCTTTTTTTGGGAAAACATGTTTTCTTACACACACACACACACACACACACACACACACAATGTGTTCTAAATAAAAGCTCCTTCACAGGGTTGCAGTGAAATTTCAATGAGATGATGCAGGCATGTGGTAGTGTGGTCAGTGTAGCACTTACCAGGCGCCGTGCTAATCATTTAATGATGGCTCACTTAATCATTATAATGGGCCTTATGAAACAGGGATTATCATCATCCTTACGTGTCTCAGATAAAATTCCTAGGAATTTGTCCGTGGCTGAGCAGCTGGGAATTGTTAGCTGCCCTTTCTTAGTCTGGAGCCCACAGCACTAACTACACATCTGGGCCATGGCCCAAGTGCACTGAGAATATTCTTCCTATTCCCCTACTTGATAAATCCACTTCAAACAAAACTGCTTAATATTTAGCATTCGCTGAACTTTCTCAATCGTTTTTCATTTGAGAGGTAAATATAAGACTCACATACATTCTTTTATTTTTTAAATTAATTTCTAAAAAAGGTTTTTGCTGTTTGCATATGCAGGAGGCAGGGGTTTGCTCATATATTTAAGCTGATATCTTAATTGCTGATAACTTTAAGGTCATTGTTCAAACAGTATGTGTTCCAGGACTGTTCCATTTTATGCTATGGAAACGCTAAGTTCAACCTCAGATGTTTACACAGCAGTCTGAAGAGTTTTTACACGTAGCTTTCTTCAGTACCAAAGACAGCTTTCTGCATTATTAGAATAAGCCAAAAAACTTCAAAGGAGTATTACTCCTAAAATAGATGGTGCTTTCAAGGCTAGTCTTTTGCATATAGTTCCAAAGAGGATGTGTAAAGTATGTGGAAAAAATTTTTCTGAAGGAATAATTTGTAAGTGCAGGGTTTCAAATTAATGTATGGTGATTATATATCCTGCTTTTCTTATAATCAGAACACACTATGCCCTTTCTCCATTTGACTTGTCTATCATTAGAATTGTTATGCTCCTAATAACCTAATGGATCAATCCTCTCTCTTTAAAATCACTTGGCAGGGTGCCTGGGTGGTTCAGTCAATTAAGCATCTGACTTCAGCTCAAGTCATGATCTCATGGTTCATGAGAGTGAGCCCCATGTCAGGCTCTGTGCTGACAGCAACAATCCTTGGGATTCTCTCTCTTGCTCTCTCTGCCCCTTCCCCACTTACATGTGCTCTCTCTCTCTCTCTCTCTCTCTCTCTCTCTCTCTCTCTCTCTTTCTCAAAATAAAGAAATAAACTTAAAAATAAAATAAAATAAGGGGTGCCTTAGTGGCTCAGTCAGTTGAGCATCTGACTTCAGCTCAGGTCATGATCTCACAGTTTGTGGGTTTAAGCCCTGCATCGGGCTCTGTGCTGACACAGCTCTGAGCTTGGAGCCTGCTTCAGATTCTGCCTCTCTCTCTCTCTCTTTTATTCTCTCTCTTCGCCCCTCCCCCCTCTCAAAAACATAAAAAAATTAAAAAATAATAAAATAAAATCACTGGGCAATTTCCTCATTTTTTCTTAGTAATTTGGACTAGTTTCTTCCTCTCTTAATCAGATAATGTTCAAAATACTCATAGATACAAATAATTACAAAGTTTGTAAGTATTATTTATATTTTAAATCTTTGGATTATACTGCCCTGCTGTCATTCTATTTAAGTCTCTGGCAATGTGAATACTCATTTTAGAAAATAATCTACCTGTAAATGCAGGCATGATTTGTATTTTCTTTGTCAAGTAAATGCCAGCCTTGGAAAATATTGAGCATAATTTAAAAATGCTTATTTTGTGAGGCAATAACTTTGAAAATTTGACATTTGTCATTAAGTGATACTGCCAGAAAAATTTCCTGTACTCTAACCAGAAAAATAGCCTCATTAATTACCATAAATCATGGGGAAAATCAATAGGTGTATAATCACATCCGTGGTTCATCTGAGACCCACAGTTCAAAGGAAGGAATTTACTCTATTCTAAATGTTCAAACATATACTGACATATCCTGTGGATGGAAGCCAGTTTGGATGGAAAAATAACAGCCCTCAAAGGGAGGAAGCTTCCCTAACATGAACGAGCAGAGGCAGGGTCAGAGCTTGCAGATGGGAAGACAGTAGCAGCTCCCGGTAAAATGCCAAAGTGCACTGGCATCTCCTGCCCCCCAACCCAGAGTTTTGTGGTAATTTTCTGTGCAAGGAAAGAGAGAAATTTGCTAAACTGAAAGGCTGAAAGCAACGCAGTAGGTGCCCCTTCTCTGTTCAAGGGACCTAACGCTCCCCCATAAGGCTGGGCACTGTGCATCTGCACACCTTGTAGACCCTGGGTTTGTGTCTGGCTGCCCAGTATCAATAAGGACCTAGTCCCTTTCCATCCATGTGCTTTTCCATGGTTGTTTGCTACATTTCTGTGTGCTTTTTGCCCCCAGAGTCCCAAGTCGTTTACAGAGATTTACACCAGGACTGAACCAGAGGCAGGATGCCAGGTGAGCCCCTTTCAAACAGAGTATTCTTCTCCAAATGCTGTTGGCAGACTTCCTCTCCAATTTTATTGAAAAGAACTGAATCACATGGCCGGTTATAACTGCCCAGGCAATTCAGAAGATTGATACAGGCTTTTCTAGGCTTTATAGTGGAGGCAGTTACAAAAATAATAGGTTTGGGATATCTTTTTAAAAAAATTTTTTTTAATATTTATTTTTGAGAGAGAGAGACAGAATACAACTGGGGTAGGGGCAGACAGAGGGAGACACAGGTTTTGACTGAGGCCATGATCTCACATTTTGTGGGTTCGGGCCCCATGGTTAGGCTCTGTGCTGACTATGCAGAATTTGCTTGGGATTCTCTCTCTCTCTCTCTCTCTCTCTCTCTCTCTCTCTCTCAAAATAAAGAAATAAACATTAAAAAAATAAATAAAAGTTGGAGGAAGAACAAGCACCTGATATCCTCTTCATTATTTTCCTACATGTTGCCTTTTTCAGTACAGAACAGAAATTTTAGAAAAATTATAGCAAGAAGTTGAAGCTCATTTACCTTGTTCAGCACTATTTAATCATTTTGCTACCAATCATTACCTGCATGAGTGATCAAATGTGCTGCGTAGCAGACAGTACACTATTCTCTTCTCACATATTTGATTTAGAATATGATTTATTTAGCACTATCTCATCAAATGAGGATGGAGAAATTTACTCTGATATAATGATTAACAGTTAACTTATTTAGAAAGACCTGAGATTTGGGGAGCCAATCTTCTGACTGAATAAATTAGAGTTTGGCTCTAAACTAATTCCAATCTGGAAATGACAAGAGCTGTTACCTGTATAAAGAACAAGAAGGCTGAGTAGACCCACTGGGTCCAGCCAAGTTAGAGAATTTGCTAGTACAGAAACAATTTTCCTTCTGATTGTATGTCCTAACATGTAGATGTCAGGTGGCTCTTGTTTAACAGTTATTTTTAGAATATAAAAATATTTTATGCCTTGGAAAACCAAAGGTTTCCTTTCCTGAAGACCTTTCCTCTCTGAACCTCTTACTCTCATTCTTTCGCACAAGGAGTCTTCCTTCTAGACATTCTCCAGGTTTGTTATATGCGTCTGAGTGTTGGGAGACAATGTATACTGCTGAGAAGAAAATTTCCAGGTGACACATATGCTCTACTTTCTTATTTGAACTAAACGAAGGCTTATTTTCAATTTATTAGCTGTGAATATGAATAGATATTCTATCATCAAGCCAGGAGGCACATCAGTTTAGCAGTGGTGATTTGGGAACAGTACAACTGTAGGGGTGAAAAAGATAACATTTTTTCCTGGCAGAGTGAATTTCCACTGAAAATGGCTTGTTTTTAACTTGCAGTCAATTTTATTTTATAAGGATAAGATCACTGGCCTGATCCCAAGACCTGAACTTGACTGTTCACCTGCTTGTATATACCAACCTCTGTCCCACATTTTCTTTAATTTCCTTTTCCCAGCTCATTTCTTAACTCAGGCAAAAGACCCCACAGGCACAGCATCCTGTGATGGGAACCACAAGTCTCCCTCAGGCAATAGCTCTGGCTGCCCAGACCACCCAGATCCGTTTGAGCTCAACTCTGAACCACACCTGCATAGACGGACCATGGAGTAACTGACAGAATGACCCACAATAACCTCTACCTCATTATAACACTAAAATCTGTGCCCAAGGAGGGTCACAAGCGTCAATACATAACATACAATGTACCTATAGGTAGGTTTCCTTAAAGTGTGAGCGTGACTTCATGCCTTCTCTACAGATGATGAGGCTCCCCTATCTAAATATTCATCTTAACCCTAAATAAAAGGAACACACCCACCCTTGCTGGAGGAGTCACGGTTTTGAAAGTCATTCCGTCAGTCATTCCCCATTCCCTCATTCCCTTGATCTCCTTCTTTGCTGCAAATGAAGTTTCCTTTGATTGACAACTCCCCCCTGGTGTAGTTACTGACTCACCAAGGAGCCAACTTACCTTATCTCAGTTACAATATGAACGATTTTATGCTAGTGACATAAGTCAGTCAGAGAAAGGCAAATATATGATTTTACTCATATGTGGAATTTAAGAAACAAAACAGATGAGCGTAGGGGAAAGGAAGGAAAAATAAGATAAAAAGATTGTTAAATACACAGAACAAAGTAAGGGTTGCTGGAAGGGGTGTTGGGTGGAGGGGATGGGCTAAATAGGTGATGGGCATTAAAGAGGGCCCTTGTTGGGGGCACCTGGGTGTTATACATAAGTGATAAGCTCTAAATTCTATTCTTGGAATCATATTACACTATATGTTAACTGACTTGAATTTAAATAAAAAATACATAAAATTAAAATTAAAATAAAAACAAATAAAAATCAAACAAATTTCTGAAATGACTCTCTTGAGAGTCATGATGTCTTAACTGTTATGAGACTGTGTCCTGGAGCCAGACTATTTGGGTTTGAATGCTACTGTGTACACACTGTACATGGAGCAGGCTGTCAACAGCCTTTGCCTCCATTCCCTCTTATACAAAATGGAGGTAATAACAGCATCTACTGTCCATGGTTGTTGTGAGGATTAAGTGAAATAATAAACACATAAATTAGTGTAGAGTGCATTCGCTGAGAGTGAGTTATTAACATTATTATCTGAGAAAATTTCCTTCATTTTAATCATCCATCTAAAAACACGGCGCAGTGTTTGGCCAACCTTCTACAGGAGCCACATTCCATAATTATCACTTTACCTCAATCCACTGTGTGGCTCACACAAGCCCACAAAGCTCACTGATCTGCACACAAAACTGGTTCATTGTACTTTCCTGCCCTTCCAAAGGCCTTTGACTTTATTCTCTAACCACTCCTGTTCTCCTCCACCCTGCATGGCACTCTTATTAGTTATTAAAATAATCTCTTTTCAGGAAAGACTTTGCCAGTTCTGTCCATCTAACCCAGATTGCCTCAACATCCTAACTGGGGATAGTGATCGTCCGTTTGGCTTCTTCAACTAAATGTTTATGTCATTGAAAGAACAGATTTATTTATTTCATATTATCCTATCCTCTGAAGCATCTTGTACAGGTGGTAAGACCACAGAAATATACGATAGGAACTTACTGATTTCTTGTATTAAAGATCTTAAAATTGTAATGGAACAAACGTGAGTTAGCCCCTGGGTGAGTCAGAAACTATACCAGGGGGAGTTGTTACCGGAAGGAAACTTCATTTGCAGCAAAGAAGGAGATCATGGGAATGACTTCCAAAGCCATGACTCCTCCAGCAAGGGTGGGTGGTTCCTTTCATTTAGGGTTAGGATGGGTATTTAGAGAGGGGAGCCTTGTCATCATATATAGAGGCAGGCATGAGGTCATGCACCCACCTTTAGGAAACCTGCCTATACATACATTGTATGTTATGTAATGAGGCTCGTGCTCCCTCTTGGTTAGAGATTTTAGTATTATAATGAAGTAGAGGTAATTGTGGGTCACTCCGGGGGTTACTCCATGGTCCATCTATCCAGGTGTGGGTCAAGGTTGAGCTCAAACTGGTCTGGATGGTCTGGGTGGCCAGAGCTATTGCCTGAGGGGGAGCTGTGGTTCCCATCACAGAATGTTGTGACTGTGGTGTCTTTTGCCCGAGTTAAGAGATGAGTTGGAAAGAGGAACTTAAGGAAAATATGGGGCAAATTTTGGTGAGTAAATGCAGGTGGTCAGTAAAGGTCTCGTCTTGGGGTCAGGCTGGTGACAGCATTACATGTATGAAAATGCTATCCACAGTGTTTAGATTTTCTTTATTGATATGACACTTGCCTTTTGAAAATGCTGTTTTTCATTATGTTTCTAATTACTTTCCTCTAGTAATAGTGCAGGTAAATCATCAAACTTTGAAAAGTACACAGACATTTATATATTTGATTTTATAGTGTAGGGGAGGAGTAATTTTCCCTTTATCTTTCCACATCCTTGGCTGAGACCCTTTGTAATACAAGACACATTAACAGGAGAAAAACAAAGAGAAGTTCCATAACAAGTATTTGTCCTGTAAAAGTGGGAAAACCCAGGAAAGCTGAGTGAGTACCTGAAATGGCCCCAGCCACCACCTTAAATACCATCTCCAACCAATAACAAAAGATGTGGTTTATGGGAGATTTTCTAGCAAAGCACCTTAAACAAGGGAATGGTTCTTATGCAGATTTGTTTCTGTCATCTCCATTCATAAGAGTTTCTGAAGATTTGGTCATCATCCTCTTGCTGGTACAGGGAGGGATCCCTTGCACATGGAGATTTCCCTTATAATGTAAGCTTCCTGCACAGAGGTTAATTTATACTCTTTTCAAAGAACTTCTCCAGTGTCTGCAATTTCTTATAATCATCAGCCTGAAATAATCCTTATGTCAAAGAGGTAAATTTCAAGCTGGCAAATTCTGATTACCTTCAATAGTTTACATTAGGAAATACAAAGAGGCCATTGTCCTAACAATCTGGTGCTGTTAATGTTAGGAGAAGATAGAATTCAGTAGGCAGAGAGTAAAGCTTAAGGCCTGAGGTCTCTGAGTGGGAAAAAACACCTGTTTTGGAACCATGCTGGGAGGGTCTGACCATAGCAAGTCCCCTCAGGTATAAGATTCCTCTTAAGAATATAACAGACAGCACCTGCTCTCCCTCTGGTTCCCCTGGGGAGTTTGACAAAAGACCTAAGCATGGCCATAGACCACCCCTCATATAATGGAAATGAGACAATCAGGAATGGACCACACAGCACCTAGAGCTATCAGGCCAATAAGTGTAGAACCTGAGAAGGAATGAGGGGGAAGGGGCTGCTGACCAGAATCTTATAAAACAAGGACCGTTTCCTGTAGTCTGTGGGTATTCACTTTTGAAATGTCCCCTCTCTGTAGAAGAGAGAGAGTTTCCTACTATTCTTCCTTTCTAATCTTATACTCTAAGAAACTTCTGTCTGCTGCTCATTTTGTGTGCACCTCTTCATTCTTTGAAGCGGTGAGACAATGGATCCCAGGTACTGTGGTAAAAAATCCTGTAACATTAATTTATCTATCATCCATCAATTTGTACTCTACAAACATTCATATCCTGTCAGAAATTAAGATAAAGTTAACATAACATGGCTAAGTTAACTGCTTATAGTGATTCTTGCACATCCTTCAGGCTGCTAGAAAACATCATCTGCATTTCAGGAAGCTTCTCTGATATAAACTGTCCCCTTGGTGAACCCCAAATGGATTTCCAGTTGAAACCTAATTCTCCTAAATTCCCATCCTCAGTGTTAACACAGTTGTGTGCCTATACTCAGACTCATCCCTGACATGGTCAATGTTGCATCAAAAGTGTTTATGAGCACACTAGAGGGAGGGGAAGGTGCCTGAACACTCCATTAGCAAATTGTCTCTATTTTATCTTTTGGTTCAGCTGTAGAAAAAAAAAAAGTTAATTGTAACTGGTAAAGTATGTTCTGATATAAAGTCATCAGCTTTGCCTTGTTCATTTAATGAATATGAAATTATAGCTGTGTTAGAGAGTTTTATTTACCCACCTCTTCCAAAAAAGGTAGACATTTAAAACAATTGAAATGATTGGGCATATCACATTCAAAGGTTTGGGGAGGTTTGACATCTCTTAGCAAATCATGACAGTGTAGTGGCTATGTCTTTGGGTCATATATATTATATTCAACAGCATGGATTTTTTTGACCACCTACTCTCTGCCAAATGTGATCCCAGGTGCTGAGGAAACAAAAGGAAATGGTTTATCATTCAAGGAATTTCTAGTCTAGAAGGAGGTGGATGGTTGGCAGTGGGTAAAGCAGTCTGAGCAGGAAGGTGGCTCACGTGTGGCTGGGTTTACAGGAAAATTCCTTGAGCTACATTTATAAACATCTTTCTGTGCCCCACACAGGTGTCTACATTCCCTGAGACAAAGATGTCATGAACTTGTGCTCAAAAAATATGCACGCAACATGCATGCTGTCAGTACTCTCCATTAACCATGGTAGGTTTTAGGGAACCAAGATAACTAATCTAATACTGCTTGGAGTAGAACATCCTGGGTATAAATCTGCTTTCTAGAGGAAAGCTTCAATAATGGTTTTATTCATAAGTCCTGGGCTATGCTTATTTGTATCTCATCCTTTTAAATTCTTTTATTAATATACAAAAGCATATTAATACAATGGTATTAGTATGTAATTTACAAAAACAGATTATACAGGTTGGTCTGTACGCATTTTTTTTAAAAAAAGTGAGATTACAGTAGTTTATAAAACATTGTTACTTCTCAAATCACTTCAGATTTCCTTTGTTAATAATGTTAATTTCCCAAATGTCTTTATTATTAATCATACATAATTTGTAATACATAATTTGTGTTTGACAAGTACTATGGCCCAGGCACCAAGTGATAAACTCTACTGTGAAGGATGTGGTAGTATTAGGCCATTTTTAGAGATGAAAAATTTGAGTCCTTACTCAAGGACTAAGTTTATCCAGCTGGTATGTGGCTCTGTTTTGTGATTAAGCTCTTCAATATCAGGCTTCGCAGACTGGACTTCCGTTGAAAATCTTAAACTGCCCATGATTTGTATAAGAGATGTGAAATACATTCACTCATAACCTGTTCCCTTTTGTCCTGTGGCTGTAAGATTAAGGCATTTTACCAATAAGAGGCATTTAAATAGGAAAATTAAAATGGATGATTACTAGATAAGACTGACTCCATAGCCTTCAGGAAAATGTAACTGTGTGGATTCCTGGTAAGTATGGAAAAGAGAAACTTATAAACTTAAAAGCCTTCTCTCTTTAGCAGAATCCATTCTAATTTTAATACAATATAGAGTTAAAATAGCACAAATAAACTTAAGACTTGGCAATAAGATGGGAAAACTGAAGGGACCCCATGAAGAACTGCTTTTGCTCCTTTTCCTGCTTCTGTTCTTGCTAGGACCTTACACGAGGCTTATCATACAATAATGTATGTCCTCCTTGTAAGGGACAAGAAGCTAATAACTTCTCTGAAGTCTTCCAGCACAACAGATAACTAATAAAGAGTGATGGGGGGAGGTTGTCATGTATTTGTGTCCAGATCACCAGCTCTACACATCTTGACACCAACACCTCCTGGCTCCAGGAAATAAGTGACTTACAAGGGCACGTGGACACTTGTCCTTGTTCTGACCAGTTCACAGATGCCTGAGAGGACATGTACTTCAGACCACAGTCCTCAATACAAACCCCAAATTCAATCAAAGGAGACACTCACTCTTCTTTCCTTTCTGAGCCTCCCAGACACTCCATCTGTGATACTCTGTCACTTAATGCTAGTCAATAAACTCTGCTCACTTCCTCCTGGCTCGAATTTGATTTCTATCCTGCATGAAACCAAGGATCTCTTAACTGGTCCTATGGGACACCTTCTGAGTCCTCAGACCCCACCTGCTGATGTCAGAAGCATCAGAAAACATCCATTTACATAATGAATGGACAATGAAAGAATAAATAAGTGACACTTGACTTGTACACACCCTTTGACTCCCTTTCACTCTGGGAAACTTCCCAGGCAGAGTCACAGACATCAGGCTCCCTGGAGCCCTTCACCAGCCCCTCTTGCACAATGGGCCCACACATTTCCCCACTCACCTTCCCAGTTTGTATCTTTGCCTCTTCACTGACCTGTAATTAAACTCTGATTCTGATCATATTGTCTCCAGCCTCCCTAGACCAGATAGTCTCCTAGACAGTCTTACTTGTACTAGTACACCTTCAGCAAAGACTTTCTTGATAGCATAGGGGAGGAAAAATATTTTCAATTACCTTTCTAGGTTCTTGGCTAAGACTTCCCAGTAAAAGTGATAAAGACAGATCAAGAGGAGAAAAACAGAAGTTTCATAACATGTATACCTCCTGTACACAGGGGAGGTAGCCAGTTAAATAGAGTGACTCCCTAAATAGCGTAAGCCACTCCCTTAAATAGAGACACAAGATGCTGATGGGGAGAGAAGCCATTTGGAGAGGTGACCAGGAAAAGCACAGTAAACAAGGGTAAGGTTTTTGTGCAGATTTAAGTCCTTGGCTTCCCCCCTGATGAGAGTTTCTAGAGTCAGTTGTCCATGTCTTCTTAGAGGTAGAGGGAGGGAGAGCCTTTACAAATGGAGACTTCCCTTATAAATGCAAATGTCTCTAAACAAAGGGTAGCTTTTACTCAGTTTTTGGAGTTTTACCTACTTCTGCTTTTTAAAAAAAATAAGCAGTTCAAAATAATCCTTGTGCCAAAAAGGCATAGTTTGAGGTAGTATATTTGTTCCCCAAAGAAATCACAAATGTGATAATCTTTTTTCATCATTATGAACTTATTCCCCAAGCTTGATTTCATCCTGAGTGACTTCCATTCACATTTTTCTTTCACATTGACATCAGCTCATGATGAGCATTCAAAAATCAAACTGATGTAAGCTTATCTTCTCCATACTACATTTTTAAAAGGCACAAAAGATCTGGTAGTCAATATCCTTTCATTAAGTGTGCTGTCTTTTTATTTTTCAATTTGTCCTCAAAATAGAAATGAGAGAATAGAAAAAAGATACTTTTAGCTGATATGACTGGATGAGAAAGCCAATATCTTTGCTTATGCATAAAGCTCTGCCACCAGTAGAAGCAGTTTTTGAACTCTGAGCATAGAAAGTGCATTATGGGTACCTTCCTTACTGTTCTAATGAATGTAAAATATTAAGTATTTGTAAATTATCATTGACAAACTTTGTTCTTTTACCAAAGAAAATATTGTGCCACTTTGACTACTTATTCTATGTTCCAACACATCATTTCTCAACAATAACCGGAGTTAAGACAAATGGCCACTGGATGATGTTGAATTGTTGCTGGATGACAGAGGACAGGGTCCAGCACCACCTCCACACTTCTTGTTGCCATGGTTTTCAAAAGAGATGCGTCTATGGTCAAAACAGATTCTTGCTTTTCTATTCATCACCATCTGACTACAGGAGCCAGTATGCACATCTATGATCTCTCTTGCTCATGAAGGCAGATGGAATGAACATAAATGATTAGAAAACACCACCTGCTCTGTGCTTAATGTAGGAGGAAAAAAGCAGCTGTGCCATTTGGGATGGAAAACACATTAGCTTAGGCTCAGCATGCCACTTATACAACCAGCCGTGAAGACTGCAAGTTACTGTAGGTATAGGATGAAATATTGCATAACAGACACCTGCTTTCTATTTGGGAATTTCTGTCTGAAGATTGTCAAGCACAGAGTAACTGATGGGCCTCTAAGAACATCCTCTACGTCTTAACACTTGCTATTAGGAATATGAAAATAAGAATTCTTGTGAAGACAACAAGTCATCTATACAGTGCATCAGAAGATCCAAAATGTGGCCCCACGGTAGCTGTAGCTACTGCTGTCCGGTTATCAAGTGAGGAAAAAGAATTTTTCAGCTGGCTTCCACTAATGTGAGAGCTCATAATCCCCCAGATTTTCATTTACCTCTACAATTAGATATGAGGACAGCAGACCATGTGGACAGATACTTTTTTTGTGCAAACACAATTCATTGGAATCATTAAACTCTGAATGGACAGATTAATCACCAATAAAACAATTGTTGGTTCTCCCTTTCCAGGTGTGTCTTGCCTCTCTTAGCATGCTGCCACGTGGATAGAAGACCGTTCTTTCTTAAAAAGCCTTTGAATTACTTTCTAATCTCTTTCTGGTTTCACCTTTAATTAGCCAAGTGATGCCTGATGGGATACTGTTGCATGTGATTAGTGGTTTTAAATTTTATTAAAAAAATAACTTGATCTTGAATATAATAATAATATATAGCATCAACTTAAATACAGAAAGAATATACATAATTATGGAATTCTAGTTATTTTTAATTGGCATTGGTTAGAAAATCTAAAACTACCATATATTTCAAACTTTAGCAAGTAAGTCATTATTATGAGAAAAATTTGAGCCAGATTTTCTCTTTATTTAATTGACATGTAAAACTGTGTGTTTATTTATTTATTTATTTATTTATTTATTTATTTTAAGTCTCTTAATTTTGAGAGAATGAGAGAGAGAGTGAGCAGGGGAAGGTCAGAGAAAGAGGGAGACAGAGAATCCCAAGCAGGCTCTGTGCTGTCAGCACAAAGCCTGATGGTGGGCTCAAACACACGAACCAGGAGATCATGGCCTAAGCCAAGATCAACAGTCAACACTTAACTGACTGAGCCATACAGGAGCCCCAACACTGTGTAAGTTTAAACTGTACGTGATAATTTGATAATTTAGATATATTTATCAAATATACACAATCATGTATATTATACATGATTGCCATATTAAGGTTGATTCACACAACCATAACTTCATACACTTACCTTTTTGTGGGTTTGTTGAGAACACTAAGGTTTATTTTCTAATCAACTTTTAAGCATACAATACAGTATTAACTATACTCACCACACTGTACATAGGATCCCTGAATATATTCATCTTATAATTGGAAGTGTGCACCTTTTGACCACATTTACTCATTTCCTCTACCACCTCCACCTTCACCCCTGGCAACCACCAATCTACTATGTTTCTGAGGACATTTTGTTTTAGATTCCACGTATGAATTAGATCAATCATACAGTATTTGTCTTTCTCTGCCAGACATATTTCCCTAAGCGTATGCCCTCAAGTTTCATCAACATGTTGATGTCATTTGCAAATGGCAGGATTTCTTTCTGTTTTTTTTAGCTGAATAATATACCATTCATATATATCACATCTTCTTTATGCATTCATTCTTTGATGGGCACTTAGGTTGTTGTAAATAATGCTGTAATGAACATGATGGTGCACATATCTCTTCATCTATGATGGTGATTTCATTCCCTTCAGATATATATGCAGAAGTAGAATTACAGGACCATATTGTAGCTCTCATTTTAGTTTCTTGAGAAACCTCTGTTCTGTGGTTGTACCAATCTGCATTCCCACCGATAAAGTACCAGGATTCCCTTTTTTCACATCCCTGCCAGTACTTGTAATCTCTTATCTTTTTGACATGTACTAAGCGATATTTCATTGTGATTTTGATTTGTGTTTCCTTGATGATTAGTGATATTAAGCACCTTTTCATAAATCTTGTGACCATTTCTATATCACTTTGGAAAAATATCTATTTCAATCCTTTGCCCATTTTTCAATTAGATTATTATTTTACTTTATGAGTTCTTTTGTAGTTTGCATATTAACCCCTCATCAGATATATGGTTTGTAAATATTCTTTCACATTCTGTAGGTT
The DNA here is from genome assembly GCA_028646485.1 of Cryptoprocta ferox. Lineage (NCBI taxonomy): Eukaryota > Metazoa > Chordata > Mammalia > Carnivora > Eupleridae > Cryptoprocta > Cryptoprocta ferox. Next base: position 17,269,984 of record CM053561.1, read on the forward strand.
GCCTTTTCATTTTTTGATGGTTTCTTTTGCAGTGCAGAAACTGCTTAGTTTGTAGTCCCCTGTGTTTGTTTTTGTTTTATTGCTAGTGCTTTCAGTGTCAGAGCTAAAAGACCAATGCCGAGACCAATGTCAAGGAGCTTTATGGTTTCAGGTCTTATCTGTAAGTCTTTAATTAATCTCATGTTAATTTTTGTTTGTTGGCATAAGATAGGGTTTCAAGGTCATTTTTTTGCATATGGTAATCCAGTTTTACCAACACCATTTATGAATAGACTATCTTTTCCCCACTGACTATTCTTGGCTCCCTTGTCAAATACTAGATGACTATATACATGTGGGTTTATTCCTGGGATCTCAGTTGTGTTCCACTGATCTGTTTGTGTTTTTATGTAAGTACTGTAAAGCTGTGATTACTACAGATCTGTAATGTGGCGTGCAATCAGGAAGTCTGATGCTTTCGGCTTTGTTTTTTTCACCAAGACTGCAGTAACTATTTGGAGTCTTTTATGAGTATGTATAAATTTCAGGATTTTTTTCTATTTCTGTGAAAAATACCATTGGAATTTTCATAAGGACTGCATTGAAGTTATAGGTGGTTTTGGGTAGTATGGACACTTTAACAATGTGAAGACTTCTGATCTCAGATCTTCGTCCCTAATACCATTCCTTGTTAAAAAAACATTTCATTGCACCATAAATTTAAGAAGAGATCAAGAAATTATGGGGACATGAGTGAAGAACAGGAGAAAGCTAGAAGACATCTCACCATCCAAGTCTGATATAAACCGAGCATCAGAATCCTTAATAATATTAATGTATTATAATCCATTGATTAAAATTATAATCATGAATCCATATTGATATAAGTAATTAAAATAAATGATTAAGAAAGAACAGAATGCTCTTACTTAGAGTAGAATGCCAACTAATAAAAGTAAAAAAAAATACCGGACTTAGAAAATATATTTTGACATCATATTAATCATTGAGTCAAGCAAGAGTCAACAATAGAGCCAAAATTAGAAGATAGTTTGATAAATAAAACATACCTGGATAAATATCTAGTATCTCCTCAAAAATTACTTATTAATCGCAAACAGCAAAGTAGTAACTACACAATGGAGAAACCTGGAGGTCACCCTCTCAATTGGCTGATCAAAGTGCACATCATCTGTAATGAAACCCATAGCTTGTGCCTCTTGATATGATGCCTTGGGGATGGCATGGCACTATTTCTGTAGTGTTTCTGTTAAAAACACATTGACTAAGTCTCATCAGGAGGAGTTATCAGACAAACCCACACTGAGACCATTCTATGGAGTAACTTTGAAAGACAATAAAAGGCTAAGGAATTATTTTAGATTAAGGAGATTAAAGGAACAATTAAATGCAATGTGTGATACTGACTTGGATCCTGGATAAAAGAATAAAAATGAAAAACATTATTGGATATATTGCAGAATTTGAATATAAACTATGAATTAGAGAACAGTCATGTTAATGTATTTTTATTTTTATAATTGTACTGTGATATCTTGTGGAAAAGTACTTTTCGTAAAAATATACCCTGAGTTATTTATAGGTAACAGGTTATGATGCCTGTGTCATTTTATATTAATAAAATAATATGATGCCTGTAAGTGTCACTGTAATGTTAATAAAATAATATGATAATGAAGTAAACAGGAAAAATACTTAGAAAGTAGTGAGACTGGGTAATGACTATAAGGGAATTATTGATGATTTATGTAAATTTGAAATCATATAAACAGAAAAAGAGAAAAATGTTTTGTTTAGAGAAAATGAGCAGTAATTAAGAAAACAAATGTTAGAAAAAGGAAACATCCATGAGGAATATTGGTTTTCAAATGCTACTTACGTCTTAAAATATTAAAAATCAACACAAATAAACAAGTGAAAATATAAAGTATTAGATTAAAAAAGCAAGAAAAGAATCTGTCTGTACTTTTGTGTGTTTTGTGTGTTTTAGAGCTTATACAAAACTTACTGAAATGGGCAATAAAATGATGCCATCACTTGTATCACCTAAAGATACTGGGGAAAGACTTTGAATAAGCCTTGGCAGAAATGCTGCTAATAAATGCACACAACTATAAAATTCAGAGGGAGGATGTCTAAAAAATACCATGTAGTTGTAGAAAAGTAATTAAGCAGAAAAAATTACTTTTACAGCTTGAACTCATTTAAAGTGTGCTATTAAATTCAGTTGAATATTATTCCAGCATCAGGCATTCTTTAACAATAGTATTCTGTGTAGCTAAATGCCAGAACTTTCTGTGGCAAAGACATCAACACATCTGTACAAGATGTCCTGCTAGTCAGAAACAATTTATCCATTAACAATGTGTCCCTGGTCTTCTGAATGTTGGCTCAGCTCACAAGGGTACTCAAACCAAATAAAACACACATATTGTAGAAACAGATTTTGTTCTTATAGTATTTAGATAATTTTCTCTCATGGCAGAAATCCTAGATGAAGCACTACACAGTGTATTCTACTGGATGTGAAATTATAGTTTTGTTAGTTTCATGGTTTTTATCAGTATGTTTGCTTGGCTTGTCTGACTACATCTGCTGGTTAATTTGAATTAGATAAATGTGTATCAAAGGCAAAGATAACTATGAACTTGCCTAGGGCCTTTACTAACTTTCTGTTGCCTAGTCCTCCTTTGGTCACATTATGGGGATAGTGTTTACATTATTGGTCCAGTTTGCATTAAGATATACAAATTCTGTACCAAGTGAGCTGTGAATGATTCCTGAGTTCCGCCTCTGTCTGTGTAACTTTGTCTTGATCTTTCTGGTATTTAATTTTCTCAACTCAAAGATCTCATTGGTAAAAAACTCAGTAATTTCATTTGACTACTGAAGGACCAGGCTAGTTAGCAGTTATGCAGTTGCTGGTCAGGCTTCTACCACTTTTTCTGTAATGTCAGCACCAGCCAGAATGCCATTCAGCTTAATTTCTATACATGGTAGCTCAGCAATATATATCTGGGAGAGAGACTCGTATCAGATATGTCTGCTCTCTTTTCCCCAAACAGGAGGACATGTTTAAGTGTATGATGAACAGCATCAGTAATATGTATTCTAGAATAAACACCACCCATTCATACATTGGGATTTCTCCTGTTTCACTTGTAATACCTCTAGCTTATGTTTAATATGTCCCCAAAGGGGAAAAACACTTGGTTATCACCATCATTTTTCATGAACATCTCAAAAGTATGTTTTTTTTAAATATAGTATTTTGAAATATCATTTTGATGTGTATTTTGGCTTTTAATTGTGCTACATTTTCCTATTTTAAAATACTTTCTCTTTTTGATCTATAAAAACAGAATATCGATTTTAGTAGCTTTCCTCATGAGTAATTAGCCATTTAAACCTTGTAACATGTATTTCTACTATATTTAAGAGTTCCTTTTATGATAAGTGCAGTTATAAAACATTCTTGAGTTTTAAAATCTCCCATTTCTGTTTTCTCCAGTTCAGCTACCTTTCCATGTTCAAGCTAATCCCTCTCAGAGCATCTGGGCCCTCAACATTTGTAATCCATAGGGAGCTGACATCAGTCAGTCACCAACATCACCAACATGATTTTAATCTGAACACTCTTCAAAAAGCTTCACTAACTAATAAATAAGCTAGTCATGCTGGTTTGCTCATAAAAAATGACCTTCCAGAAAATAGTTCTTTTAATGACAACTGAATATCCATAACAACTTGTGGTTTGTGACTCTGGTAGGCAGAATAATGGCCTCTCAAAGACATCCAGGTCCTAATCCCTAGAACATGTATATATGTTTGATGCATGGTAAAGAGAATTTGCCATTGCAGGTGGAATATAGGTTGCTAATTGTCTGACCTTAAAAGAGGGAAATTGTCCTGGATTATCTAGGTGCAGACAATGTAGTCACAGGGACTTTCAATGTGGAAAGAGAGGGTTGGTCCCCATCAGAGGGATGTTAAGAGAAAAAGATTGAACTGGTGACTGCTGGTTCTAAGGATGGAAGGGAACTACGAGCCCAGAGTTGGGGGTAGACCAGACACCAGAAGGGCAAGACTAGAGTTTCCAAAAAGGAACACAGCAGTGCTGACCTTGATTTCTGGTCCAGTAAGACCTATTTCTGACTTCCTACCTCCAGAACTGTAAGATGAGACATTTGTATTGGTCTAAGCCACGAAGTCTGTTGCATTGGCAGACAGGAAACTCATGGGGACCCTCTGCTTTGAGAGGTCTGAGATTTCCACAGCCAGAATCCATTTGCTTCATTGGCTCCATATAACTGGATACAAACTTTTAGATAGGCTCTTCTTGATGTGAACCACAACATTTAGAAGCTAGCATATGAGAAAAAAAAACCACTTTTTTTCTTAATTCATTGGATTCTTCCTTTGAGGAAATTGTTTTGGTATCTGGTGAATAAATGGAGGCCAAAAAGAGATGATGGAAGGTGGTTAGAGGCAACCTTATAAATCACTGGCCACTATATGTCTGGGCCAGTAATCACAATTACTTAGAAGCAGTGTCATGAAGCTCAACTTTAAGAAAAAGACACTAACAACAAATTATTCGATTCTGTAACTGAAACTTGTATCCTGTATTTGGTGATCAAAATTGCATTAAGTTACTGTGGAATGATATGAGATAAAAATTTGTTATTTCATTAGGCAGTAAACTACAGCAATAAACTACTCAACAGGACATACCTTTTGTAGCTTCTAATGAAGAATACAGATGAGGAAAGAAATAATCAGGATGCAGTATAAGATCTGCAATGAGTGTAAGTATAGGATCTACCCCATATAGGGATGCATAAGTGGAGAATCTCATGAAATCTGTGCTCATCAATAATATCAGAAAAAACAACATAATGGTTGGTGTTACTCTATAAGAGTCAGTAAGTTTGTCTTCTGCATTCATTGTATAACTGAGGAGTCTAGAATACACAATTGTCATTGTGTCCAGTCATTAATTGTCCAGTATTAGAAAGATAATTACCAGTAGGGTTGAGAATGATATTCAAGACTCTTAACTCTCAGTTGAGTGTGCTGTCCACTAACAGTACTCCTGCTATAAGCATTGCTTTGTTCACACAGTGTTATTTGGAACTGAAAATTATAATCAATTATTCTTACTCATTTTACTTTATTACTTTATTTTTTTAATTTTCAAAAAACTGTTATGAACTATCTCTAATAAATATTTAAAGAATCAAATAGAAAAAATAATCAAATGATTTACAAAGAATGAATAATTTCATAGAAGATTCACAAAACTGCATGATGATCTTATAAGTCATATACATAAAGGCCAGTGGATGCTATATTTGGGGCTATTTGACAACTCATTCTACCCTTGGTAGATGTGAGGAGACATGTTTCTGTAGCTACCAAAACTATATAGTATTATAGTATTTAAATGTACCTTGTCAGGTTTTATGGTATTATATGATTTACAACCTGAAATAATATGATTGTATGTTCTAAAAATAATTCACTAGAGGTTTAGTGGAACAGTACATTTTCTCCCAATCTGTGCTTCTGTAAGATGGGGGCTCATAATGGTGACAAGTGTATCATTCAGAGGTACCTGCAGATCCAGGCTGTCCAGGTTAATAACAACCAGGGAAATAAATTGGCCACTCAGAACTCACTGCTCAGCAGGAGGAGGAGAGGTCCTATCATCACAAACACATTCTCAGAGCAAACTGGCGTTCAAGATAAAAGGTACTGAATTTCATGAGCTTACCTAACTAGGTAGGCCTAATGTCCTTCCATCCAAAACTGACTTTCAGTTCAGGTCTAAGCCCAGGTTAGGAGTGCCTCATAAATGTCATTTCAGTGCTTTGTTACTAGAGAGGCTAATTTTATCTTAAATATAAAGCTCATCTGATTAATGCTTGGGATCTGAAATCATAGATCTGTATTTGAATTATACCTTTGCCAATCACTAGCTTTATGAACTTGAGTCAGTTACAGAAATATTCTATGAGTTTGACTATTTTAGATCCCATACAAGTGGAATCATGCAGCATTTGTGACCCGGTCATTTCACTCAGCATAATGTCCTCCAGGAGGACTCATGTCCTCTAGATTCATCCATGTTGCTGCAAATTGCAGGATTTTCTTCTTTCCTAAGGCTGGATAATATTCCACTGTACTTATATACCATATATTCCGTATCCATATAGCTGTCTAGGCAGAAAATAGAAGGTTGCCATGGGCTGGGAGGAAGGGGAAACAGGGAGCTGCTGTTCAGTGGGTAAAATGTTTCAGTTATGCCAGATGAATGTGGTGCAGAGATCTGTTAGACAACACATGCCTAAAGTCAGCAGTACTGTATTGTGCATTTAAAATTTGTTAAGAGGGTGTATCTCATGGTAAGTGTTCTTACCACAAACAAAAGGGACACAAAGAGGGAACTACAACCTCAGACCAGTATGACTTAGAATTTAGGGATTTAGAATATTTTGAAAGGAATGGTTTTAAATTCCCTATTGTCCAAAGTGAAACACATGGCTATAAAGTCTGTTTGGAAATTTCATCATGAAATCTCACTCACCCTGCAATATTGTGTCATAATTACTATGGGAGGTATCAACATGAACACGCTAAGGTGAACCCCAGGATGGAGAGCCCCCAAGGAGGCAAACTACAGCAAGAACCCTATTAGGAAGTGACTGACTTAGGGAGGAGTGAGTTCTGTAAGCAGAGGTGTGTATGCTAATAAAAGACTATTTAATTAAGCAGCAGAGTAATCACATACGTTGGTTGCTCAGCTTTGTTTATTAACACATCTGTAATCTTTTTTCTTCCCAATTCTTTTCATTAGGAAATCTGTTCTCATTACAAAGTATATAATAGGTACCAAGCTTATGCCAAATTTGGGTTCCTTACAGATCAGTCAATCCAGGAATTGAAATAAACATGATCCCAGTCTTATGCACATGGTGTTCTCTGAGTTTATAAAATTTATTGGGACATTTTACTGTAAAGAATTGTGCCTTAAAATCTACAGTGGAAAATGTTTCAAGATATTGTCAAGTGATTATCACAAAGGAAACTTGTGCCTCATGCCTGGTGAAGGCTGTGTGGAGAGGGTGGGTGTGAGTCAGTTCTCTCAGCCTGGATGGACCTGTGTGGTGTAAGTATTGTCAACTGACTTAAACTTCTTGTGTGGACATAGCCAGAGTAGTAACACTTTTATACCGCACAGAAAGATCTCTACCTAGAAGTCACTATGAGGTCATTATGTGAACTCAAAAGTCCTCTACTTTCGAATGATTCAGTGGAGGGACAGTGTTCATCTGATCTCATTTCTGCTTGGACTGTCCCAAATCCATGTGCTTTATATGAAAATAAGCAATGGTGCTGTGTTGGGAAGAGGGTGCTCCTCAGAGAAAGCCAATATATTAGAGTATTTGGAAAATGTGATCGACAACTCTCAGGACTAGAATAAGCCCATTTAGTTGTATTTCACCATACTGAAATATTAGCTCCTGACTGAGTCATTCTGTTCGGCTCAGGGACTCAACAGAAACAGCAGCCACATGCTCACCTTACCACACAGGATCTTACGGAAGGGAGGGAAAGTGCATGTGCACTAAATTCGGGGGTTGGAAACAGTCTCCTGTTTTGTCTGTCCATACCAACTGCATCGACATCTCCTTAGAAACATATAGCAGCTCACGTCTGGGAGAACGTGCTTGGCAGTGACATATCATCAGCGTTCTGTTGACAAGAACAATACTTTGAAATTCCCAGCTAGATTCCTTTATACTAAGGTTGTCAAGACTGATGTTCAAAAGGCCCTGCATCTAGATGCACACGTTCACCGAAATGCAGTTAATGTGCCAATTATGGCAACACACAACATATATGCTTTCACACCCGCTCAAAGAATGAATGAAAATCACACTTTGAAGGATGGTATATTGGCCACATGGACAAACCACAACGGATGAATAGGTTTTATGGCAAAATCAAGTGCTTGAGGTTTTCCTCAAGTCACTTCTTTGCATTGTATAGTCATACAAACTTTCTCTAATGTAAAATATGAAGTTTTCTCTACAATTTAAGTTATTTTAACTTACTGAAACAAAACCATAAGACAAAACTTTGTAAGGCATTTGACAGATATACTTTACTGTTGCATGAAATATATGACAGAATTAGATCTAAAAAAAAACCTATATTAAACTCAAGTCTCATTTATCAGTCTAAAATCTTCCTAATTTTTAAAGATATAGCACTACTGTTCTTTTGTTAATCTAAAACTGGCTTCTTTAATGGAGTCTTAAAAGTATTAAAAAATAAAATCGACATTTAACTCTATGCCAAACAGTCTGTAAGGCTTGCAGGGCTTTGTTTTATAAATCCTTTTCCTTCTGAAAACCAATTTACCAATCAACACAGTTGGTCTTTTTTTGGTTTGTGATCAATCTCAGGATTGCAATTTTAAGAGTTTAAGGCCCATTAATGGTGTTTATTTAACTGTGGTGAACTTTGTGCTCAAGGTAAAAAGACTGGCACTGGAGTGCCTGTGGTTTTATCAGCTCTTGAGTACCTTTCTTCAAGGAGCATGAGGAGGGATCTGACTACCATGTAACCATGATGCTGTTCCACTTTAGCAACATGTTAGACAGGTTAGGACTAGACTCACATGAGGACCATAAAATTAGCACTTTGTCTTTTCTGCACCAGACATAGCACTCCACAAAGATTTAGGAAATTAAAATGTAAACCTCAAATAATATTGAGAATCTGTAATTAAGTGAAATATTATTAATACAGATTAAATTTATTTATTTATTTATTTATTTATTTATTTTTAGACAGAGAAAAAGAGAGTGCATGTGTGGATGCACGTGCAAGAGATGGGCAGAAAGACAGAACCCCAAACAGGCTCTGCAGGCCCAGAACCTGACAGGGAACTCGATCTCACAAACTGTGAGATCCTGACCTGAGCCAAAATCAAGAGTTGGATGCTTAACTGACTGAGCCACCCAAGCACCCTGATACAGATTAAAATTTTGACAGACATTTTTCTTTATGTTCCAATACTATGGAATGAAAAAAATATACAAACACACATGGTTTTAAATCTTGTAATGATAGCATTCTAGAATAAAGAAATAACATTGGATTGCATTCTTATATGAAGAATTTATTGAGAATGGAATAATTATCTAGTAAATCCAGGGGAAAGTTAATCATCATAATTAAGGCAGACTTTTCCATAATAATTACCTTGATCTCATATTTCCACCTCCTATCTCTAGACTCTATGCACTACAATATACCCTAAAACTGTACTTTGCCTTGTTAATGATGAAATGTCAAACTTCTGTGTTTCCTGGTTCATAATGGACTTTTAATAATTATAACAAATAACTAAAATAGTAGCATTAAAATCATTTTAGATAACACTTTCAATAAGATTTTATTTTTGTTGTCACTTAACATACTAAATGCATTTCTGTTGTGCCATGTTCTCATGATATATCAGTAAAATTTTTTTGGATATGATTCTATATTTTATCCATTTTTGCTTTATTTAATGATATATTTATTGTGTTAAGTGTAGGAACTATCCTAGATTTTCTTTGTTGGGCATAATTAAAATCTCAAATTAGTTGACTTAATTTTTTTAAGTTTATTTATTTTTCCGGGGGGTGGGGAGGAGCAAGCATGTGTGGGGGAGGGGCAGAGAGCAAGGGAGAGAGAGAGAGCATCCACAGCTGACCCCTCGCTGTCAGCACAGAGCCCAGTGTGGGGCTCAAACTCATGAACGTGAGCTCATGACCTGAGCAGAAATCAAGAGTCAGATGCTTAACTGACTAAGCTACCCAGGTGTCCCTCAAATAGTTGACTTTAAATAAAAGCATAATTATCCTGGGTGGTTTGATTTGATGAGGTGAACCCTTGGAGGAGGCTAGACTCTTCATTAAGAGACTGGAGAAGTTCTCCTGCTGGTCTTGAGGAAGCAATCTGCCACGCTGAGCAAGGGGCCAGGAGTAACCCTAGTGTCTAAGTGCAACCTCTGAATAACCAAGACCAGGAGAATAGACACCTCAAGAAAGAGTTTCATCAGCTGGGAAGAGGTTTATTTTAACTGCATTATGTTTTTAACTGCATTATCTGAATGTACTTGACAATGACTATAATTTATATGCAGAAGGCACTTGCCACAGTGACTTGATAAATGCCCCCAGAGTTAAAACTTGCTGTCTCTACATTATTTTTTGCTTGCAGAATCCTCTCTATCATATAATAGACTAATAAAATAATTAAGAGTTTGAATATTATTTTCTACATAAATTGAGAAGGGCAGGGTAATATTATTCTGCTTATGGTTGAAAAAGTTTAAATTAGCAAAGTATTTTCTTAAAACTGAAATTGGAAGGTGAAATGTACAATTGGTCACTTTATCTGGATGAAAGCAATATAACAAAGGTGAACTGAGATATAATATAGCTTCACTTTAAATTTTATAACTAAAGGAAATGGACTTTAGCATTTATGGATAATAATTATTTATGAAATAAATATTTATTTATGAAATAAATAATTATTGATATATTTTCAAACAACTCAAGGAATTTGAGAGATTTTAAGAAATATAGAAATGTGTACAGCAATCCTTAAGAAAGCATTTGAAAAGGATATGATAGGAAAGAGGTAGGCACAGGAGACCTGGTCAGCCTCCTGGCTAAGCCATTTAGGGGACTGATAAATAAATATATTAAAAAAACATTATACATGTATGTGCACACTTTCTTATGTTAGGACTCTAATAGACACTGGGATATTTCCAGCCATTTTGCAGAGACACTAATAAGTGATGACCTGATTTGGATCTAGTGATTATTATGACTCAGTAGATGAAAGAAAAAAACAGGATACAGAAGAGCTGATAGTTAATAAGAAAACAAAGAGTAAGAAAAGTAAAGTTGATCCTTGTCATAAAGTTGATCATTCATTAACTGAAAGGTGGTGTGCATGAAAAACTCACTTCCCCTGTGTTTCTCCCTCATACCTCACACTATTACCACACTCATAATGCTTCTGAAACGAGGTATTTATTTTTTTATGAAAGAAAGAGTGTGAGCAGGGATGGGGGAGGGGCAGAGAGAGAGGGAGAGAGAGAATTCCAAGCAGGGTCCTCACTATCAAAACAGAGCTCGACGAGGGGCTCAATCCCACAAACTGCAAGATCATGACCTGAGCTGAAACCAAGACTAGGTGCTCAACTGACTGAGCCACCCAGGCACCCCTTAAACCTGGTATGTTTTCATTTATTTATTTTCCCACACCAAGCAATTCTGCAATGCCAATGGGTGTCCTTCAATTTAAGATAATTATAACACTAACTGGAGTTAACCCAGACCCTGCAGGTTAAGGGCTCCATACCATGGGCTTCAGATGCCAATCCCAAGTAGTGGGTCCCCAGGTTACTCTCAACTTCTGTCCAATTTGGCTACAAATTAAAGGTTCCCATAACACCTCCACTGGATTCAATTATTTGTGAGAATAGCTAACAGAACTCAAGAAAACACTTACTTACATTTTACCATTTATTCTATAGGAAATTTTATGATACAGGGAACAGATGAATAGCCAGATGAAGAGGTAAATAGGGCAAAGCCTGGAAGGGTCCAGAGGACAGGAGATTCTGTCCCTGTGGAGTTGGGGTACACCACCCTCCCAGAGTGTGGACGTGTTTATCAGCCTAGAAGCTCTCCAAATCATGTATATGTGGGGCTTTTACGGAAGCTTGATCACACAGCCATGATCAATAGTTACCTCCATTTCCAATCCCTCTCCCCTCCCTGGACATGGATGACCAGGCCCATCCAGGAGCCCCAATAGTTACCTCATTAAAACAAAACAAAACAAAACAAAACAAAAAAAACAAAAAAACAAAACCCCATTCCTATCTCCTTGGAAATTCCAAGAGATTTGAGAGCTCTGTATCAGGAAACAGGGTCAACCACCAAATATTAGAACAAAATATGCTAGTGCTCTTATGACTTAGGAAGCTACAAGATTTTCAAGGCCTCTGCATGAGAAACGGATGACTGATGTTAGAATGAGGGACTCTCCTACCCTTCTTTCAGTAAGAGTGAGTTCTGTGTTAGGAACAAGGAGACAAGACAGTATACATTTCTTATTATTTTCAGGTGGGAGGCTTAGGACAAATCATCTGCAGCAATGAAAGAGGGAATTCAATTCCAAAATGAGTCTGGAAAGCTTATAAACATTTCATTTTCTCAGTCTAATCTTTCTCTGTCATGTTGAGCTGTAATTTGAGACATCTGTTATTGATAATATGTTTCCCAAGAGTATGAATATGGAGATGATTAGCCAGGGCTGCAAAAGCATGTTGAGGTGATTTTGGGGACAGGACTTGCTACTGAAGGTGGATGTCAGGAAAGAATCTGGCAAAGGCAATCGGATCAGATGAGGAAGCATGATCATCAAAATAAATATCTTTTACTGGAGAGTCTAATGGACTAGAGATCCAGCTATAAATGTATCATCTACATAAAATATAGAAATGTCAGTAGAGAAAAAAATTAGCATATCTTCATTAAGGCCCTCATTTTGACTGGGAGTTAATTTTATGCAGAGTTAAGAGGAAAGCTCGATGGGATGGGACATTTCCTAAATCCCACTGCCCTGATGGGAGACATAACAGAACGGTAGGTCTCCCATGAAGATTATGGATATGCCAATCCTAAATCAATGCACCTTGAAAATATTGTGTAAGAATACTCTATGAGTAAAAGCTAATAGTATTTTTGGGAGATTTTCATGTATGGAATAAATTGGTGTGAATATGAAATCCACTGTCTTCTATACTAATCCTTAGTGTTGGCCTAAATCAAGGTGCAAGCATTTTTGAATCCATCAACATAAATTTCCTAGTTTCAAATTGAAATTGAAATTATTTAAAATCGGTCTTCTGAATTGGTACTTATATATGTATTAAATACCAAAGTGTAGAAGTCATTCTTCATGGATAGCAGGAGGCACAGCAGAGCAGTAGGAGTGGGAACACTGACCTGGCCTGGATCCCATCCCGCCCTTGAGAAGTTGAGTGACTTTGGGCAATATATATGTGAATTTTCTCAATGCCTGCTCATATGTTAACTCTTAAAGATAAATATCTATATTGTGGGGATTAATTGTGGCAATGCATAAAAAATCATCCCATGCATCTGGCACACAGTAATCCCTCAACAAATTGCCTAATAATAATATAGATCCAGGAGGAGAAATGGCATTTTGGGAAAATAAGAAACATGCAGTGCTCTCCAGACTAAATAAACGTTTAACCTTGAGAATGTCTCTGAGCCTCTCTGGGCCTCTCTTCCTTAGGATTCCTTCCACCTCATTGATTTAATAATTGGTTGAATATGAAAATATTTAGAACAATTAATTCAGGGAGAATGAAAGTAAAGGTAAGCCCTGGGAAATGTTAACAAATTCTGGATGAATGTACAATCTTACAAATGATCTCAAATAATTTCAAAACGAATTAGTTTGAGGATGGGGTACTTACTCAACAGAAATGTTACTCCGAGGTAACCGGTCTTCATATTCTCCAATTCTTATCGGGAAGCATCATTATATTATCACAATTAGCCCACAGTAGGTTCTTAATAAACATATGCAAACTTTGTTTCGATTAGGTATTATCCTCAGTTGTAAGGGACTTAGAAATACGAAAGTAGCAAGATCAGATGAGGACGTGGAACCTCATTCTCTAATCTAACAGCTGTTGCTCTCTCCACAGAGCTTACTTAAGCTACTTTCCTCCCTGGAGAAGCAGCACCTTTTTGCGAAGTGAAACTTGTTTCAACTTTTATAGGCTAGTTTGGGAGAGTTCTGTTATGCACGGGTCTTAGCAATGAAAAACCATTAGAGAATCATAAATATTAGTGAAACATTTTAAAATCAGGAACCTGGACATGGAGGTCACTATCCTTTTATTCAACATTGCATGAGTTACTATCTGGAATAATTAAGTTAATCAAAACAGACAACCAAAAATAAACAAACAAATGACACTGTTTGAAATCTTATATTTAATCATATAGTGAACAAAAACATTAACATATGAATTAAGGAGAAACATGACAGTGAAAACTATACCTTGTGGAAGAGAACACAGGATTGGGTCACAACCTTGGTGGTAGACACGATTTCTTCAACAAAATTTAAAAAGGAATAATCATAATGAAAGATTGATAATTTGAACTTTTTTTTTCCTATTATTTGAGAGAGAAAGAGAGAGAATGGGCTGTGGAGGGGCAGAGAGAGGGAGAGAGAGAATCCCAAGCAGGCTCCATACTGTCAGCACAGAGCCACATGCGAGGCTTGAACTCACAAACTGTGAGATCATGACCTGAGCTGAGATCAAGAGTTCCACGCTGAACCAACTGAGGTACCCAGGCACCCCTGTAAAATATACTTAAAATAAAACATAAAAATTTTAAAATATATAAAATGTTTTTAAAATATTTTAAATTATAGAAAAGTACCTACATAATTTTTTTTTTATTTGAAGGGAACTAAACTCATCCTGATTATGTGAGGTTAAAATCTCAATTTTACAACTCAAACAGATTCATTTGGTATGGTTCCTCCTGTTCTAGAGAGAGACAGATGCCAGAGTTATGATTTTCTATTTTTCTCTTACTTTCACAAGCTCTGTCACAGAAATTAGGTTTTAGAGGGGCGCCTGGGTGGCTCAGTTGGTTAAGCGTCTGACTTCCTCCCAGGTCATGATCTCATGGTTCCTGACTTTGAGGCCTGTGTTGGGCTTTGTACTAAAAGCATAGATCCTGCTTGGAATTCTGTGTCTCCCTCTCTCACTGACCTTCCCATGCTCCCTCATGCTCTCTCTCTCTCTCTCTCTCTCTCTCAAAAATAAATAAATATTTTGTAAAAATCAGGTTTTGGAATTTTAGGGCCTTATATGTCCTCTGAATGATAACACTGAACTGTGTATCTTTGACCTCATCCATGTTATGTAATTTCACTGGATTGTCATCCTGATCCTTTCCTTTACATGCTCAGCAGGAAACCATAATTAAAAGACAGAAAATACTATACGTGATTGGTAAGTGACCAAAGTCAGGCTGTCCAGGCTTATCTTGTCCAACAGCTTTCTCAGTTTGATGGCTCACTTTTGTAACCTAAATAATGAATAGAATTAAAACAAAACAAACCAAAAGGGATAGGTGCCGGAGTCCAGCTCCAGCAGGTCCAGGGCTCCCTGAAGGATGGACGTTGTCGGCGTGAGAGAGTGAGAGAACGAGAAAGCCTCCAGTTTATTTCTGATCACCAGGCAGGCATCTCTGCACTGACCTGAGAATCAGCTTTTTTATGGTGAAAGGTACAAGGAGCCGAAAGAGCAGTAAATGATTTCTCATAGATAATTTTTACAACTTTCCAGAACAGAAGTTACAATTCTAGTAGTAACGATTGTCATAAAAAACTTAGCTACAGGCACTCATGCTATCTATCATATGGGAAGGGCAGGTATTTTTTAAGTGTACACTTTTTCCATAGGATGCATAAGACGAAGATTTACAAAACCTCAGGTATAGCCCTAAGGAAACGACCTTTAACTAAGAGGCAAACAGCATTGTTTAGTAAAGGTCAGTTTTTTATGAGTAAGGGTCATTAGGCTGTTTATAACTCTAAGAGAAAGTTCCCAGAAAAACAGGATCCCCAGGAAAAATAATGCCTGCTCTCACAGTCCCAAAGACGAATGATACATTTTATCACAGTAGTGACTTTTGTAACTATGTCCAGGCCTAGAAAGTAGTGAGTTATCAGTTAATTGCTCAGCTAGGAGGAAAATTATGTTGCTTGCCTTAGTCGCATTAGGGTGTTTCTAGTTGACTCATCTTTTCCCTGACCAGGTGCAATCATGCCTCAGGGACAGGGCAGGGGGACAGGCCACTCCTGACACTAATCAGCAAAGCACTCCGAGGTTTGGTGCCCAAGCAGAAATGAAAGTTACAAGAGGGTAGATATTGGTCGCTGCCTGGTGGCAAGAGACCGTGCAAACTTGCCCTACCCTCAACAGGAATTTTCACTCAACCGGTGAGTTCAGATAGCTCCCAACAGATAGGGATATTCCTTTGGGGATTTTCCTTTGGGGAGTATGATTATCAACAGTTTGTTCCCTGGATAATTATTTTCTACCCCTATATTTGGGTCTCATAAATAAGCAAGAAAATTTCTGACATAATTCACACATACCTATGACACCAACAGCTATTATTTACATAAATATAAACATTTGATCATCCTTAACAAGGATTTATTAGGTACTTGTTATTTGCCAAACACTAGAACTAGCGAGTTAAAGATACAGACCCTCCAATTACAATCTATTTGATATTATTTATTTGGTGGGGATACTGGATATTAGAGTAAAATCTAGATTTTAGATATAATCAAAATTACCGGATATTAGAGTAAAATCAAAGTTATTGTTTTAATTTATTCTCAGGTTTAAGATTTCTGATAAAGATGTACAGATCCCCAGGAAGCCCACAAGTGTCGAGAACATACTGCTACATCCAGTAGGCAGCTTTGGGCACTCATCTGTCCAGTGTCAGGACAGTTGGAAGGTAGGCAATGGACAATATCTGACATTGTACGAGCAGATTTATTATGAGTGGGCTGATATATTATTCATGGGGACATACTAAAAGATGGCATGAGTTGTCATTTTCTCCAGATGTGATGGAGTGATTTATATCTAATAAATAGCTGTTTGAGATATTTCTTGATTTTTATTATTTATTAGTGCTTTCTACTAAAGTTTTATGCATTTTAATTAACTGATATATTTGGTAATGATTTCACTAAAAAGATTATCTAATAAACATTTTGGAAGTGCTTTAATTTTTCTTTCTTTGATACTCAGCTAATAAAAAAGCATTTCTCAGACCTATTGTTCATACATGTCAATCTCCCTGAAAGTGGTGGATGAAAGTAAGACCTTAAGTGCTTCATCAAGAACTTTGTTCTATGATAAATTCTCCTTAATTTCTGAAACAGTTTGTAAAGAACGTAGACAGGTCCAGTCTGCTCTACATTGTAAAATATTTAGTTTAATTTCTTTCATTCTGTTATATTTACTTTGCCCTAGTTAGCCTTTTAAGCAGAGTTAGTTATGAAGAGCCAAATTTCCAATAGATGACTTAACTGGGATTATGCTCACTGTCACACACTTTGCTCCATTACAATTGTCCTACTTGTCATATTTCTGCTACATCTCCAGGTACCATGTTTGAGTTCCAAGCAGAAAAAAGGTAGAGTAGAACAGTGGAAAGATAAAAATCAGCATGTGAACAGAGACCATCTCTTGTCAAAAAACTTTATGAGAAATCTTAGCCAGAAATTCTTGTTTACAATTTAATGGCTAGAATTATAACATGGTTCCTATAAGTGAAGGAAAGTTGGGAAAGATGAGAATTCTAAAATAGGAATATGACAATCCTATAGAGAGGGGAAGAATTGATAAATTCTCTCCTCCATATGTAATCTATTCTAAGACAATATCTGTGGTTCCACATTCTGTAACATCTAATGCTGCTTCTCTCTATATGCACATACAGATGTAAAGACTCCCCTTTATTACCTTAAATTGAAATTAAGAAGTAAAATAATCTATATTCATATTTTTAAAAAAATTAGCTATAATGTCCAAAACTTAACTCAGTCTAAAATAAGTAAGATTAACTGATAATAAAATAGTATGTAATTTTCCCATTTATAAATAGAAATGTAGAAGCCATACTTAAGTAATCAGACGTTTATCCCTATACATGGCATCATCCCAGGTATAAGAGTGCAAATGTAGATGTACACAAGTTTGTTGCCTTGTATTGGGGACCAAACAAACTATGCAGAGTTTATAAACTTGGAATGTCTCTGACCGTGATTCACAACAAATTAAAGCCCAATCTCTATTGATTTACACTGAAGCTTTTGAAAAAACTTAATATGTAGTAAATCAGAGGGGGAAAAAACTTTCCTATATGTACATAATGGAGTCAACTTTACTTTAGATGATTTTGACCAAGTCCTTCCTCTAAACGAGTACCTGGGAACTTTTGCAATGTCCCCGGAACTCAGGACGATGACCTCTGTGTGGGGCTGTCATGCACATTTGCCAGTGGGCTGATATCCCCAGTCCCTAGACAGTAAATGCCAGTAAATCCCACAATCTGTGAAATAACTGAAAATGCTTGGAAAATGCCTCCTCCTATGGAGCTAGACAACCCCTCTAGAGAACGACTGGCTGATATGTTTTCTTCAGAGAAAAGCGCTTTTTAGTGCTTGTTTTTTCTTTTGTTGTAGCTCGATTGAACAGTCTTGAGAACTCTGTGATCCAGACCCATCTCCACCCAGCAGGAATGATGGAGTCACTCCAAATCACGTGCTTCGCGGTACTGTTAATGCTTCTTCCTACCTGAGGAAGGCCTTATTCTGCATTGTCCTTTCTGCAAAAATCTGCTCATATATAAAAAATAAAATCAAAGAATCCTCCCTCAACCGCACTGTACTTGTTATCAGAAGTATTTCACTTACCAGGCAAATTGCTTGACTTCTTTGGACTTGAGTTTCTTTGTAGAAGCCGAAGAGTTTATAGTAGCAATTATAACACATGGTTGTCTGTCCTGACTTTTAAATATATGTTATACTTTGAGGTGCTTAACACTGCACTTGGTAGGCAGTATGTTTCTAATAAATGCCTTCTCTAATTATTATCATTATCAGTGCAAAACACATGGTCCTGTATAGCTCTTAAGTTTTTATTTTGTCTTGTTTTGTTTTACAAAGCTTTCTTTCTTTTCTAGCCATACAGACCTTGAAGATCTTCATTTCTTCATTAAGTTCATATTTAGCATACTGTGTAGCTGATAGTGGACCTTTAATAAATGCCTTTTGAAGAAAGCTTAAAAGCACATACTAATACTTTACCTATCCATTCATTACTTCAGCTCAATTTCCACAATATATGTAGAAGTCCTAGGTTACAGCTAAATAGTCTAAGTTAATATTAACCTATCACAGCGGACTCACTCAAATCACTAAGGAAGACGTATTTCAGGAATAGATCACATGTTTTATTTAAGTAGAAAATCTAGCACAAATTAACCATCTTCAACTTTTCTCAAAATGCCATCCCCAGTAAACTCTATTATTCCATCAGGAAAAAAAGGGGGCTACTTGGTGCATAGATGAGTTCCAGAGTCACTGGGCTAAGTTAAATTAAATGTAAATGAACAGATCTGTTCATTGCAGGACGCCAAAGAGCTTTATTTGGTGAATTAGAATTGTGAGCTCTAAGAGAATGATATTAAAGAATGTACTTTCCATTTTTTTAAACTAAAGAACAATTATGTAGTTACCTTACTGTATTAGTCACCTTGGGCTGCCAAAATAAGATACCACAGACTGGATTAAACAGAAAATTATTTTCTTAAATTCTGAAGGCTGGAAGTCCAACATCAAGGTGCCCACAAGTTTGGTTTTGGTGAAGCCTCTTTTCCCAGCTTGAAGATGGCTGTCTCCTCATCATGTGCTCACATGGCCTTTCCTCTGTGCATATGTGAGCACACACCCCCATGCACAGGAAGAAAGAGAAAAAGACGGGGAGAGAGGAAGGAAGGAGAGGGAGAGAGGTAGGGATGGGGACAAAGGGAGAAAGAGAACAGAGGGAGAAAGAGAGGGAGGGAGAGGTTTGGTATATTTTCTTCTGCTTACACGGACACCAGTCCTATTGTATCAGCCTCCACTCCATGACCTCGTTCAACACTAATTACCTCCTTAAAGGCTCTATCTCCAAATAAAGTCACATTGAGTATTAGAGCATCAATGTATGCATTTTGAAGAGGAGGGGCACAATTCAGTCCATAACACTTGCTCATTCTAGAAAAGCTTAACTTTTCATCCCTGCTGAAATGAAAACTTTGTGACAGCTACTAAATAGTCTATAATTTTAAGAATATATTAAATAAGACTGTTCCGACACTTTGGCTATAGCCTTTCAGCAGAATGAATTTTCCAAAAAATGTTTCCAAAAACACACCTTACATTTTCTTACAATGAGCCTTTGGTATTCCTCTGGTAGAGTATCGAGTGTATGTCCCCTAACCATGGCAGGCTTTGTGACAACCGCAGCCAAGAAAGTCTGGTGCAAATGATGCTATGTGACTTCGAAGCTATTATACAGCTATTGCTTGATTCTCTTAGAACACGGGCTGCGAGAGAAGCCAGTAGCAAGTGAAAAGTACAACAGCCCTGAGGCCGCCATGCCGTGAAGAAGCCCACATCAGTGAATGTGGAGAGACCGTATGAAAGCACCTTGGGTTTATATGAAAAGAGAGACATATTTGGTAGTATCTAGCTGCTCCAGCCTCAACTGTTTCCTGTTCAGCCAAAAGTGACTATACCCATACAAGAGACCTGGAACCAGAACTATCCATCTGAGCTCCTTCCTAATTTCTGACCTACAAAAATCATGAACGATAGCAGGATGAATACTATTTTTTAATCCACTAAGCTTGGGGCAGTATGGTTATATAACCATTGCTCACTGAAAAATAATTTGGTACCTAAGCATATCATTGATTTGGAATTAGGCATCAGGGGAATGTGGAAGAACATAGGAAAATGTTTGCAGAAACATAAAGGTCCTAGAAGTGGTTGTAGGTGAGGGAATTAAAAAAAAAAAAACAGCAAAAACTGGTAGTCATAGCTAAAGAACTCAGGCTCCTAGTTATGTAATCCTGGAAAGTTGGCAGCACTGTTTTCTGCAATTGGCCATTAGGATAAGTGCTTAGTGAATCTATTCCTTCAGCTAGGAATTTCTAGACACAATGTGGGAGATACCAGTTGACAACAGATTGAACATTAACTTCGCAACAATCTCAAAAGATGTAAAGTTCTTAGAGTGCTAGGTTGTGAATGAACAATGAAAGCAATAATAAATAAATAAAATGATCTAGGATAAAAAAAAAACACATACTTTGATGAAATTTGGGGGCTTAAAGCTCCCATAAGAGGCACCTGGGTGGCTCAGTCAGTTAAGCATCTGACTGGCTCAGGTCATGATCTCACAGTTTGCGGGTTCAAGTCCCCCATCAGGCTCTGTGCTGACAGATTAGAGCCTGCAGCCTGCTTTAGATTCTGTCTCTGTCTCTCTCTCTCTTTCTCTGCCCCTCCCCGGCTCACACACTCTCTCTCCCCACCAACAAATATAAATAAACGTAAAAAAATAAGAAGAAAGAAAAAACACATGTGTATTTTGGTGTGGAAAGAACACTTAACATGAGATCTGCCATCTTAACAGATTTTCAAGTGTACAATACAGCATTGCTAGCTGCAAGCACAATGCGGGGCACCAGATCTCCAAAACTTACTTGTCTTGTGTAACTTCAGTTCTATACACACCGACTAGCTGCTTCCCAATCTCCCCAGCCTCTGCCAACCATCCTTCTCATAAGGGGGAATCATAGATCATAGTATCTGTCTTTCTGGGACTGTCTAAGCAATATCTATTTTTGACTAATAAATAATACCTCAGTTTACATGTCTGTAATTGTTTTTCCTAGCTGATATATTAATCATCTTATCTATAACATTTACCTTTGATACATTACATTCTCCTTTTTCCTATAAATAAATGCACTTTAAAAAGTGCATCTGTTTTCTGAACTGGAGTCAGTCACTGTAAAAATCAGTGTACAAAACCTCAAATGGTGTAATGGTGAGCATAAAAAGCAAACGAACCCTTAATTTTTTTGTTTTCATTTAAAAGTTTATGAGAAAGGATACTGCAGTCTTGGCGTGTCAATTTCTTGTTCGCTTTACAGAAATTTTCAACCAAATAATCATTAAATGTTCTGTTAAATTGTTCCACTTTGCAACACACGCCCCTAGTTTATTGTAGCTTCCACCCCCTAAGATGTGTGCTGAGATCCAGCCTGCCCATATTGCCACAGTGTGACCCAGTTGTCAGATAGATTGGTCCCTAACCATTAAGACACTTAAGGGAATTTAAGTCTTAAAGCTTTACTCAGTCATGTGCAGAATAAAGATAACAAAAAGACTCCCAAGCTTTAATATGTAGCTTTGAAAGTAATCTTCTTAGGTGTGTTAGCATTTCCCCATCAACAACTTAACTGTTTCATGTTGTACACCTTCATGCTAAAATAAACAAACAAAAGTGGGATCATCCAAAGAACTTTGCAGGCATTAAATTTAAACTTCCTTATCAAATTTAATACTACATTCTGCTTAAAAAAATGAACATACACATGATATGATCCCCTTTATCATTTTAACATGATCCCCTTTATCGTTTTAAACAGATGTATTTGCATAGATAACAGTAAAATAGCTACTTGGCAAATTAGATAATAGTGGAGTGTTCTGGGTTCCTGACTCTGTACCTACTATAAGAATAACATGAGTGGGGCGCCTGGGTGGCTCAGTCGGTTGTCTGACAACTGAGAGCCTGGAGCCTGCTGACAGCTCAGAGCCTGGAGCCTGCTTGGGATTCTGTGTCTCTCTCCCTTTCTCCCCCTACCCTTCTCATGCTCTGTCTCTCTCTCTCTCAGCAATAAATAAATGTTAAAAAAAAAAAAAGAATCACATGAATTAATTCTTACTAGTCTATAAAGATGTGATTACATAGTTACCATTACCTCTTGGGTACAAGGTTGATCATGGGGCAGGAATTCCCTAGAGTAAAAGTGTATTTGTTTAGACCAAATGTGATATGTAGGCTTCTGAGGTAGACAGATGTCACTGATTATATAGTATCGGTATGAGCCTTTGGACTGGAAAACGCAAATTCCTTAGAAATTCCACAAAGGGAGGATGGAAAACAAGGAAATAGCCACTAACAAATTGTCAGAAACATGAAGGAGAAAGGTCAGGGAAGGTCACCTCCAGCCCTTAGATCTGTCACGGACAGCCTTCCAGATTACAGCATGTCACCACTAAGGTCAATTGCTGTGAACAGCTTGCAGAGAAACTCCGGGGCTCCTTTGCTCCCACCTATGTCCATGCTTTGCTGTGGCAGCAGGAACACGGCTTTTCCTCCAGCCTTCCCGATCTCATGCAAGGAACCCCCATGGGGAGAATCTAAACCCATAAAGTGTTTGGCAGAGGATCTGGGAAGCATGGTCCCAAGGCTTCCTCTGCAAACACAGTGGGCAGTACAGGAGCGTGTGGGCACATGTAGTGCTGCCAAAAGATGCACATCTCAACACCCAGGCCTCGAGTCCTCATCACGCTGCCGGACACACAGCAAATGCGGAACGTGGTGGTGCAGCATGAGTGCTGTGGCTACCTCGGCTCTCCCACCGCCAGCCTGCAAGACTTTGGGTGAGTCACACGAAATCCCTAAGCTTTATTTCCTCTCCATAAGGAGTGGATGTTGTTATCTGCCTCACTGTGTGGTTGGGACATTTACGTCCACCTAACTCAGTGTCTGGACACCCGGGACGATACATAAAAACGGTAGAAACGTTACTATTGCTTTTGTTTATCATCGTCCTCAGATTTGCAACTGAGCTTTTCTGTTTGAGGAGAAACATTTGTGTTCCTCCTCCTCTAAAGCCAGATCTTTCAACTATGGCTTGAGCAACATCTCCTTCCACACTGGAGGAATTTTGCTGGCGTGGGCAAGCCTTCTTCATGTTCTCCGCCACCTTTTCCAGCTGCTCCCTAACTCTTCTTTTCCACGCCTGAGATCTTGACTGGGGTGCCGGTACCATCACTTTCGTTTATTAAACCTCCCACCTGGTCTCTATATTTTTCTACTGAAATTCTATGCTTTTTTTTTAGCTCAATTCAGTGGCTTTTTTAATTATCAATTTTGAGCTCTAATAGTTTATACTATTTTATGCATCTGACCTTATTTTTTATTGAGCAAATATTATTGGAACATGAACAACTTTGAGTACAAAGTGCTGAGTGCATAAAATGGGATGATATTGTTTACACACTTACGGGTGTTTAGAGTCTAGTGAAGAGGTGGCCACACAAGCAATTTTAATATAAAAAGAATATAAGCAAATCCAGAAAAGGCATAAAAGAATAACTCTCGGTGGAAGATTAAGGTATGACAGAACCTCATGTTAATACTTGGAAGATGAATGTTGATAGGTTTCAAATAAAGGGAAGGCAGGCATCTGTGTTCTGCCAGGATTCTGTAAATCTCACCTCACTTCTTCCTCCTCCAAACATAAATTTCCCTAAAATCAGTTCGGGCTACTGTTATTCTCACTTTTTTCTAAATCTCAGGGCTTATCAACATTTTGTTGATGTTTCAAATCTGGATCACAAACCTGGGCATGTACCTCTTATTGTTACTGAGTGTTTTCCTGGGGAACTTCCAAATCTTGCTTTTCTGTCAGAGATTGGCAAATTGAGAAGGAAATACACAAATACTAGTTGTCTGCTCACATTACAGGTTTGATTTACACACGTGTTTAATGAAGACTATTTTGATCAAAGCTCTTTTATAGTTCTTCAAAGTTTTCTTTAGGACCATGCTTTAGCTATCTGTATGTATACCCACCACTTTACCTGCATGTAGGCCTTTGTTCTATTGATTACTGTTAGCATGTGCTCAGTAAATGTGTATTGAACTGAAGCCCAACATAATAGTATGGTCTTTCTACTGAGCAGCCGAGGAATCCAAAATAGACAGCCCTCACTGTATCTTGTATTCTGTCATGTTAGATATCATTGCAATAATCTGAACAATTCAAGCATCTGTGATAAATATTTGAATATCTTGAGGCAGCTGGCTGGCTCAGTTGGAGGAGCATGTGATTCTTGATCTTAGGGTCGTGAGTTCGAGCCCCACATGGGGTGTAGAGGTTACGTAAATAAATAAAACTTAAAAAAAATATTTGAATATTTCAAGGAAAAGCTGTATAATCATCTTAAGTACCAAAAGAAATGCTTTAAAATTGTTTAAGTTCTCCTATTTTGTCCTATACATTTGAAAATGTGTCTGCATATTCATAGCCAATATGAAGTTACTTTCCATCTGTTCTGAATGGTTTTCAGAGAAACATATTAAGAAAATTTCTCCTTTTTTTGGTCATAGATTTAACTATTTAGCTTTTGATTTTGAATTAATTTCCAATTTACAAAAATGATACTAAAATATAAAGAAGTTTCATTTACTTTTTGTCCATATTCCCTTATGTTAATATTTTATTTAATATTTGCTTTCTCTCTTTCTAAAATATATATTTATCTAAATCCTTTGTATCAAAGGCTACATCTGCATCTGTATTAACCTACCTACACACATATGGACACACACAATTTTTTTGAAATCTTTGAGAAAAAATTGCAGGCGTGATACTGCTTTACCTAGGAGGTAAATGTATTACCTCCTATTATTACTTTATACTTCCTTAAAACAGGAAATATACTCAGCTATAGCAGAGTTATCAAAAGCAGGGAAATGACATGATATCACAATCTGTTAAAACTTTCCCAGTTGTCCCACCAATGTCCTTCTCCTGCTCTAGAAAACATGCCAGGACCAGGTGGAACATGTGTTGGTCATGTCTCTCACGTGCCCTCTACCAGGATGCAGTCCCACAGTCCGGGTCTATCGTGACCCTGAAACATTGAAGGGTGCGAGCCAGCTCTTTTGCAAAAGGTTGTTGACTTTGGATCCTTGGATGTTTCTTTGTGATGAATGCCAAGTACGCGTTTTGGCAGGGACACCACAGTGGCGTCTTTCTTAAGAATCGTGTTAAGAAACATACAATGTCAGTGTTTCCAGTTTTGATGGCACTGACTTTGATCACTTAGGGTATTTCTACCAGATTTTTCCACTGTGGAGGCACCGTGCTACTGATTATACCTGAAAAGTACCTTCTGGAGCACTTTTGACAATATGCAGGTATGCTGTTCCTCATTTTACACTGAACTGCTGATTTCTGTCATCCATTTATGGTTCTTGATTAAGCAATTATATCCATCTGTTGACTCCACATATGTTTTCTGGTCTTAATTTACTGTGGTGGCTTCAATGTGTCAACTTGGATGATATGACCTGTGTTTCCCAAAAGCCATTTCCTGTACAGTTTTGGGTAAGGTGGGCTGCAGCTGAGATTCTTACAAGACTCTGGCAGGAGGGTGAAGCAGCATTTATTCTGTAGCCCACAAATATCATTCCTCTGCTGGCTCAGGAGCGCGTCTTGAGGTGGCAGCTGAGTCCACGACCATTACACCTTCTCTCAGGTCCTCCTGCAGCTTCTCTGACTCCTGGGTCAGGAGTTTGAGTGTGTGTGTGTGTGTGTGTGTGTGTGTGTGTGCGCGCGTGTGTGTAGGTGGGTGTGTGGAGATGTGTATGTGAGGGTGTGTGTGCATATGTGTGGTGTGTGTGCATGTGTGTGGGTGTGAGCATGTGTATGCAGAGCGTGTGTGCATGCAGGTGTGTGTGCACATGTGAGGGTGTATGTGGATGTGTGTGGGGTATGTGTGAGCATGTGTGTGTAGGGTGTGTGTGTGCATGCAGGTATGTGTGCATGTGTGCAGGGTGTGTGTGTGGATTGTGTGAGCAGGTGTGTGTGTTGTGAGGTATGTGTGTATGTGTGTGGTGTGTGTGCATGTGCGTGGTGTGTGTGCATGTGCATGGTGTGTGTGCAGGGCATATGTGTATGTATGTGATGTGTGCATGCAGGTATATGTGATGTGTACATAGAGGTATGTGTGCATGTGTGTGCTATGTATGCAAGGTGTGTGTGGATGTGTGCCAGGTGTGTGTGATGTGTGCAAATGTATGCGAGCAGGTGTGTGCAGGTGTGCATGTGTGTGGTGTGTGTGCATGTGCATGGTGGCTACATGTGTGCAGGGTGCCCGGGGGTGAGCAGGTTTGTGTGGGTGTGTGCATGTGTGTGTGTGTGTGAGCAGGTATGAGCACATGTGTGCAGGGTGTGACTATGCAAGCAGGTGTGTGAGTGTGCACATGTGTGTGCATGTGCACGGATGTGCGAGGGTGTCTAGCTAGTGAAGGAAAGATGCAGTTCCTGCAGAACACACCCAGTTCCAGAACCAGAGGCAGCAGAGGCCTGCTCTGAGGATCCAACTGGTCTTCATGGACTCCAGCTCAGGCTGTGGACTCCGGTGAGCTCCTGTTCTTCCCTGTGCACATCCAGCACCAGGAGCAGATCTGACACAAAGCTCAATAAGGTGGGCTCTATTATAAAGCTTAGAATTCTTGAAGTTGTTTATGCTATTTTTAATTTTTTTATTAAATTTGGATATGTGTTGTTTCTAAAATATTTAATATACAAAGCTACCAAAATGCATGCATTTTTTTGCAAAAATATCACCTCTTTTGTGAAATTTCAATTGTGACTTCTACTTAGCCCATCTCAGAGGCTTACTTTAGGTAAGCGTTTTCACCGTCTTGTCCTTAAATTCTCAACATTTAGTTAAACTGGCAACATTTAGTAACATTTATCAAAAACCTGGATCCAATAGAAATAGTAGTTAATCAAAGGCAAAACCTGACCAACTCTGAGCAAAATTCAGTGGAGGCTTGCACATAGAATACTGAACAGGAATACTGAGGCAGGAATTCTCCAAGGGAACGAGAGACTAAGTGCTTACATTTTATTCACTAATTAACTCAGCAAACATTTATTGAGCAACTCTTATACAGTGGTAATGTTATAGGAACTAGGACTCACAGAACAGACAAAACCCCTGCTCTTAAAGGGCTTACAATTCAGTGGGCATTTAAAGCCGAGGGAATAGGAATGTTTGAACAAAATAAACAACCGAAGAATACAGTAATGAACACTGAAAGTAGTCAACTCCATTAGGTCTTACAATTCTTTTTGTTAAAATTGTTTAATGTTTATTTTTGAGAGAGAGAGACACAGAGTATTAGCAGGGGAGGGGGCAGAATGAGGGAGACACAGAATCTGAAGCAGGCTCCAGGCTCTGAGCTGTCAGCACAGAGCCCGATGTAGGGCTCAAACTTATGAACCACTAGATCATGGCCTGAGCCAAAGTCAGACACTTAACCAAATGAGCCACCCAGGCACCCTGGGTCTCACAATTCTAAACAGAATAGCATTTAATTCACATGACCAAAAATGGGTAGAGAGCTAGCTATTTATAATAAAATAATGTAAGAAAAATATATTTATCTAAAATCTTATCATTAGTAACAGACTCAGGCAATATAGGAACATGCTGATGGCGGGGGAAGAAATTTTCATTCATTTGTTTGGTAATTGCTTTTTCTTTACAACCTATGATAGTTATGCTTTTAAATAATAGCCTTTAATTTTTAGTCCCCAAACATAAATTTTGATTGAGTATAAAATTATTTAATTATGTCAAATAATACTTTTATTTTTAGTTATCTATAGATGCAGTTGGGATAAATGTTATGATGTCTTCAACTAACTAATTTTTTCAGCAAATACACACACATATAGGAAGGTTAGGCATGTGCAGAGAGGAGTAGCGATATATTGGCAATTAATAAGCCTTGATAAAAAGTATATGGGCAACACTGCATTATTTTTATAATGTTTGGCTCACTTTGAAAATTCTCCAAATAAATATGAATATCAAAATATGAAGACAAACGTAGATATTGGGCAACAGTGGGTTTTAGAGGAAAGGTTCTAAGTTGACTGAACTCTGAACGTGCCTGTGTTAGACTGCTGGGTGAGGAGAAGCAAATCTCATCCCCCAGCAACCAGCGGAGGCACTGGCCAGAAGGATGAGATGCAAACATGAAAAGGCAAAGGGCCACAAAAGGCAGGAGACTGTGGCCACAAAGGGCTGTCTAAGCAGTGGACTGAGAAATCTAGTCTAAAAAAGACACAGAGAACAAAAGTGAGGCTAATATATTGGGAGATTGTTCGTTACTGTGAATTATGAGCATGGCTGAAGAATAACTACATGACAACAAGTGTGAGAACAAAGGAGAGAGGAGGTCAGATGAGAGAGGCTCTCCAGGGCACACTTACTTATAATCATTATGAATAACTCCTGGAAGGTTTTTAAAAAACACCTCTATGCCCTACACAGAATAACCTAATATTAAAACTTTCAGTCATTTGTAGCCTATTAGACAGAATCTCAGGTCTGATCCTAGCGGTGGACAGTTTTTTTTGGGAGTCAGCTACCAGTGCTTAAAATAATTATTTTCTATTATGTCTAGAGAATTTTGGAACCATTATCTTTTTGAAACACTGTCCTCTTAGAATGATATCTAATATCTTTAATATTTCAGTATTGAATGTCCTTGATATGTATTCCCTCCCCTAAGAAGAGAAAAATTCTGTCTGCTCTGAAACAGTTCTCTTTTATCCAGTGCAGCCTAAAAGACCAGTTGAAAAGATTAATTATGCAAGATATTTGGTCAACTATCTATATTAAAATTAATATTATGACTCATAAAAGCTTAAAAAGAATGAGTCAATGATATTAATAGTTCAGTATTATGATTTGTACAGCATAAACTGAATAGCATATGAAATAAAGAATTCATAGAAATGGGGTATTATTGAAACTAAGTCATGTAAAAGATATTTTGATGTTTGAATATCCAATTGAGTGGGTTTTTTCACTGTCTCATTCCCATTATTTAGTGTTAGTCCATGCTCCTGGAGTTATTATGGAGAATATGAACTTAATATTCCATTGTCATTGTGTTACAGTTGAGTCACATCAAATCACAAGATAGATCAGTTGTTCTCAGGACTGTAGGTAGACATGAGAGAGGAAAAGATAATTCTTATTGTGTAGATGTATGAAATAAATTAAATACGCAAGTAAGGGATAGACGAATAAATGATATTATTCACATTGAAGAAAACCAGTGATGACTTATTTCACAGACAGGTATCTGGTACCCGTGTTTGAAGGAATAACTGCAGGAGAGAAAATTACCAGAGAGGGTACAAATACTGTGAAACTGAGTATGGCATTATACATGCCTGCACAATTCTTTTCTGGTTTCAAGCTCCATAAAATTTATCCTTTTCAGAGAAGTTTCCTAGAATTCTGAAGTTTTAACATTTTTCAGCATGTCCCTAATACTTGCTGGATCCTCCTTAAATACTAATTTCAGAAGGAAAACTTTTGCTCATTTGCCTGGCAGGATAATTCCAACACTTAATTTTAAATGAACTCTAAATTTATTTTAAGTGTATATTTTATTGTAATTAAATCCAATTAACACCAAGCTAGCCAGAGAAGATGGGCTGGTTCTCTATTCATTTAAGCCCAGCCTATATTTCTTTGACTCCCTTATCAAAGTCACTTGATATATTGAAGCTCATGGAGTAAGACTGTTATTTCCATAAATAATTCAGAAATCAGTGAAGATGTGTGCTAGAAAATACTGTTTCCAACATCACACACACACACACACACACACACACACACTATAGAAGCACCTGTATAAGCCTATTCTTTCTTCATTTTGCATATTATTCCATAATTAGATAGAAACTTGTAAGGTAACCTTGCAAGTTGGTGTTCTCAGTTCAGTAAGGCCAAATCTCGGCTTACAGTGGATCTACACTGACCAATCAGTGCAAATTTCTAGGTGATTAGAAAAGTTTTGGTCACTACTCTGATCTAGAGTTTCCCAGGGTAATATCAGTTCCCATAATGTAATACCTAAGAGACTCAAGTTAGCAAATTTCACACCGAGTGTTTTAAGTTGTTATGCTGTTCAGGTCACTACAGAAAAGGAATGCATTTTGTGTGTGTGAGAGCTAAGGTACCAAGCAGGTGTGTGACCTTCAGCTCCTTAATCCTCATGCATTATTAACTCTCTTCCTGTTGTTTTTCTAGATGTTCTTGTCATCCCCTTTTAAATTACAGGTTTTGGTTACTTCATGAATTACAGTAGTATTCAGATTGAAACACCGGGGTTTTATGCAACTTATTTCATGGGTATCATGGCAATGTTTACAAGTCCAGGCAGAAGAATAAGGAGAGACACAGGAAAAGATAGGCCAAAGAGCAGACTCAGAGGACCTCTGACATTTGAGGGAAGAAGGGACACCTGGATGATGCTGTATGTGAAGCTAGGAAACTCAGATCACAGTACTCACTGCTGGAGCCAGGTTAATTTCTTCAGCTAGAATGAAGAAATCTTAAACATGTATAATTTAGAAGGTAACTATTAGTGGGGTGCCTGGTGGCTCAGTCAGTTAAGTGTCCTACTCTTGATTTTGGCTCAGCTCATGATCTCATGATTCATGAGTTCAAGGCCCATGTTGGGCTCTGTGCTGACAGTGCAGAGCCTGCTTGGGATTTTCTCTCTCTCCCTCTCTTTCTGCACCTTTCCCATTCATGCTTGCTCTCTCTCTCTCTCTCTCTCTCTCTCTCTCAAAATAAGTAAATAAACATCTTTAAAAAAGAAACTATTACTATTTATTTTACTCTTTGTATTTTTTAACGTACCTTATGAGGATAGGTTTTGGAATTGAAACATAAATTTGTATTTTCAAATTTAATGGCATTATATTTATGGCAAGTTCATATTCATATGAAAAATGGTGTTTACATAAAAATTGTAGCAACCACAGATTAAATATGTAACAAGTGCGTTTAAAATGTATTAATTAGGAGAGGCAAGATGGTGGAGAAGTAGGGAGCTCTGTACTTTTTGCTCACCCTCATCCCTCAAACAAAGAAGGACTGAAGCCATAAGACACCGAACCGCAAGAGTCTGGGAGGAAAAGAGACAGAGTCCACTAAGAAGACAGCCTCATAGGTGCGTGATTGTGAACTGGGGAAGATAAAAATGGGTAGGGACCCGTAGGCATGGAGGGGAGGGAGGCCCCTCCACAGAGAGCCACAGAGAGACCAGGGGAAGAGAAAGAGAGGCTGAAACTGCTCATAGAGCTGTCTCTGGAGAAGAGAAAAACCTCTGCGTGGGATGGAGAGGGATCCTATCATCCCATCGGTAACTGCAGGGTGTTCAGAGAGAGATGCTTTCTCTAGCTGTGGCACTTTCCATGGGCTAGGTGCCCCAATCCCAGGCGGCGCCAGGAGAAACTGCTCCGCTACTCCTCCTACTCAATTCCCAGGTAGGAAGCCCCCAGGCCTGTGGGAGTACATTTCGGGTGGTATCATTAAAGTGCAAGGACTGAGATCTGGAAATGAGGTGGGGCTTGTGAAATACAACTCAGCCCACCTTGACTACGCCTGCGGCACAGGGAGATTGGACCCAAACAAGTGAGTTGCAATGCTTGGTTCCAGAAGGGACTGGGGCACCGCGATTTTTATCCCTGCAACCACCAAGGCTGGGCCTCAGGGAGCAGCCTTAGGGACCCACAGTGGAGGCCAGACCTGCCTACACCAAACCACCCCCGTCTGCGCTGGAGAGCTGCCTTTTTTTTTTTTTTTTTTTTTTTCCAGAGCACAGGGCAAGATCAACATTGATGCATTACCATGATTAACTCTAGATCAATTCTTGCTATTCAGATATATTTTCCCTAATCTCATTCTAATCTCTCCCCTCTGCTGGACTGGGCACTCTGGTCATTGGTTTGCTTAAACACTCACATTTAATCTATTCTCTTGATGCATATGCTACACCTCCATCACTACCTTCCTTTCTCTTTTTCTCTGGAATAATCAGACTATATAGTTTCTTTGGCTAACATTATCTTCGTTTTCTTCTCCTCCCTCCTACCATATTCTCCTCTTTCTCTCTCTGATTTAAACCTTTTAGTCTCTCTGCCTGGTTCAATTTCACATCCTCCCCACCGCTGTCACTTCTCTCTTTGTATATGCTCTTCCATCAGCACTGCCTCCACCCTGCTCTTTATTTGTAGCTGGGATTTCTGGTTTCATGCTTTTAGACTGTTCTTTGTCTTTTGTTGGTTTTGTTTGCTTGTTTCATTGATTTGTTTGTACCTTTGCGTGCTTTTGTTCCCTGTGTGTTTGTCTGTTTTCCTTTTCAGGGCTACCTCAAGAAACAAGCCAAAGTACACATGGTGGAGAGTGCCAACTATCAATACGAGTAGGGAAATAAAATAACCAAAGGCACAACAAGAGAGACCAAGGTACACCATTAAAAGAATACCTCCTGAACGGACAGACCTGGACTGTCAATGAGCCTCCTTTAATATAGAAATACTCCCAGGTGCAGAGTGCATAACAAGCTTTTAAAACTGACAAGAGACAGAAAGCTAGCCAAAATGATGAAACAGAAGAACTCTCCTCTAAAGAAATTACTGGAAGAGTTCACAACTACAGAGTTTCTCAAAACAGAGCAACACAACTAAGCAAGAATTTATAACAACTGTCATAAAATTAATCACTGGGCTTGAAACACGCATGGAAGACATCAGAGAAATGATTGCTACAAAGACTACGGACCTTAAAAATAGTTGTGACAAATTAAAACATACTATAAATGAGGTACATAATAAAATGGAGGTGGCCACTGCATGGATTGAAGAGGTAGAGAGGAGAATAGGTGAATTAGAAGATACAATTATAAAAAAGAGGAAGCCGAGGAAAAGAGAGAGAAATTGATCCAGGAGCACCAAAGGAGAATTCAAGAACTGAGTAATACAATCAGATGGAACAATATCTGTATCACAGGAATTCCTGAAAGAGAAGAAAGAGAGAAAGGTGCTGAAGGGGTACATGAACAAAATATAGCCGAGAACACCGGGGAAGGAAACAGGCATTGAAATCCAAGAGGCACAGAGAACTCCCCTCAGATGTAACTTGAATCGATTTTCTGCACTACATATCACAGTGAAACTGGCAAAATATAAGGATAAAGAGAGAATTCTGAAAGCAGCTAGGGATAAAAGGGCCCTAACATACAATGGGACACCTATCAGAGTAGTTACAGATCTATCTACTGAAACTTGGCAGGACAGAAAAGAATGGCAGGAAATCTTCAATATGATGAACAGGAAAAATAGGCAGCCAAGAATCCTTTATCCAGCAAGCCTGTCATTCAAAATAGAAGGATAGATAAAGATTTCCCAAATAAACAAAAATATTGAGAGAACTAATCACCACCAAAACAGCCCTACAAGAAATCCTAAGGGGGAGTCTATGAGGGAAATGTTGCAAAGAACACAAGGTACCAGATACACCACTACAAGCATGAACCCTACAGAGAACACAATGACTCTGAACCCATATTTCTCAATAATAACACTGAATATAAATGGACTAAATGCTCCAAACAAAAGACATAGGGTGACAGGGAGAGCGAGCTGTGCCCCGGAGAGACCAGGGGGAGAGAAAGAGAGACAGAAAACGCACCTAGAACCATCTCTAAGGGAGGAAAAACTCGCCCGTCTCCCCATATATAACTGCCAAGCGCCGGAAGAGAAATCCGTCCCAATGGCCGGCGAATTCTTCCTTGGGCTCAGCGGCAGCGGCATCTACACCAAGCCCCACCGAGCTTGGCGGCCAAGCGGCCAAGAGAGGCGCCTTGAAAAGCGGCAGCGGCGGCGGCGGTGGCAGCTCCGCGAAAAGGGCGGCGCAAGCCAAGCCGGGAGGCCGGCCGCTAGCGGGAACGCATCTCATCCCCGGTGACAGTGTTCAACTGCATGGACTGGGATTCGGAAGTGAGGCGGAGCTTGGAGAACACAGTTTGGCTCGACCGCGGCACAGGGAGATCGGACTCAGAAGGGCGGCTGCAACGCTTGGTTCAGGCAAAGCTTTGAAGCAGTGCCATATTTCTCCCCGCAACCACCAAGGCGGGGCCTCAGAGAGAGGAGCCCCCGAGACCTGACCTGACGCCAGACCACGCCCATCCGCAGAGGGGAGTTGTCTTTTTTTTTTTCTATTTTTTTCTTTCCTTTTTTCTTTGCTTCTCCTTCTTTTCTGCTGCCATCCAGACATATATCCCGTAGCATATTCTTTTTTTTTTAATTTATTTATTTTTGAGAGACAGAGACGGATCATGAGCAGGGGAGGGGCAGAGAGAGCGGGACACACAGAATCGGAAGCACGCTCCAGGCTGTGAGCTGTTAGCACAGATTCCGATGCGGGGCTCGAACCCATGAACTGTGAGATCATGACCTGAGCCGAAGTCGGAAGGTCAACCGACTGAGCCACCCAGGCGCCCACCGTAGTATATTCTTATCTCTCCTGTTGGCTGGTTATATGCTTTTAGACTGCCCACAGACTTTTGCTGTCTCTGTCCCCACCTTTTTTTTTCTTTTTGTTTTTGTTTCTTTTTCTTCTCTCTTTTCTTCTCTTCTTTCTTTTCTTTCCTTTCCTTTCCTTTCCTTTTCTTTACTTCTTTCCCCTTTTGGCTTGCTTGTTTCTTTGATCTGTCTATGCATTTGTGTGCTTTTTTTCCCTGTATGCTAGTCTGTTTCCTTTTCAGGGATACCTCAAAAAACAAGCCAAAGTATACGTGGTGGAGAGTCCCATATAACAGACCAGGGAAATAAAATAATCAGAGGCACAACAAGAGAAACCAAGGGACACCATTAAAAGAACACTTTCTGAAACGACAGGTCCTGGACAGTCAATGATCCTCCTTTAACAGAGTAATACTAACAGGT
>CM053561.1:17306128-17341234 GCA_028646485.1 Cryptoprocta ferox
AATAAAATATGAAGTCTAAAAAAAAAAAAAAAAAAAAAAAAAAAAACCCAGAAGTTTTGGAGCCCACATTTTAAAATCCACCTCATATTCTCACATTTTCATTATTTCCCTGGGGTTTTCCTTCTGTAATGACTTTTCCTGTCGATAAGCCACCCA
This sequence comes from Cryptoprocta ferox, assembly GCA_028646485.1. Classification (NCBI taxonomy): domain Eukaryota; kingdom Metazoa; phylum Chordata; class Mammalia; order Carnivora; family Eupleridae; genus Cryptoprocta; species Cryptoprocta ferox. The sequence continues at coordinate 17,306,285 of CM053561.1, forward strand.
TTAGCACCACTTCCCTGACATCCTTGGGAGCCAAGAGTGGAGGCCCTCTACTTGTGCACAGAGAACCCTCCAGGTTTCAGGGCAGAAGGAGGGGCTTTCTTCCAGCTGTGGATGGAGGAGGGTCTCTCAGGCCTGATGGGGACTGGCTAGTAATCCAGAGGCAGAATGAGAAACAGAGTTTTGTTTATGTGAAAATATATTCTTTGCAAATTTTGTGTACCTTAGGCAAATGAGCTGTGATGGTCATAAAAAGTATGTGCTTCCAAATTACGTTTTCACATTGTAGATGTCAATTAAAATATTTATATTTTAATCATTATATTTATTTTTGTTGAGAATTTACTACACATGATATTTAAATATTTTGCATAAGTTATTTCCTCTTCTGAGATCGGTTTCTTATAACATGGCATATACAAAAGCCAACGTGTAAAGGGATGACATGATTTGCCCAATTCTCAGCTCAGTGGCCAAGATGGGACTCAACATCAAGTCTCTGTGACTATGACATCCACGGAAAATTATGAGTAACCAGACAAGATTAGACTTAGCACTGTAACTACCTGGGTGTAGAATTGGACATATTTTTATCTTTTTTTTTCCTCTTCAATCGGGATCATTTTGGAGACTGAACAGTATAGAAAACAGTGAACTTTGGGGTGCCTGGGTGGCTCAGTCTGTTGAGCGTCCTGCTTCAGCTCAGGTCATGATCTTGTGGTTTGTGGGTTTGAGCCCTGAGTCAGGCTCTGTGCTGACAGCTAGCTCAGAGCCTGGAGTCTCTCTCCGGATTCTGTGTCTCCCTCTCTCTCTCACCCTCCCCTTCTCATACTGTCTCTCTCTCTCTCAAAAATAAATAAAAATTAAAAAATTAAAAAAAGAAAATAGTGAACTTTGTAAGTGTGAGTGTTTTCGGATGCTATTTTGTGAAGAATAATGACTATGCTGCACAGTGTCATCCTAGCCATCGTGTATCAGCAAAATAAAGCAGCACGACACAGTCCTAACTGTTGTTCATGGGCATTGCTAGTGTAATTTTATTGTGTCTCTTTCAATAGAAATCAAAATGTGCCAATGAATGGCAGGGGAAAAATCTATCCTTGAAAAATTAATGGATCTGAAAATAAATTTGTCTTGCATCCAGCTAAATTAATTGTTTTGATATTTTGTATTAATCACAAATAGAAGAAAATAAGGAAAATGGGTAAGCTCTGTACAAGTTTCTTAAGGGCTGGATAGTTTGGTAAACTTAGAGAAGTTGGAAGAACAGTCATGAAAATGGGCTTGATGTTTTGAAAAACTAGTCTTTTATGTCAGTTTCTGAACTTAACTTCCAAATGGTCATTATTTTTCAAATACCTCATAGAATGATTTCAACTGTGAAATTTCCCAACCAGTGAACCCACCTCTACCCACCTCTCCAAAATGAGATAAACACATTTGCTAACTAGATTATTTTGCCATTTCAGATGTTAATTCAGTGACATGTTTTCTAAAATAAAGTAGGACAAATGACACAAACATATTTTATACAAAAAGGAGAATAGATCCCAATTTGAATAGTCAGCCTAACTCACATACTATTGTTTCCGAGTGGTAGCAACTTTGTCATAACCTGTCTTCTCTGAGCAGACTGGCATTTAGGACTCATCTTTTCCTTTGTCTTATAAAGATAAGTGACTTTCTTATTTTACAGGGTCACTCCACATTGAATTGCTTATCATTTGTTCATCAATAAAAGCGATAGAGATTCTAAGTGTTAAGAACTAACTCTGGAATGGTGAAAATTCTCCTAATTAGCAACGTATTTAAGGGCAATATTAAGTCGTATAATACCTTACAAGGCCTGAATGTTCATACAGATGCTTTTGGTTTACTTTTAATTTGCATGGGCATGGTAATAATTTTGTATTTAGCTATTTACATTTTGATGTAAATATATCATCAATGTTGTAAAAAATTAATATGGTTACACATAAATGAACATAAACTATGTCAGTCAGAGATGAGACTATTTTAAAGCATATTTTCTATCTGGCACAGTAAAGGAGAGGAACAAGCAGTGAATGAGATGGATCACATAGAAGAAATACTGAACACCACTTTAGTTCCATGGTAAAGTATAATTCTTTTCATGCTCTGATGTAAAGTTGTGCAATAGCAAAGTGTATTCACATCTTAGGCACTGTTATGGACTAGATGAAATTATAGAAATTCAAATATATCTACATTCCTGATGAATTTTAATTTCTATATCATGTGCCTGAAATAAACAGGACAGATGCTTTAGCCAAACTTCATATCATCATATAAGATTTCTTATTTATAATATCTCTTACAGGGTAGAGAATTTAATATTTATAATGGTCGGTTATTATATCTTCTGAATTTATAAGTTTTATATCATGCATTGTGGATCTGTAATGTACTCCCTGTACCAAACATCACTAATTAAACATAGCACTCATTGCACACCAATGAGTATGTATTCATTTTCAATACAATGAAGCAGTCGTCATGTAATCTGAAAGATATTTAAAACCACAAGTAAGAAGAAAATATTAACAAAATGAAAAACACTAACAGTAAAATTTCATATGCTTATTTTAACATTTAATAATTTTGCTAAAATAAATCCTAGTTATCAAAATGTTCTAGTCATATTAAAGGAAGCAGTGATGTGAAAATCGTAGATGTACACCTGTCAGTTTAGAACTGGAATTAACGTTCTAGTATATATTAGTTTTCATTAATATTAAAGGTGGAGTGAAGTCTGAAGGGGATCAGAATTTGTCACCCGAAAATACTTGTCTTTGGCATAAGACTTTTGGCTGATTATTTTTAAGAAATAGCAGACATAGTGGAAGGTTTCAAAACCGAGTAGAAGTTTCCCTTGTGTAAGAACCGTTTACATTTACAGGCATGCCTCATTGCATTGTGTTTTGCTTTATTGCACTTTGTAGATACTGAGTTTTTACAGATTGAAGGAGAGGCAATCCCAGGTCAGCAAGTCTATTGACACCATGTTTCCAACAGCATTTGCTCATTGTGTCTCTGTATCACATTTGGCAATTTTGCAAACTTTCAAACTTTTTCACTATTATTATATTTGCCATGGTGATCTAGGATCTAGGTGTAGAAAATTGAAAACCTGGAAAGGACTCAAGATTTCAGATGTCAGTAAGAACATCTGTGATTCATGGGAAGAGGCCAAAACATCAACATAACCAGGAGTCTGGAAGAGGTTGATTCCAACCCTTATGGATGACTATGAGGGTCTCAAGACCTGAGGGGAAGAAGTCACTGCAGATTTGGTGAAACAGCAAGAGAACTAGACTCAGAAGTGGAGCCTGAATATGGGACTGAATGGCTGCATCTCACGAGATAAAACTTGAAGGGACAAGCTGCTTCCTATGGATGAGCAAAGAAGTGGTTTCTTGGGATGGAATCTACTCCTGGTGAAGATGCTGTGAAGAGTGTTGAGATGACAACACAGCACTGAGAATATCACATGAACTCATGGATCAAGCAGGGGCAGGTTTGAGAGGAGGGACTCCCAATTCTGAGAGAAGTTCTACAGGGCAGAAGATGCTATCAAACCACATCACCTGCTACAGAGAAATCGTTCATGAAAGAGTCAATCTTCACTGTTGTCTTATTCTAAGTTCTTAGAACTTGCCACCCCACCCCGACCTTCAGCGCCCCCCACTCTGACTATCAGCAGCCACCCACATCGTAGCAGGACCCTCCACCAGCAGAAAGATTACAAGTTACTGAAAGCTCACATGATGGTTAGCATTTTTAATTTATTTTTATTTTTTAGAGTCTTAAAGACTTCTATTTTTGTTTATATTTGTTTATTTTTTTTCAAATTTACATTTAAATCCAAGTTAGTTAACCTATAGTGTAATAATGATTTCAGGAGTAGAATCCAGTGATTCATCACTTGCATACAACACCCAGTATTCACCTCAGCAAGTGCCCTCCTTAATGCCCATCCCCCATCTAGCCCATCCCCCACCTGCTTCCCTCCATCAGTCCTCAGTTTGTTCTCTATCTTAAGAGTCTCTTATGGTTTGTTTCCATTGGTTAGCATTTTTTTAGCAATACAGTATTTTTAAATTCAGGTACTAGTTTTTTTTTTTTTTTTATACACAATGCTACGGCACATGTAATAGACTACAGTATAGCCTATATATAGCATTTTATGCACTGGGAAACCAAAAATTTATTTGGCTCACTTTATTACAATATTTGTTTTATTTTGGTGGTCTAGGACTAAACCCACAATATCTCCCAGGTGTGCCTGTATTGGGGAAATCTGCACGTATGAGGGGCTCTCTCTGTACCAGGAAGGGAAGGATGACTAAATCTTTAGAAACTCTTATCAATGGAGGAGGAACCAGGCACCAACTTAATTCTGTTTATCAGTAATTCTCTTTTTACTTGTTACTATGCCTTTCCTGGTAACCTTCCATTAACAGACCTCCTTCCCTCCCACTTGCACATCTTTCTTTTGTAACTAGCTGAAGGTGGTATATAAGGGGGCAGCTTAGGCCATTTTGAGAAGTTACTCAATTTTTCTGGGTATCTTCTATATATACAGAAGGTATATATATGATTATAATTCTGTTTGTTTTTCTCCTGTTAATCTATTATTAAAGGTGGATCATAGCCAGAAACCTAGAAGGATAGAAGGAAAACTGTTTTTCCTCCCCTACAAGTCCAATTAGAAAGGATGAAATAATAGTCATTGTAAGTTATTGATGACAAATGGCAAACCAAGATGAATGTCTTAGGACAGATGTGTCTCAGTCTGATGCTTTGTGTTTTAATGTGCTCTTACCTCCTTATAGTCTGTCAGAAGTTTCTCACAATTTTGTGTCTCCAAGTCACTGCTTAAATGTGGAAAATAGTCTCTATCATGTTTTCTCCTATCATCCCTAGTGGTGGTGCATTGGGTCTATTGGCACATGCACTCATTCTGCTATTTTTATAGTGCTATATTTTTATACTAAGACAGGATTTTTTAAAGATGAAACTTGAGAATAAGAAGTCTATTTATTAAATAAAAACTTCCTAAATATTTCACTCATTCTAATGTCTACTTGGGAGTTCAGTGTATCTCCCATGGTGGATGCTTAATATATAACGCAAAAATCGTCACTCCTTGTACTTATTTCTATTTGTTCATAGATGCACTGCTACCACTAACCTCATTTCTGTTCTTCGACATACATGACTGACTGTCTAGGCCACTGGACACTAGCCAGGGGTGTGTGTGTGTATGTGTGTGTGTGTTAGTAGCAATTAGCATCCTTTCCAATCCTCAGTTAACCAGAAAATACTATTTCATAGAATGAATTTTCTTGCATTTTGAAATGCAGAACGTAATTATTTTATTTTTGTGATGTGTCAGTTTTCTGCTAAAGTTTATAACATAAATAGAAGAGTAATAAAAAGTTAAACTGTTTACTTACAGATTATCATTTTTTGAAGGACATATTTATGTAGGTTTTTTTCATTTTACCTCAATTAAGATAAAAAGATTTTAAATAATAAATTTTAATATTAAAGTTTTATTATCAAATGGGAATGTTAAACTTTATTTTTCTAATATCAGTTTTTATACTTAGACTTTCCAATTGATTTTACACCTTTATGTATTTTATTATGATATCAAAATGCCTCATCTCAGATAGGCAATATTTGCTCTTGACAGAAAGTGGATAAATGTCTCTCACTTCATTCATCTTTACATTGTTTATATTTGACAAAGGGAAAAAGTAAAGAAATATTCTCTGTGTCATTCTTTGTGACAGGACCCTATGTGCCAGTGTTCCCGTTCTTGGCACTGTGACTGAAAAGGAGCACTTGACAGGCAGGGGTCATGAGCTCACTGCATCTTAGTGGACGCCAGAAGGGGCTGTCCCTATGAATATTGTATCCTCTGCAATGTATTCAGTGTGACCTTACAAGTAAGCCAAATTGAAAGAAACACACAGGGTGTTTCACAGGGTGTGCCCTGCCCCCAGGGAAACACAGAGCCTCCCATGATTCGGTTCAGCCAGCCACTGCCCAAGCAGGGCTGGAACTGATCCCTGGAGGCTCTCTGACAGGTGTGCTCCCCAGGTGCTCAGCAGGTCTTTCCTAGAAGGGGGATCTGGGCAGTACCTCCTGTGTCTACACCACATGGTTTCATAACTACGAATTGCTAGTGAAAAGCACAGCAGGGTCTGCTAGCTGTCTCTTCAGTAGTCATAATATTAACTCAATCTTTCCTTTTGAAAACATTTCCCAGCCTCTCTTTCACAACCCTGCAGTGATGTTCCAACAAGTTATACAGACGCAGAGGGGATTGTAGGGTGTGACATCAAGTAAAGCACCCTACTGACAAAAGCAGAGCTGGAAGTAGGTCAGATCTGCCCACAATGCCTGAGCCTAATCTGATAGTAGGATGGGGAAAGATTTTTATTTCCTTTTCCCATGCTGTTTGGAATTGTGTTTTCCTGATCATCACTGAAACTGAAGAGATTTTTATTCTCTTAGTGGTCATATTTATTTCTCTTTTATGAATTCCCTGCTCTAATAATTTTTCTTGGATGATTTATCTTTTACATTCTAATTTTAAGAGGTTCTGAAATGACTTGTTATGATTTTGAGGAAATTCATTATACTAGATAGAAAGATTATCTCTGTGCCCCGTAGGCTTACTTTGATGCCCTCAAGATGTTGTCACTCAAATGTGTTATGAGTCAAACTAGAAGAATGTGCTACTAACATCTTTAGCTATTTCAGAAAACTGTGAAAGTTAAAAATAACATGATGTAACACTACCTGTATTTCCTCCAGTAAATAGAGAGAAAAAATATAATACATGTTCTGCAAAATCTCTCTTCCAATCATTACAGGTATTTTGGACTACAAATATGTGTTAATGAGAATAAACACGAAAGCATCTTCAGGAACTCCAGAGAGTCTTTGAATACAAGGGCCCAGGCTTTAAACTGCCCTCTGGCTTATAGACCAAATGCAATTTGGATCATATCACCTGGAAAAATAAGAGATTATGGGACAAAAATAACCAGAGGGAAGAGTTTTCTTAGAGGAAGATTTTTTTCTTCATTTGGGTTTACATGGTTCTGTACTGTTCACACCCTTGAGGAACTTAGAGATGTTTTATTTGTCTCCAGAAATACTTCATAGAATCTTACAATCCTCCTTTTTCTAGTGAATAGCCAAATAAAAACAAGAGAAACTAAATAAAAAGAAACATTTATTTCAAAGGAGCAGAAATAAGAATATAGCTTGGACCTTTTACTCAAGAAAAGAAAATGAAGATTGGTCGCTTGGGTGGCTCAATCAATTGAGTGTCCCACCTCAGCTCTAATCAGGTTGACCTCAAGGTTTGTGAGTTCAGGCCAGCAGAGGTTCATTGCTCTCAGTGCACAGCCTGTTTCAGATCTTCTGTACCCCTCCCTTTGTATCCCTTCCCTCCTCATGCTCCCTGTCTCTCAAAAATAAATAAAACATTTTAAATAATAATAATAATAAAGAATAGAAAATGAAGAAACACTTTACTTTATGGATCCAGCATGACCTAGAAAACAAAGCCTAACCAGGATATTTAAAGAAAAAAAAGTCACAAACTAAATTCTTTTGTATAAAAGTACAAAAATCCTAAACAGATGTTGGCAAACTGGAGCTGGTGGTTTTTGTTTTTGTTTTTTAATGTTTACTTATTTATTTTGAGAGAGAGAGAGAGAGAGAGCGCACACACATGGGGGAGGGGCAGAGAGAGAAGGAGAGAGAAGATATGCAATATTAGATTAGATTATTACTTAGATTATAACTCAAAGAATAAAATACATAATCCAGGATTCTACAGTCATATAAATAAAGGATTGAATTGATGAATAAATGGGGGGAAAACAGCCAATTTTCCCATGTAGTAGAATCCAAAATATTACTGTAGATGCTGCCCCTTGAGTAAATGAAGCATCACTCTCTACTCCATTTGGGGCTGAATACAGTGACTTTCTTCTGGAGTACAAAACAGAAATGAGGAACAAAAAGAAATAAGTTCCCAATTGAAAAACCTGGCAAACAGGACCTTAGTCGACATCAGTGGTGATAAGTCATGTTGATAGCAGGCCCTCTTGACATGATGTGATGGAAATGGTACTTCACCTCTGTGGTCTTCCTCCCCAAAACCCACAGCTCCAGTTTAGTGAGAAAATCATTAGACAATTCCTGATTGAAGTACATTCTATAAAATACATGGCTAATATTCCTCAAAATTATCAAGGAATCCAAAGCAAGGAAAGTCTAAGAAACTGTCATAGCCAAGAGCCAAAGGAGACATGATGACTAAATGCAGTACATGATCTTGGATAGAATCCTGGGATAGAAAAGGGGCATTAGGTAAAAACCAAGAATATATTAGAAAAGTGTGGACTTCAGATCTTTACTAAAGTCACTTCATATAAAGTGTGCCTACAAAAGTCAATTCTATTACTTCATTAAATAGAAACTTTTATTTAATATTGGTACTATATACAGTATCATAAAATACTAGGAATAAATATAATAAAACATGTGCCAGATCTGTACACTGAATACAATATAAGATGGTTAAATTGAAAAATATCATATTTATAGATTGGAAGATTCCATATTTTGAGAATGTCAGCTGTCCCCAAATTAAACTATAGATTTAAGGTAATCTTAATATAAATTTGGAAAATCTGAATACAATAAAAACAACTCTTCATCAGAAACAAAATACAACAAATTAACTAACAAGGACTAGGAGACACCATACACAAAAGGAGGAGTAAATAGGGGCAAAACCCCTATCTGACAAATGAATTAATTTAAACAGTGAAGATAACTAACAGTATCTGGAAGTCAGGCTCAGCTTACCTGAGTTTCTACAAAACTTTTTTCAAGGCGTCAGCACATGTCAAGTCTAGACTATGTAAAGATTTTCTTCCAAGATCACATGGTTTGGGCAGAGTTTAATTATTGTAGTGATGTTAGACTGAAGGGTACATTCCTAGCTGGCTATCGGCTGGAGACTGCCCTCAGTCCCTCCCACCTTGGCTTCCCCAACCTGGCAACTTGCTTTTTGAAGACAGCAAGGGAGAAATTCTGTTGGCAAGATGAAAATAACAATGTTCTGTGTTCCAATACGGAAGTGACATTCCATCACTTTGGCTACATTCTATCCTTTGAAACAAGTCAAAGTCGATGGCAGGGGATTATACAAAGGCATAAATACCAGGAGGTGGGAAACACTGGGCACCATACTGGAGTTTGTCTCTCACAGAACAAACAATGGCTAAAATATATGGATGGATAGTAGGCTTTTTTTAGGGATCAGCATCCCTAGTTCAAACTACTTTCTCTTTTTAATGTCTTTTAAAGACATCTCTTCTGGAAAATCCCTTTATTTTCACAAGAAAATGTCAAATCCACATCCAGTTTAGGAAATTGATAGAAGACATGGTTCTACACTTACTTGGAAAACTGAAATAGGTAATAATCCTAGCTATTTGATACAGACTCTGACTTCAAACTCTGTACTGCTTAACAAGTTTAGGTCAGGGAACACTGGAAGGATTATCTGATATGGGAGCACTCCTGATTTCTCTGTAGACAGTTTTAAATCCACCCTTGCCTCATGTATGCCATGCCATGATAACTATGTGCTCAGAAAATATAACTTAGCTGATGTGATGGTTCAGCTTTAAGGAACCATCTTTGTCCTATGAATGAAGGCACGTATGGAAGGGTGGTGGGCTGTGACTTCTGTGTTTGTGATAAACATTACCCTCCAATAAATAGCATCGTGCGGGACAGACACTGTTCACTACATTACATGGTACCCTAGAGGACGCAGGAGAGAGGATTCTTTTAGATAGTAGTAAAAGGAGTAGCTTTGCTTCTCCTGAGCAAAAACTTTTATTTTATGGACACCATGGATCCCATAGTTAAGCATGTTTTCCTTACAGAATGCAAAAGAAACTCACATTAGTAAGTTATACGACTTTCTGATGTGGGCCTTGTGTGTTAAATTTAATTCCAGTTTCATGGGTTTTTTTTTTTTTTATTCAATCACTGGCTTCATCTGATTTCCCTATTCTTTGTCCCCCTTTCCTTAAATCCTTTTTTAAATGAAGATAGGAAGTGGATATTATAATTGCATATATACTATATGAAGTTAATATATTTATAATGAATTTGTATGCATAATAAATATATAATTATATATGATATATTTATATATACAATTATATACATATATCAAGTCTTTTCATATGTTTGGTTAACAATGTATTTGCTTGTTGACACTTGAATTAGGTGTATATAGAAAATGAGGATCAATGATAATTAGAATGATTCAGCCTTACTATTGCCTTCACTAAAAAACATTTAAAGTTTTCTATATTACCTGTGATGTTCCTGCCTCTGTTTGAGTGTAAACAGAGATGTAGGATAATGTAGTCAGCATCAAATATGAGGCTAACCAGCATGGACCATATAGGTTAACTACGTTTATAATTTGTGCAATACTGTTTCATCTCTTAATAGGGCACACTTTCCTCTTTCTACATCCTTTATCCTTCTTCTCTCGGAAAATACTTTCTTTATTCACTATACTTTGCAATAATATCCTCGAAAGATCCTTCCCTTCTAAGGTGGGTCCCTTTTCTGACATCTAATGTACTCCATGATAATAAATTACTTACATGTCTGTTGCCTTGCTCATCCATTCTTGAGATCAGAAAACATGTCATATCTATATTTTATTGAAATTTCTAAAATAATGCTTGATTTAATAAAATTATGAAATATATGAAGTATCTCTCATATTCCATAACTCTGGTAGAATTATAGGAGTTAATTTTTCTAATGGCTAATTTGCAATGCATTACAAAAAGTAATTCTATGTGCTATTGTTGTTCATGTAGAGTTATGTTCTTTTCACAAACAATAATATATAAATATAATATTCATAAAAATATAAATATAAATATAAATAGGTTAACATAATAAAATGTCCAGAAACAGCAGGTACAGCATAAAATTAATAAATAAATCGATTGAGACTAACCTTAAGTGAAGAGTATTCAATTTGAAGTAAATGTTTACTAATTTCATATCAAAACAGTGCTGCATATAGATTTAAATGTTGACACATTTTATTTTTACATAGCCATTACCTATGCATGCTGTTTATGTGAGAAATAGAGGCAACCTGTATTATGTAGTGGATCTTTTATTAACAGTAGTAAGTTTTTTGCTGTTGTTTGTCACTAGAGAAGTTAGGTTAGTTGTACATTTTAAATAGAATGAAGCACTACTTAGAAACTGGCCACAGTTCCTATAATATTTATTAGTAAAAAATTTTATGTTAGTAAGAAGAGGAAGGTCAGACTGTAGGCTGATCCAAGAAGAAAGCTGGATTTTCTTTTCTCATGTCAAGAATAAAATCTGATTGAAGATAAAAATTAATTATTTGCTGGTAGACTATGAAATCTCAAAGAGGGAATGCTGTAGTTAGCTGACTCATAATTACATTATCCTGGCTATTTGCCATAACAAACTATGATTTTCTTCTTTTCAAACCAAACTCTTTCTCCCCAAATAAAGGAGATTTCCATGGCAGAGTGTTGGGATTAAAATTAAAAGGAGAAAATCAGTTTGTTTTGTTGTTAGAGCAGAGCAAAGTATTATTTGATATATCTACATAGAAATTCTGCTACTTAAAGCCATTAAATTTCCTTAGTTTTATAGGTATCAAGTTGTGCACTAAAGAAAAATAAAAATTCAGAATTCTGGTTGTATTTTTGAGAGAAAAATTTTAAAATGTAAATGCTAAGCTGACTTAATTATTTTATTGTATTTACTTTATTACATAGAAAATATTACATTATATAAATATCCCATTATGGTATAAAAACAAAACCATTTTTCTATCAAGCATTATAATGTATTAAAATTTAAAAAGGGGCCAATAGAGAACGTCACACTTAGCTAACACAGCTAATCAAATGACAGCATTTCCACACTGATGGTCAGAAGGAAAATTTATTAGAAACTGCTACCCTATACTCAATGTTTTGAATGTTGTTATCAGAAGGCATGTGGAATTTAAGAAATAAGTGAGCAAAGGGGTAAAAGAGAGAGAGAGGGAGAGGGAGGAGAGGGAGAGGGAAAGAGAGGGAGGGAGGGTGGGAAGGGGAGAGAGAGGGAGAAAGAGAGAGAGAGAGAGAGAGAGAGGCAAACCAAAAATCAGAATCTTAACTACAGTGAACAAATTGATAGTCACCAGAAGGAAGGTGGGTGTGGAGATGGGGGAAACAAGTGATGGGATGCAGGAGTGCACTTGTGATGAGAACCGGGTTATGTATGGAAGTGTTCAATCACTATATTGTACACATGGAACTAATATTACACTGTATGTTAACTAAATGGAATTTAAATAAAAACTTTTAAAAAGAGAAGGTATCTACACATTCCCAGGGATATGTTTTAATAAGACTACAAAAATGGTTTCTCTGTTTTACTGTATGTTTGAATTCATTATTAGACTTTCTAGCCCATTCTAAACCCAGTCCTACCGGACCTGCATCCAGGAATACCTGGAGGTTTTATACTGGCTTTTGAGCCACTACATTAAAATATCGATAAATCAAACCAGAGCATATTTTGATTTGTAACACAATAAAACAAACCTGTTGTCCCCAAATTAAGCAAAATATTAACTTTTCAGGATTTCCCACTGTGATCTGCAGTATTATGAAAGATGCATACAACAAGAAAAATAACTTAATGTCAAAGATTCATCTTAAAAATAGATGAATTTACATTTCCAATAACATTGAAAACACATATATTACAAATGAGCCCTGTCTATTCTTTGTTTCTTCATCTCCCTATCTCAATAGGGGAGTTCCACGATACATGAGGAAAAATAACCAGCTTGAGATATGTAAATAGAGAATTCATATAGCTGCTTTGCTATTTGACATTGCTATACACTTTGACATTCCTTAAACAAAAAGAAATGTTCTTTTTTGTCTCTTTATAAAATTTAGGATAAAGGGCCTCATAATAGTGTTATTTCAGTTTTGTTATTTAAAAATGTTTGGAGATAGTGGCACGTGGGTGGCTCAGTCAGTAGAGCATCTGACTTTGGCTTGGGTCATGATCTCACAGTTCATGGATTCAAGCCCTGCGTTGGGTTCTGTGCTGACAGCTCACAGCCTGGAGCCTGTTTTGGATTCTGTGTCTTCCTTTCTCTCTGCCCCTCCCCTGCTAGTACTCTGTCTGTCTTTCTCTGTCTCAAAAATAAATAAACATTAAAAAAGGTTTTAAAATATACAGAGATAATGATTTAGATAAAGCTAAAATCAGGAATTCTAAAAGAAAAGCTTAGTATCATCTCGTTCATCCCACTAAATAGTTTACAGATATTTTTTCAACCACACACATTCATCATTTCATCTATATGTAGATCATAGTTATATAGGCTGAGAAGTGATTAATTACGCTTTATCTAGCAATTCATTTCCAAAGCAGCTGGCTTACACTGTCCAGAGTTTGGAATTATTTTGTCATTGATACATGTGTTAACCTGCAGTATGATAATTTAGGCTAGTTCAAAATTTGATCTCCATTCTCATGTTTGGTAACGTAGAATAATAACCTGCAGTCTTGACCATGCTCAGTCTGGTTCAGTATAACATTCCCACCAGATAAGATCAGAATAGATAGGTGGCTAAAGTTGGAGATACATTGTTTCGATTGAGTCAGAGAACATCCTATTTCAGGATCTTGAATTAGAACTAAAAAGATAACTTGGTCTAGGGGCAAATCTTAGTGTTTCTCAGAGAGTAATGTATTTGACATTGACAAGAGTAATTCTGGTCTGTTTGTGAACAAAGAAGAAACTCTGCAAGCGTAAGTGCAGACATGGTAATTATAGTTGTCATATATCTGACCTATGTCTTTCATATTCTTAACAAATTTAAGGAGAAATTTAATTAGCAAAACTTCCAAAGTTGTTTTCTAATAAAAAGAGGAAAGATAACACTTTAACTTAATTACCTATTGTCAGAAAAACAGAGTAAGTTGGAAGTTATTTTTTTAAATAAATTTGTTCATAATCAACATTTTTTAAGCATCTCCCAGGTATATATTTTTGCAAAGATCACTGATACCCATGGGATATAATTAAAATCTCAAAAGTCCTTCCTGGTATTATTATATTTAATTTATTTAAAGAATCCTAAGGGAGGACATCCACAAATCTAAGCAATAGAGTTGAAATGAGTTAGCCTTGGATTAATTTCAAATGCCCAAGGACATCCTTTTGGAACATGTTAAAGGCATAACAAAGGCTGAGAACCCACAATGGTATAAGATTAATTATGCACAAGACATAGCATGAAATATTAAACAGATCTTCTCTTTTCCTTTCAAGTTCTATATGCTTCTAAAGAGCTTCTTGAACTTTCTGTGTTTTGGGCCTACCTGAAGCATGTTCTTAAGATGCAGATTCCTATGTTCTCAATACTACAAGCTTATTTACTGGGTCTGGAAAACTTCCTTTTAAATAAGCACCCCAGATATTTCTTCTACTGAAGTTACAACATAAACCATGTTTGTAAACACTGATCTAGAAAATATGAATCAACTCCAACTACTGGTTTTATATTTACAATCACATCTATTGTCCAACACTGAGTAGTCTGAAAAAGCATGAAAGAGTTGCCTTAAAAAGAATGTGAGAGCAGTTGAGAAGATAATTTCTGCAATGGTGACAATAAAGGTAAACACACTATAGCTGACACATAAAGAGAGGATGATTTTCTAAAAATTCTTTTAATGTTTATTTATTTTGAGAGATAGAGTGAGACAGACCATGAGCAGAGGAGGGTCAGAGAGAGACGGGGAGACAAAATCTGAAGCAGGGTCCAGCACAGAGTCCGACGTGGGGCTCAAACCCACAAGTGAGATAATGACCTGAGCCAATGTCGGACACTCAACTGAGCCACCCAGGTGCCCCAGGTCAATTTTAGCATTAGACTTACATTATTATAAATACATTCTGATTCAAGCTTCCAGCTTGGGGAAGAAAGAGTGTTTCCTTTATGTTTCTGTCTGTGCTGCCTGGTCCCACTTCAACAAGGACAGAATTGAGAGAGAATTGGGGATGATTCCCTTTCTAGTAATGAAGATTGTGTAGTCTGCCCTATAAAAAGGATTTATGTACCATGACAGATTCTTGATGGGGACTATGGATGAAGCATGTCAAATATAAAAAATACATTAGGAAGTGATTGAAAATGATGCTTTTGATTGGACATAAATTATATACATATGTGTATATTATATATATATATATATTATGCATATAACATTTTTCTGGGTCTTGAAATGAATTTATATTCTTGTAATAGCTTATAGAATAAAATGCAGAGAAATTCCTTAAGTGTTCCACTTACCTATGATGAGTATTATTTATATTGGGGGGTAGTATATGGTACTAAAATGTTCTTGATGTGAGAAATCCGTGATTCTTTAATAAATTCTCTCCAAGTAGAGGTAAAGTTCTGAAATACCTATAATTCAGGTTTTTAGAAGAAAAATTACCCTATCTATCCTACATAAAAATTGTAATAGAAAGAAAAATAACAAGGCTAGGAAGGCTGAGTTCTGCCAGAAAGAATGATCTCAAGAGAAAGAAAAAATCTTTTGAGTAAGAGCCAAAAGCAAATATTTTAGAATAGCTATATATTTGCAAGTGGAATTCTGTGTGTTATTGTGTTAAGTTCCTTCCTGATGATATCATAAATCTTCAACAATATTATGATCGACAATATATGCTATGTGTAAGAAATAGCATAAACACTGTCACAAAATCAACCCAAGCACTTATTTCCAGTCCTGGAAAGACAGACTCTTCCCTTAAACCTAAGCTTTCTAAAGACATCCAGACCATTCATCTTGAACTGAAACTCTAATGAAATATCTTTCAAGTCTACCTTCATGCATAGTGTGTTGCCTTTTGGAAAGGCTGCTGCCTTACCGACTGGCCAATATAGGCAAGTCCTGTGCCTAGACCTGCACTTGCCCGCAGGCAAAGAGGACTATCACTGGCTACTCCAGTAGGATCATGAGAGTTGGATACAGATTTTTCATCTTTTATCTTCCCAAACGGCAGCAGTAACACAAGCAGAGAGGGGTCCATATGAGGACAGCTGTGAAGAAGGAGTCTGACTCCTGTTAGAGCTCAGTACATAATGAATAAGAAGATATGCCCAGGAGTGAACGACAGTCATGAGTCAAGAAAACTGAAGGGAGCTTCTTGGAATAGATAGATGAGCCCTTATCTATAAGAGACAGACCTGCATTGGTGACTGGGGACTACAAATCAGTTTCCTTGTTTATAAGCTGATTTCTGGCCCAAAGTTGGGCAAATGAGGTACATATTCCTAGAACATGTGCATCTTCCGGGGATAAACGTCATGTGCATATTTATCCTAAAACTGTAAGAACAGAGGATTTTCGGGGAATAACAATTTTAGAAATGTAATCAAAACACTTTACCAAATATTGTGCAATAACTGCTGTAATTATTTTCTTTGTCTTCTTTGTCTTCAACCTGTAGGACTTGCATGTGCATTTGAAGCGACAAAATAATTTATCTTTTAAAATTGTCCTGTTATCAAATGATATAGAAACTGAAAATTGCATTTGTCACTGCCTCTTTCAAGTGGATTTCTTCTAATAGTACTAACCAGTGACCCAATTCTTTTCGAAGTCACTTTTTGAATTAAAAAATTAATCTTCCTAATATTTCTGTCACTTATTTAACTCATGAGGATTTCTGATTTCTATATACTGAGTATTTTAGAGAATAAAGGAATGCATGCTATTAAAAATCAGAAAACCTGTGTAAAACTGCTCAATGACACAGGATAACACCAATATGTCAGCAGAGGCCACTAATTTATAATATTACAATCATATTACAACAGGGAAGTATTAGCATCTGGCGTCTACGTGTTGCCATTTTGTAGAGAATATACATTGTGATAATTTATATAAAGCCATATTGTAAAACATTAAGTCCTATACAAATATTAGCTAAGAAGATATTTATGGTGGTGGGAAATCACAGGAAGAGATCTCTTTGAATATTTTTAAAAGTTATTATTTAAACTCCAGTTAATGTACAGTGTTATATTAGTTTCAAGTATACAACATTGTGATTCAGTAATTCCATGCATCACCCTGTATTGACTACAGCAAATGCACTCATTAATCCCCATTACCTGTTTCACCCATCCCCCACCCACTTCCCATTGGTGACCATCAGTTTGTTCTCTATTGTTAAAAGTTTGTTTCTTGGTTTGCCACTCTCTCTCTTTTTCCCCTTTGCTCATTTTTTTCTTAAATTCCTCATATGAATGAACTCATATGTGGATTTTGTCTTTTTCTGACTTTGCTTAGAATTATACTCTCTAGCTCTATCCATGTATTGTTAGAACTTTGCTTACGTAAATCAATGTGATAGTTATATTCAAATGGCCCATTTTGAAACAAGAAAGTTGGTTTAAGAACTAAATATTCCTTTTATGTAGCTTAGGTTTAAATCCTAGGTGATGATGAAATCAAATGCCCCTAAAATTTTTAAATTTTATTTATTTGCTTGTTCATTTTGAGAGAGAGACAGACAGACAGACAGAGACAGAGAGACAGAGAGAGAGAAAGCAGATGAGGGGCAGAGAAGAAAGAAGAGAGAATCTCAAGCAGGTTCCACGCTCATTATGGAGACCAGCAGGGGGCTCAATCCCACGACCTTGGGATCATGATATGAGCTGAATTCATGAGTTGGATGCTCAACCAACTGAGCCACCCAGGAGGCCCTAACAGCCATGAATATTTTTTACCTTGAGAATATTTTACAAGTTAATATCACTGAAGTAAAGATGGCTAGAGTTCATTTCAACCTTTGTAACACTCTGGGTACCTAAAACTTGTAATATAATTTATCTACTTGCCAAATAGATAATTCCACTGCAGTACACAATTAGAGCATGTTGACTTGAAATTAAAATTCAAAGAGATGAGAGTCAGGACAATGTGTTCTTTTTCCGCATCACCAAAGGCTCTCTTCCTTATTTCTATCTTGGATTATCTCTGGACGTGTGTGTGTGTGTGTGTGTGTGTGTGTGTGTGTGTGTGTGTGGTGGTGGTGGTGGTGGTGGTGATGGTGGATGGGAGGCAAGGTCATTCCACATCCTGCGAAGGATGTGAGGAAACAAAGGAAAACTTTCCTGTCACAGCATGCCACAAATGCCGCCATGAACAATGATCATTTTGACTTTTACTAAATTTAGCATGTCAAAAAAGACATTCTTTGTTTACACCTCTCAAGAGGGCACTTGTTGCGATGAATACTGGGTGTTGTATGGAAGCCAATTTAACAATAAATATTTTAAAAAATAAAATAAAAGTAAGATTTTCTATAAAAATAAAATAAAATAACTATAAATTAATAAGAAATTATTTGACTTAGTCTTGGAAAGATGATTTATAGATTTATTAATTTAAATATCTCAAGACTCAAACATAGCTCTGTAATGTGCTCAGTTTACTAATGGCCCACACTTCTCTTATATGCAAAAGGACATTACTCTTCAATAGCATTCTATATAAAATTATTCTTCATCACAAGGTCAAGAGCTGAAAATGTCATGGTCAGGAGCTAACAAGGGAATGTGGTTTAATTGATAAGCTTTTAAGTCTGTTCAATAAAATTTAAAAAATGGATACTTCTGTCTCCTTCAATTCTGCATGTGGATGTTTAAACTCTGTTAGAGAAAGGGATCAAAGAGGATGCAGAAAGTTAATATGATTTAAAAGGTCTATATTGAAAAGAAACTGGCTAAGTACAAATTAGCAATCGGCATGCCTAATATAAAGATGTTATATCTTTATTTCTTTTCATGTAAAAGTGATGCACATCTTTGTTTTAAGTCACTATGTTCATGGTGATTTGTACAGCAGCAATAGGAAACTAATACAAGCATAATAATTTCATACATATAAAGGACAAACCTGCCGCGGATGGCGGGGCTGTAAGATGGGAGAAACCTGGCTCTCCAGACCCCCTCACCATGCAGAGATGGCCCAGCAGCACAGACTGTTCTCGCCTGACTACCACATAGGGAATAAAGAAACCATCATTTTTTTAACTGCTATCATTTTTACTTACCCGGTAATAAATACATGTGTAGAAAACTTATATCAAAATATTGGATACTCTTTACTGAAGAGTAAGACAGGAGTTATTTGCTCTGTATAACGCCATCTACTATCTCTTCACGTTGTGAAAGTTAAACACATTTCTTATTGAACACACTCTCGCCCGCTTGGCTGCAGCTGGTCATATTTACTTCCATGAGCTCAATTTTCCAGTCATCCTATTTTACCTATTTCATCATTACTTCATTTATTTCATCTGTTATTTATTTCATTTTTCAAAGTTTATTTATTCATTTTGAGAGAGTGAGAGAGCACAAGCAGGTGAGGGGCAGAAAGAAGCAGACAGAATCCCAAGCAGGCTCCACACCATCAGCACAGAGCCCAGTGTGGGGCTTGAACTCACGAAATGTGAGATCATGACCTAAGCTGAGATCAAGAGTTGGGTGCTTAACCAACTGCACCACCAGATGCCCCACATCTAGTGCACTTTTAATTTCATTTACTGTGTTCTTCATCTCTGATTGCTTCTTTTTTATCTGTTAACGGTCTCACTGATGTCCTCAGCTCTTTTCTAAGTCCACCAAGTATATTCTGAGCATTACTTTAAATTCTCTATCAGGCAAATTGCTTATAACCCTTTCACTTAGGTCTCTTTCTATGGTTTTGTCCTATTCTTTCATTTGAGAAATATTCCTGTGTCTTCTCTAACTCTCTCTGTCTGTTTCTCTGTGTTAGGAAAGTCAGTTACCTCTCCTTCTCTTGAAAGTAGTGGGAGGGGTGCAGACTTTTAACAACTTTGCACTTGTTCTTTTCCTCAGAGGACATGCAGCCACTGCCAAGACTGGGGGTAGCTGGTGCCATTCTGCAAAGCTCTTGGGTGAGGGTAGAGTTTTAACAAGATGTACACATCTTCTCTGGGAGGTTTGACTGATCCCTTGCCAAGCACCCTTGTCACAAGATGCAGTGTTAGTGAGGTTTATGATGGTGTTCTGGGGCAGGACACTGGGAGCACAGTGACTGAGGTGAGCGTGAGTGGAAAGGGCAGATCCATGGAGTTGGGGAAGGGGAGGGCTTGGTTTAAACATGTTAGGTAGTGAGTGTAGGCGAGGTGCTGATTCCCATATGTGTTTATAGGGGAGGGAAATGGTGCTGCCAGCTCCTTTGTTCCTGGAGAGGTCTCCCTGCCATCTCTGTCTCTCAGGACATGCTCTGAGATGAATAAATAAGTTTTTTTAATTTAAATAAATGAGTGTTTTTCAAACTGCTGTCTCTATTCTGGATCTCTTTGGGCTATTTGTCATGTTGTCTCTTTAGGGCTGGGGACTCAGCTTCCTAACATTCTCCAGGCTCTCCCAGAGTGGAACACGCTGATTTTAAAAATTCCAGGCTTTAAGACACTGGGTGTTATATGGAAACCAACCTGACAATAAACTATAAAGTTAAAAAAAAATAAAAATTAATCTTTGAAACAAAAAAAAATTATTATGCTGTTTGTAAAAAAAAAAAAAAGACTTGATGGTTGTAAGAACTCATGAAATTTGGCCCTTTTTGCTCTCAAAACCAAATGTGATGGGGTTTTGTCTTCCCCATGCATGTTTCCTGGTATGATAGTCTGTTTTTCATCCTTCTCCCCATGCCCCCAGCTCCATCCAACTTGGGACACGTGGGGTCCTTTTAGTTCCTCACCTCATGTCCACACTTGTACTTCCTACCCTCTTTGACACGGCCTCTTTTCTGCCTTTACTTGTAGAGTTTCTTCGGCCTGTCTTTGGGTCATTTTGCTGGGATATTTATGCTGAGATGACTGTTACCTAGTTGTATCCATGGGATGAGAAGAGCTTAGTGTCCTCCTACTCAATCACTGTGTATTCCAGTGTAATTATTTATAAGGTATTGCCTTTCTCATTTAACTGTAATCTCCAGTGAGGGCTCAAAGCATAGACCAGAACTCTCCTAGTTTCTTATCAATATTAAATGTATAATTATAGCTTACTGAATGAGTAAGCACATGAAGGGACTGTGCAAATTTTAAAAATCATCTGTGCTTAAAGAATTGCTCAAATAATATGATTTTCATAATTTTCTTTAAAAATTTCATTTTAACATTTTAATACAATATATTTTCTCTAGTAATGCTAGTTTTCCTTACCTATTACTATTATCTCCTTGATATACTGCAAGCTTCTTAAATGTAAATATTTTCTAACATTTCTCTGGATTACTCACTGTACCCAGCACAGTGCTAGCTGAATAGGAAACAATCAATAAGTGTATGGAAACTGATTAATATGTATCACTGTTATGAGATTTTAAAGAATGCAAAGTACAAATTCTTAATGGAATAAAATAGAAAATACCTTTTCCATGGATACTAAAATGTATTATTAGTTAATCTAATATAGAATTCATACTTCTGTTTATATAAATAATCATATGTTTTCCTTCAAATCACAACATGGAAGCTTAAAAATTACAATTAATTCCACACTCAAGAAAAAAAAAAACTAGGACTATGTTAAATCTAATTACAAGTAAAATTGTTTATGTTTAAGTATTAGCTGCAATTGATGATTAAACTTAGATATTGAGTTTTAGGTAAAAAAAAACTCCACTGAAAAGGAAAATTACAACCAATATACTGAGGAAATCACTCATATTTCCTTGCTTTATTTAACAAAAGATGGGACTTCTGATTACTCTTCCTTTATTGGATCAGTCTCCAACTCTAATAATCATAAAAGGAAAACAAGTAGACAAGGAAAAAAAATAAAATCTTGCTTGACTTCAAATCACACCCAGCTACCACATTTCCTTCCTCAACTGACACTAATCAGATGATCTTGACAACTACTCCACTGACAATAGATTTACACTAAATCCAACGGCCAGTTCTCATCACATTAGATACTTTAGTAGCAATTGACTCAGTCGGTCATTTGTTTCCTTATGAAACTCTTCACAGGGTGTCTAGGACACCATTTTCTTCTTCTGATCAAGCGATGGATGTTATTTCCCCTCCTTGAATCTGGGTCTGCTTTGTGATTTGCTTTTTCTAGTAGAATGTGATGAAAGTTACCTTATGCCAGTTACAGGTTAGGTCTCAACTCAAAGAGCTTTACATAATTCTCATTTCCTTGAAAACTTGTCTGGGTACCACATGAACAAGCCCCTGGCTCGCTGGGTGAGGAGAGGCTTTGTGGAGCAGAATATAAGTTGTCCTGCTTGAAGCCATCTTAAACTAGTCAGCTCTCATTTCACCCCAAGGCTAACCACAGATGGATGAGAGAGCACAGCTGAGACAACAATGCCCACTGAGCTAAGTCTAAACGTTGTTTCCTCAGAAGAATAAACTAAACAAATGGTTTTGTTTGTATCACTAAAATTTGGGGTCATTTCTGTGACAAATGGATAATCAATATAGTCTAGAGGCATTTCAAGTCCCAGACCCCTTCCAGTCTTCCCCATCTCAGAAAATAGCACTACCTTCCAGCCAATCACCTACACACAAACCCTGGGTTTTCTCATTTCCATTCTTCATCAGGTTTCATATTGAATTCATGTCTTAGACCAGGCTCCCTAGCAAGCAGAGTCTGAGACAAAACTATTACCTGCTATAGCTTTATTAAAGAGTAAAGGACAAAAGGAGTAAATCAGGAAAAGTGGGGAAGCCACTGGGGTTATTTATCAAGTTGGCCACTACTAAATACTACTGCTGGCTCAAATCCACAGTACAGTTATCTGAGAAGTGCAATAATTTTATCTCAGGATTGTCTATGTGGGAGAAAGTGGTAATTAATTTCCCATATGCCTTACCTTTACAGCTCAGCTATCTTAGTTTAGCTAAATTTTTAGCCTTGAGCTGATGATAGTTGCACACTTCAGGACTGTCCATGAGATGCACTTGGGGCAAATTCTTCCATAATTTCACAAGGTTGAATTTTACAGGTTTGTCCCAGTTGGGAGACCAGACATTTAGTTGCAGTTCTGAGAAGTTGGCCAGAACCCAAGAAGAACTACTGATGCCTGCTGGCAAGACAAAACAACACCCCTTTCTGCCACAGATGCCTCCAGCACCACTGACTATTCTTGGTCACATGGGTAAAGCTGAAGGGCATCTCATTCACTACAGACTCATCTGTTACAAGGCTTTCTTTGTTTCTATGCCTCATTTGAAATGGTGTTTTCTAAGTTACCTGATAAATAGACCTTAGAAGCATTTTCAGGTTCTGAAAATATTCCTGCAAAATCCACAGAGGGTCTCCATAAACTGTGTTCTTTATACAGGAAGTGTAAAGTACAGCAGCCTATCATTAATCTTAAGAGATAAATTATGTCAGGGCATCTCCAAAATTCTGGTACTCTAAATATTTCAGCACCATGCCAGTTCTCTGAATCTTCCACTGTGTGGAAGTTTGGTGGGGTCCGGGCTTATTTCTGAGGTCCCCGGGGGCCCTGCCCATTTTGTGGCCATAACTGACAAGTCAGTAAACTAATGTTCTCTGTATTCTTTCTAGTGAAACAGAATGTGGGGAAATGATCACAAGGGGAATTTATTGGAGCCATTAACCTGGGAGATAAACTTTGATGCCCCAAAATCAAACTCTTAGAGACAGAGAGCAGGTTAGTGGATGCCAGAAGTGGCAAGGGGGATGGATGAAGTTGGTCAAAGGGTACAAACTCCTACTTATAAGATGAAATGTTAGTGGGATCTAATATACAGCAAGGTCATTATGGTTAACAACACAATATTGTAGATTTTAAAGCTAAAAGAGTTATATATTACAAGTTTCACCACACGCAAAAGATTGTAACCATGTGAGGTGACAGTTGTGTTACCTAACCTATTGCGGTATTCATTTTCAATTATTCTCTGGCTATTCACCCTTTCTTCCCCGCAAGCCCTGACAATCATTGAAGTTTTTACTATTTCTATAATTTGCCTTTTCCAGAATGTCACATGGTGAGAATCATACAGTAGGTAGCCTTTCAGATTGGCTTCTTTCACTTAGTATTATGCATTTAATGTCCCTCCACATCTTTTCATGGCCTGATAACTAATTTCTATTTATTTGTTTGTTTATTGAAAAGCACATGTGTTATTTTAATTTTTTTTTATTTGAGAGAGAGAGAGAGAGAGAGAGAGAGAAAGAGCGCCGAGGTGCCCCACTAATTTCTTTTAGTGCTGAATAATATTCCATTGTCTGGATGTACTAAAGCTCATTTATCTATTCACCTACTAAAGGGCATCTTGTTTTTTCCAAGTTTTGGCAATTATGAATAAAGCTTCTTTAAACATTCAAATACAGGTTTTTGTGTAGACCAAGTTTTCAACTCTTTTGAGCAAATACCAAGGAGTGTGATTGCTGAATCATATGATAAGAGTATGTTTAGTTTTGTAAGAAACTGCCAAGCTGTCCCCAAAGTGGTGCACCATTTTGCATTCCCACCGCCAATGAATGAGCGTTCCTGTTGCCCCACAAACTCACCAGCGTTTGGGGTTGTCAGTGTTCTGGACTTTGACTATTATAATGGGAGTTTAGTAGTATCTCACTTTTGTTAATATGCATTCCCCTGATGACATACAATGTAGAGCATCTTTTCATATGTTTATTTGCCATCTGTATATCTTCCTTGATGAGATGTCTGTTTAGGTCTATGGCTACTTTTCAACTGAGTTGTTTCATTGTTGAATTTAAGAACTCTGTCTATTTTGGATAATAGTCTTTTATCAGATGATACACCCTTCTTATGGATAACCTTAGTCCTCAGACTACCTCATGAACTATATGAAATTTCTCTACCCATTTGACACTATTGGTATTAAAACAGAGAGTTTAAGTTATTTTCAAAACCATTAAGCTAGTCTATTGATTTGAGTCCCTTAGGAAGCAGAGGCCAAGGCACAGAAGTACAAGAGATTTTTAGGAACTGTGAAATACCTGAAAAAAATACATGAAGAGGGAGCAAGAACAGGCAGGGAAGGCCTTTAGGATATGATGCAGGTCTGACCCCTCAGAAGGAGTTTCAAAATGCAAAATATCATCTTTCAGAAAATCTCAGCCAGTCTGATGGGAGGATCCAGAGCAAAGATTGCCCTGGCAGTCCATCACATTTGGTCATTGGTGAGAAGGTAGGTGCCAGGGAGAACTCAAGCGGTAGGAATCAAAAATTCCATATTAAACAAACGAATAGATCCCATTCCCAGTCTGGAAAGTCCAAAGAACTGGATTAAATGTACCTGTACTTTATATAATTTCCATACATTCCATACTCTTTTGTTTATTCTCATTGTATATGTGGTTGTATGTTTGCACTATTATGAATTGGGCTGAAAAGAACATTTGTGTACACAATTTTTGTTAAACAAATATATGTACATCTGTTAGAAATATACCTAGTTGTGAATAGCTTCTGGAGTTTGCATATGCTTAGATATAATAGACAGTGGTGAATAATGTACCAGAATATTACACACATTTGTCCCTCCCACCAGCAGCATTTTCACCAATGCCTGGTAATATGAATCTATTTCCTTTAATGGCTCTGGTAGGTTTAATTTTTTCTCATTTTTGTTTTACTTTGCATATTCTTATGAACTAAAGTAATGAGTTTGATAATTTTATAATACGTTTATTGCTTATTTGAATATCGCATATTTTGATGTGCCTCTTTAGATCCCCTTTTTTTACTAACTTGCCTATTTTTGTCATTAACTGTAGGAAAATGTAAACACCTCTCTAACCCACTGTCCGATAAATGTACTCACAAATATATACTGTGATTTGCTTTTTTCCTAGTCTTTGGTTCATTTTCATGAACAGATGTTCTTAATTTTAGTATACCCCTTGTAGCACATTATTTAAAAGCCACTATGCATTGTGCTACCTTGGGAAACTTTTGCTTACCTCAAGATCTGGAAGATTTTCTATGTTAACTTGCAGAAGTTTTATGTTTTACTGATCACATTTAAATCCATAATCTGTCTGGATTGATTTTTATGCTATAGCATGAGGTAGTTGTCAGAAGTCATTTATTTAGATTTGAATATTCAAGTGACTGAACACCATTTATTGCAATGATCATCTTTTCCAAATCCTATGCAAGGTCAACTTTTTTAAAAATCAGGCGATTATATATGTGCATGTTTCATGATTAACTATTATGTTCTGTTCACAAATTATTTTTCCTTGTATCTATACCAAGCTACCTCCTTTATGTATCATTTTGTAATGCATTTTGATAATATGTTCATAAGTTCTTCATGTTTTTCTTCTTCTTTAAGGAGCAACTCGTCAATACCTATAAAATTATATTCATGATTATAATTGCAATTTAACTTAGTACATTGATCAACTGGGGTTGAATTAACATCTTTATAATATTGTGACTTCCAAGTTACTAATATGATACATTCCTACATTTCTGTGTTCTATAGTTTCTTTAATATTTTGTAGTTTCCAATTTAAATCCTTGTATATGTTTTATTGTACTGATTCCTTGGTACTTGATTTTGATGCACTGTAAATTGAATAACTGTTTTTAAATTTTAATTTTCCATTTCTTGGTTTCTAATTTATGGAATATAACATACATATTTTTTATGTATTAAGCATGTAGCAGTGATCTTGATAATGTCATTTTTAAATTTTAATAATTTACCTCGAGAATCATTTATATTGCTTCATTTACAATTTCATTTTGATTATTGATTATTATTTTTTAATGTAACCATCATTATATTCTTGGATAAATCCCTTAGGTTGTGATGTGTTTTTCTCTGTATAGATTTATTCTTTCTAGTCAATTTACTAATATATTTTGAGTATTTTTATCAATTATTGAGAGATTAGCATGTGATTTTTCTTTTTATAAATACTTGTGTTATGATATCATACTATGTATTGTTTCCTTTTAATTTTCTATTCAGTATAATATTAGTCATATATTTTACTTACACTTTTGGTAGATTTTATCATTGAAATAATATGTACCCACAGTTTTCTTTGTAGGAATGATTTTAATAATAGATTAAATTTCTTTACTGGATGTTGAAGTATTTAGATTTTCTCTCTCTTCTTGTGTAAATTTTGGTAAGTCTTCCTCCCAAAGTTAAGGGAAAGCCATATCTAAATATTCATATTGACTGGCAGGAAATTGTTCATAATATTACCATTTTAGTGCAGGTAGAATCCTTCGCTTAAGAACATGACATTAAGCTCTCGCCTGCTGAGGCACCTGTGTCAAGTACAAACGCGGCCAGCTCCATTGGCACAATCACAAGCGAACAGCCAGATGAGGCCGTAGGCCTCTACCCCCTCCCTGCCCCCGGATCCTAATAGAGGCAGAGCCCCAGGTATGCGTCTTTTCTATTCACCTGCAAACCGGCTGCGCTGCCCTCCGTCAGGCCACAGACCTCCTAGGACTTGCAGGTGGTAAATCTTGTTCCTCCAAGTCCCCGGATGAACGTTGGCTTAAGTGTGTCTTGCAGTCACAACAAGAAGCCACAACACTGGCCCTGGTAGGTCCCTGTCCCTGGAGCTCCCTGTGAGCAACAGAGCCTGGTGAGTGCTTCAGGCCTGCCTACTGATGGGAGCATGGCAGGTCTAGAGAGTTGTCTTAATTTCTGGTAATGGTAACTGGAATTTCCTCCCATTTCTGCTGAGCAATCTTACTAGAGGTTTATCCATTTAGTTAATCTTGTAAAATAATAAATTTAGGCCTTACTTGGTTTTACCTATTCATTTGTATTATTTTCTTATTTTGAGGGGCTGATTTGCTATTCTTTTTCTGGATTCTTTTTTTTTTTTTTTTTTTTGGAGAGAGAGAGAGTGAGCGTGTACACACATGCACATGAGAGGAGATGGGTAGGTAGGTGGGGAGGGGAGGCACAAAGGGACAGGGAGAGAGGATTTTAAGCAGACTCCTGGCTCAGCATGGAGCTGAGTCTGAGCTCAATCTCAGGAACAATGAGACCATGACCTGAGCTGAAATCAAGCATAAGAGGCTTAACCAACTGAGCCACCCAGGTGCCCTCTTTTTCTAGATTCTTAAGATACAATATTAAGTCAATGGTTTTCAGATTTTCTTAATATATATTTATTTTCTAATATATTAATGTTATATATTTCCATATTAACTATGATTTAGCTGCACCCTGTAAGTTTTGACATCACATATAATCATTCAGTTTAGTATGATTTACATTTTCTTACATGCCTTCTTCTTTATCCTACTGATCCATGTTTTCTGCCTTTTATCTTGTCAAAGTTAATCTCTGAAACTAACTCAACGCATGTGCCTGAAGATAGCTCATCAATACCATCTGCTTTATTTCAATTCCACTAAAGTTAAGAGAGATGTTATTCAAGAGTATCCATAATTCTCAGATACATTTGAAGATCCCCACCCATATCACACTAGTCAGTGACATTAATGAATTAGGGAAAGTGTTTCAAAACAGGAATTAATTGATCATTAAACCATGTCATAAAATGCAAATCGTTATTATGCCATTAGTGCATCAGCTATAAAATATTTTTGTTTTCTTTTATAGGATTAAGCTCTAAATGTTTCATAATTATTTGGCTGCATAAATTCTTGCTTGGTATTTCACAACTTAGATCTATCTGAATTCTTTACAGTGTTATATTTCTAAGAGAAACTATTGCTGACATGAATTTGTATGCTCCATAAATATACCAAGGCAAAATTATGGATGTTAACTATGTTAACAGATAGCAGTGAACGTCATTTCATCCATGAAGCCAAAAATCAAGAAGCCCTTGGGAACATTTGTCAACTGGAAAATGTTTTCCTTGAAATAAGTACCCTGCAGTTTATCAGCTGTAATTATTTTCTTGTGAGATTATAAACTAGTGCTCTCATCTAGACTTCTGAAATCTGCTGGAAGACAATACTCAGCAAGGAAAAATGTGTTACCATCAATAACCAACTAGGCAGAAGCTATCTTGGCTAATAGCTGAGCTTTTTTTGTCAAAAGCTAAAACTAGTGTAATAGTTAGAAAGAAAGTGGTATAATTCTCTGAAGACGTGCTTTTCTTTCTTATACATTTCTCTAATCACAAGGCTGATGAAAACCAGTAGCAATACAGGAAAGCCACGAAAGTAACAATTATGAGAAATAACCAGTCTACAGATGGAGGTAAGATACTTTTTTTAAGCCATTGTCTACTTTTGTAAATAATGTTTTCCACTCAATATATGGAGCTTGTAAAATGGACCCATGCATCCATGCATAAGGATTGATATTCCACATTTTCCAGAGGAATGTTTGTGGTGTGTTCTGCTTTTAGCTTTTTAAAATAACTTTAAAAAGGCCTTTCAACCCATCATTTTTTTGTACATGGGAAGCAAATGTGGGTTTTATGTTACCAATATAGTCACTTGGTTTCAGGGATACAAAATGAATGTTAGTGACAAAAACAAAGAAACACCCTCACAAAGATTCTTTTTTCTTTGACTTTTTAAAATGTTTTATTTATTTGAGAGAGAGAGAGACAGACAGACAGACAGACAGTGTGATCAGGGGAGGGTCAGAGAGAGAGGGAGACACAGAATTGTAAGACAGGCTCCAGGCTCTGAGCTAGCTGTCAGCACAGGGACCTGAGCCGAAGTCGGACGCATAACCGACTGAGCCACCCAGGTGCCCCCCTCACAAAGTAATTCTATGAAACATATGAACACACACCCACACACACACACACACGCACACACATTCTACAAATGTATTTATATGAATTCTGTTACATTTTTCTCAAAAATTAAGTTGAATTTTACATATATAATTTAAAATAAACATAATTTTATAACTCCACAAATGATGACAGATTATTTATGGGCAAATGTAGATAATTATAAATTTTTTCAGGTGTATATAACTGAGTGTCCCCAAATTTATAAATTAATAAAAACAGAAAAGCTTAAAAAGTAATGCTAATTAACAGCATTATTTTAGTGGGAAAGATGACTTCATAATGTTGGAAATGGATAAATGGCTTGGGGTTTAGAACACAGTGATGCTGTGTCTGGTTCTGGAGTGTATTCTATCTGCTTTTCCTGTAATGTATTTAATCCATTTTTCTATATTCACTTCAATTATTCTATTGCAAAAGTTTATATAACCACATTATAGGATATGGAATTAATCATGTTAAGACTTCATATTTAACCACATCCTGAGATAGTAATTGCTATTTTTAGGATGTGCCCATTAACTTTAAAGCCATCCAGTTCACTTATATATAAACTGAAGCTTAAGTTTCAATTAAATCTTATTTAAATCGGTATCTATTTCAATTATTCTTACAAAGCACATTCCTTGAATGAATGTTTACTACAGTTTTATAGCAGGTATTTGCAACTTGGTACATAAAATATGCGAGGAGAGCCAAGAAACATTCTCCCAAAAGGGTCATCAGCACTCACATTGTTGTTTCTATTTGGCTTCCTGCATGAAAGTGTGACAAAAAAACTCAACTCTGTGTTACTTACCGAAACGCTTCGTTTGCAAACTGTCCAAGAGGGACAGAGACGGACACGGGTCAAGGTGCTCAGAGCAAAAATAACTTCTGCAGCAGAGACCAGAGACTCGAATGAAGAGACAGCGGGGGTAGTGGGGCATTTTATAGAAGCAATGAGGGGATGGGCGGTGTGGATGGAGCCGTGCAGTGTGAAATGGAGCCCAGCGGTGTAGACAGTTTGGGAGTGTGAAGGGAGCCTGGTGGTGTGGATGGAGCCCGGCAGTGTGAATGGAGCCCGGTTGTGTAGACAGAAGCCGATGGTATGGACAGAGCCAGGTGGTGTGGATAGAACCATAGAGTGTGAATGGAGCCCAGTAGGGTGGACAGAGCCTGAGCTCAGTTGTGTAGACGGAGCCTGGTAGTGTAGACGGAGCCCGGCGGTGTGGATGGAGCCAGGCGGACTCAGGGAAGCACATCCTCACCCAAAGCAGGAAGAGAGAAGGCTGGTCCGTGTGAAGCCCACGGGGAGGCTGGGGGCCGGGCCCTGCCTGCAGGTGACCCCGAAGGTGATCTAATGTTTTTGCCCAGGAGCCTCCGTGAGGCAAAATCAAGGCCCTGGTGGGCCGAGGCTGGTGCTAATCACACACACTATGATGTGACCGTCATTTACACAAATGTGTCTCACAACAGACAAATTCAGGCACATGAGTGTGTAGCACAAGTTATATTGTGGCCACCGATAAACACAACATGCTAATACTATTTTTAAAAAATATTACAGAAAAGAAAAACACAAAATCTTTAAAACTTGCAAATAACTCATGGAACTTCGAGGAAATCCCACATAAACCCATACATCTCAGCTGAAGAAACACTACACTGAACAACAAAAAAATCCCAACAGAAGAAATTATTTTCCCTTAGTATTAATATTAAGCAATATGAAAAGCCCAATTGTCTTACTTTTTTTTTTTAATCCGCTATTACTTAGACATTTGAGACATCTTAAACTCAGAGCAACCTGTCCTGGTCTCTAACAATTAACCACCCCCCAACTTGAATCAATGCATTCATTCTTGTATTCACTCCTTAAAGTATTATGTCTTCCTCTAATTCACTATCTGACAATTACACTGATCCCAAGAAGAGGCAAATAAAACATCTATATGCTGGAACAGTATAAAATAGTGGTTTTCTCCTTTCCTCCTGAATGGTTATTATACAATTATAGAAAATATAGAACAGGACTTCAGGATACAATGTTTTAGGAATAAATAAATACAAACTCTAATGGGAAAATGTTAATGTGCATGTACTCTAAATCAATGAAATGTATTTTCCAAGAACAATTTTTGAGTATGAGTTTAGCATTTGGAAGCTTAGTAG
Source organism: Cryptoprocta ferox (assembly GCA_028646485.1). Lineage (NCBI taxonomy): Eukaryota > Metazoa > Chordata > Mammalia > Carnivora > Eupleridae > Cryptoprocta > Cryptoprocta ferox. Next base: position 17,338,435 of record CM053561.1, read on the forward strand.
AGATAACTGTATTTTATCTACTTTTAAATTTCCACTTAATTAGGCCATTATAAAATATGTACCTTTGTATACAATACTGTACAATATGGATTTAAGAATATTAACCCTTCTTATTTATCCAATCCCCACCTACCAACTAACATTCTCCTGTCAAGGATGTGTCAGTAAGCATAAAGCTAGAGATTTCACTTATAATAAGTTAAAGCTATAGGGCTAATGAAGTCTGAACTAAGTGGATATTTTTTCACTTATTTTTGAAAGAGAACAATATCCATTAATATTTACTACTACTCTTAGTAAATTGCACCACATTGAGACAAAAGAAAATGGTAGCAAACTGATTACAAATAAAACATTTACCCAGCATATTTAAATATTTCTGAACATTTATGTATAACAGACATGCTCATAGTATGTGAGCATAAGGTAGTTTAAAAAGTACTTACTACAGGAAGTAAATATTAATAGTATTTTTGATATGAAAATATTACTAATTCAAAAGTATAGTGTGGACATAGATAAAATATAAAACTATTCAAAAAAAGATTGGTCTGCTATTTGATAAAAATAAAATCATATTTTGTGATGGTCATTAGAGATTATTGTCCATCATACAGCTAAAGAGCTAAGATCCAGACACATTTTATTAATGTCCAGCCCCACGCAGCCAGGGAACAGGGAAGCTGGGGACGTGGCTTAGCCTTCCTTACTCTTTTCCAGCCATTTCTTCAGTGCACCCTGATAGTAAATTGAATTTTCTTGGGTGAAATGAATTCAAATATTTTTTTAAAAGGTGGTTTGTTGCTTTACGATATACCTTAGCATTTCCTGCAGATAATGGTCAGTGTCACTCAGGATTAAATTCTGATCAACAACAGATTTGGCCATTCAGAAATCTTGAGAAGAAGCTACAGTTTTCTACAGAACATCATATTAAAATGGATTTCAGTTTATACATGTATCTTGACAACTAATCTGGTAAAATACTTCAGATATTCTTCAGTGTGTAATGTTTTTATAAAATAATATAGAATCTCTGACTGAAGTCAGTGGATATTTGAAAATCTCAGAGGACACAACACCCATAGAAACAAGATTAATTTCTCAAAGTTAGAGGCAAATGATGCTGTCAGACTTCTTACTACCTGTGAATGATGATCACACATTACAGGACTCTTATCCAGGAGTGTACATAAGAAGCATTACTTGAAAGTGAAGTTTACAAGAAAAATAAAGACATACACATGTGTTTGTTTTTCCTCAAAAATCCTGACAATGATGACTCGTCATCTCTGAATTCACTGAATGTATATACACAGGAATAGGTGTACACGAGTTAGACAAAAATGTGTACCTGGACAGGCCAGTGAACACAATGACAGATTTTAGAGAATTTGATACATTTGAGTGGCCATGATTTTATTCATTTTGAATTCTCATTCCAGATATAACACATGAGAGTCACCTCAAATTGTTTTTACTCCATCTGGGTTGCTTTCATAAGATTCACACTTTGACAGTGTGATTATCCCCTCATTAAAACAACAGTTGGAAATTGACCTGAAATACTAGCTTCAAACTGTTTAAATGTTGGCTTTTTTTGCTGGAATATTATTTTGTTCTATTTTGACCAAAGTTTCTATCATTTCGTTTATAGGTGCAGGTTTAGGACTGTAGTAAGGAGAGAAAAAAAGGAGGAATTCTAATTGACAATTAAAAAAGTCTGTACTATTGTAACAATAAAAACTATTACTTTAAATGAAAAACTAAACACACATTACACATGTGCACACTTTCCCTTCCCTCCACTTGCTTGTGCCTTAGGAAGATAGGCATCTCTCATTTAATAAAACATTGCTATAGTTAGTGGTCATATAAAGGCTTCTTTTGAAAATGTGAAACAGGGGAAGCGGGCAAGATGGCGGAGAAGCAGGGAGCTCTGTAATCCGCGCGCGCCCGTATGGATTGAACTGAGAAGGACTTAAGGGATAAAACTTGGATTTGCAAGTGGGGGAAAGAAGAAACAGACGCCAGAAAGAAGACAACCTCAAAGATCCTGAGTGAGTGACTGTGATCTGGGAAATTAGGGGACGGGCGGGTCCCGGTGGTGCAGGGGAAAGGAGCCCCCGAGACCAACACAGGGAGAGCGCGCTGTGCCCAGGAGAGACCAGGGGAAGAGAAAGAGAGACGGAAAACGCAACTAGAACCGTCTCTAAGGGAGGAAAAACTCGCCCGTTTCCCCAAATATAACTGCCAAGCACCGGGAGAGAAATCCGTCCCATCTGGCCGGCGAATTCTTCCTTGGGCGCAGCGGCAGCAGCATCCACTCCAAGATAGGAGCGGCGGCGGCACACATAAAGGTGGCGGCGGTGCGAAAAGCGGTAGTGGCGGTGCTGAAAAAGGCGCCTTGAAAAGCGGCAGCGGCGTCGGCTGCGGCGGCGGTGGCTCCGCGAAAAGGGCGGCGCAAGCCGAGCCTGGAGGCCGGCCACCAGCGGAAGCGCATCTCATCCCCGGTGATGGTGTTGAACTGCATGGACTGGGATTTGGAAGCGAAGCGGAGCTTGGAGAATACAGTTTGGCTCGCCCGCGGCACAGGGAGATCGGACTCAGAAGGGCGGTTGCAACGCTTGGTTCCGGCAAAGCTTTGAAGCGGCGCCATACTTCTCCCCTCAACCACCAAGGCGGGGCCTCGGATAGAGCAGCCCCCTCGACCTGACCTGACACCAAACCACGCCCATCCGCACAGGGGAGTTGTCTTTTTTTTTTTTTCCTTTTTTCTTTGCTTCTCCTTCTTTTCTGC